>MU224083.1:893320-913849 GCA_018584345.1 Thuja plicata
ATTTTATAATAAAGGGAAAAGCATATTTTCCCTTTAGGGTTTGATTGGCTTTGAGAGGGAGATAAAAGGAGATGTTGGCTCATTCTTTCATTATCTTTTACATCTTTGAACATTTTCGAAAACATAAAGTGGCGCTTTGGATTGAGCATTCCCTCACTAGGACGTTAAACACTAGGCTGAGAGTTGATCGAGTTGGGACGTAGCCCTCAACTGGATTGAATTTGCTGGTTCTTGTACAAGGATTCGACATTGGTAGAGCTGCTACAACAGTTCATATCATTGGCGTGAGAAATTGAAGATCATCTTTGCAACACTCAACAGATTGCATCATTTTGGCGTTGGCCATTGTGAGTAGATTCGTTCAGCCATCTATACCAGCTGGGCGTTGGATTTTGTGGACAAAATTATTGAAGATTGCTGCTGCTAGCAGCTTCTATATTCAAACGCTGATTGTATTTGAGGTACCAAACTTCATTAATTTTGATATCAAACTTATACGTTGTACCAAGTTATTTTGAAAACATCAAATAAAATCATTACTTTTGCAACTTCTGTCTAGTTTGCAAGATAATCAAAACACTTACAGGAAAACATAATTATATAAATAAAATTTATAACAGCACCAAAGTAAATACCCACTTGGAATATTTCACATTCTCACCTAAGCCTTGCTTTTATTTTTAAGGTTAATTTTTAACATCTTTCATTTTACATAGTTAAACTAAATATTTCAATTCTAATAATAATTCTTTATACAATACAAATTTTATATTTTAAATAGATAAACAATTTTCAACAGGATTTACATAGAACTAATAAAAAAATATAACTTACAATTATGATGACCCTTACATTAACTATACACTTTGAATTATAAATATTATTACCAATTTTTTTCACTGCCGCTTTTTGCTTTCTGGCAGGCTGTATTTAATTTTAAGACGTTATCCTCAAAGCACTAAGATGAGCCTAACCTTGAGGTGGCAGTTCTGCTTGCCACCATAATAGGATACTCTGTTTCACCAGTATTGCTGCTGCTTTAATGGCATCAGCAACCATGACTCAATCACTTATAAGATCACCAGCCACCGTTAAAATTCGCCATCGCCTTTCCCCGAGGGATAGGATAATCAAATTCCTGGGTATCACCAGAACCCAATTATTGCATGGACGTAGTTATACCAGATTTCCTGTGAGCTGCTGTAATAACAATAATGAAAGGTCCTCTACCATCTCTGAACAGGATTCCCTATCCAAAATGGGCGAAATTAACAAGACCCAATTGCAAGTGGAGCAGAATGTTAGTCGGTACGAAAGATTGTTTTCAAATCTCAATGAAGTCACACTCAAACGGGACGCTGGTAATAATTTGCATCAGGATTGCTTTCAATTGTATTTTCATATTCAACCTATCATTTTCCAAAAGATTCTGATGGCTACGAATAAACAAACAGGGAGCATGACCGGTGCAATATTATTAGTGGCGGGTACCACGGTATGAATCACTTATCATAATTTTTGTTTTCTTTGTTGCATTAAAAATATTTTAACGTGAACCCTTTTCATTTTCATTCAAATAATTGTTTTTGAGGGAATGGGTGTTAGCTCATCCGGCCTAAAATGGCCTTACATCTTCAAAAGACAATTGCTTATTGATAAAAATTCACAAAGATTAAATCAAACAAATCTAGTTTAATCGTATTCAGCGACCGTTGCACATTATATGACCAGAACTCAAGGGAGAAACCTTTAGCAAGTTTTGTGGCTTATCAGCTATTCAGTTTTTGAGGTCACTAGCTCCTTTTTTTTTTTGGCCTGTGGGTACTTCCTACGAGTCAACATTGTTGGTTTTCTAACCAAGTAGAGTACTAATACTTAGAACCATTTTTAATTGGCCTCATTGCATTGCTAGGTAATTAGCAGATTGATCCAACTATTTCGTATATAACCATATGAAAGAAAATTACGCATACAAGGTACTAGGCAACCTCAACCACTAAATATGTGTTTGCTTTTATGGAATCGAACTCACACAAATGCAACTTGTAATGTCCCCAAATTATGAGTACCCAAATTTTGTCCTAGATTACAATTTTTATATTAAAGCAAGTAGGGTTTATGGATACCTTTTTGCTTTGATTGAAATCGTGTAAGCAAGTTAGGAATCATTTATAATCATAATTCATAATTTGACAATCTATTGTCAGAAATAAACATATATTGGAAATGTAGATCAGATCAATAGATTGCTTGAACCAGATTTAAGGAGTCTCAATCATAGAAGTGATAAGGTAGGGTGACTTGATGAGGTGCCCTAGTGACCACCTACCCTAGGCCCAAGAGAGGAAATACCATCCCCCTTCATCTCATGTGGCTGGTGCCATACATATGAGGTGGCACACCTAGTGTGGTGTCCTATCACCATTTTCCTCAGTCTTGTCACTTCTATCTTACCTCCAATGATTGAGCATCCCTATGCATTTGTTCATTACGTTAGAGGTCGTAAGGAAAATTCACAACAGGGTTCCCGGATAGTCCCTCCTTCCTAAGCCCAAAGGCATCCCTTTGTCCCCCTTTGGCCCCATGGGACTTTGTAGTTATATACCATGAGGTGGTGTGCTTAGAAGATAATCTCATCACTATTTTCCCACCCGTGACCTCATTTCCCCTACTATGGCTGGTTACGACAGTTAGAAAGTATATATAGTATTTCACACAATAACTAAAATATTCCCGAATCAGCAATGCGATATAAACCGGAATTATGCAGATTATTTGTACACATGCATGTATATGTATTTTTATATATAGACAATCACATAGTATCATAATTCTGAACTATATATAATTTGACAGTCATAAATATATTTCTTATGTGATATATGTTACATTCATACCCAGATCTCAGGTCTGAATTATTATTATAATCCGTTCTTATCTCTTTATGTCTCGTCTTCCCTTTTGATATTTTGGACAATGCCGTCTTCCTCTTAAATATCCATAAATATTGCGGGAGGGTAGTGTTGTGAGGTTTTCACACCATCACCCCATTGCAATGGGGACCCCCTCTTTTCGTTTTAGCGGTCCTAGGGAGTCTTAGTTGGTAACAATTTCAGGTCTCTATGTCTTAGAAGGGAGACTTAATTGCTCCGAGTTCTTTGAGAGTTCTCAAGGTGAAGTTGAAATTATTGAAAATTATACGCTTGCTTCAGCGCCACTGTGGTTTTTCCAAACCCACTACAAGCTTCGCTGCTTGTAGGCCGAAATGGAATTTGAAGAGAAAAGAAAAGCAATATCAAAAGAAAGAAAGAATTCATGATAGGGGAAGATAGGTGTTTGGGCAGTGGGTATGCTCCCTGTTGATCTTGGATTTTGGCTCTCCAATTTGAATCAAAAAGAGAAAAAATGAGAAAAGGAAATAAAAGTTTAAGACATTTTGGCTTTGGGTGTGCGAATATCTGTTCTGGTGCTACTCAATAAAAATACTAAAAGTAGAGAAATGTTCGTGGTAGATCACAATAATAACTTGTCAGGGCTATGGACGCTTGACTGGCAGTAGGGCTCTATTCGGGATGCTTTTGGAGTAGGGATATGAAATAGCTAAGTTCAATTGATCTAAGAAGCTTTCCATGTTCTTGTTGAGCGGGGAATGAATACACTTGCACACACGTGAGTAATTGAGGATGAAGGCTCTTAGCTCAATTCGCGGTTTCTTCCATTTTGAGTCCATTTCCTAGTTGTTTGATAGGTGAAAATGGAGTTGATCACGGGTTCTTGGTTCCAAGCGAGTTTCATCCTTGAAATATTTAGGAGCATTTCCTTTGATGGGTGCTAGATGTTGTGAGGTTTTCACACCATCGTCCCATTGCAAATGGGGACCCCCTCATTTCTCTTTGGCAGTAGGAGTTGCTGTCCTAGGGACTCTTAGTTGGTAACAATTTTAGGTCTCTAAGTCTTAGAAGGGAGCAAGTTTGAGCTTGTTGGAGTCGGGCTAAGGATGAATGAAACAGAGGAAAGTAGAGAGGCTTGAAGATCATTAAGTTCTTGGTCTTGAGAAGGTTTAGAAAGGCCCAAAGAAAGTTCAAATTTTGGAGACAAGGCAAAATCCTGGTGGAGGGTGGAATTCCACCACCTCCTAGGATTTTTATCCTCAAATGTGAAGCCTATTTATCCACGAAATGATGAGCATAGATATGAAATGGACAATGAGAAGCTAAGTATAGGCGAAAGTCATCGAGATGGAGATCAGCGATTTGAAGAGTTTGAAGTTGCAAAATCCTTGAGATTGTGGGAATTCCACCGCCTATGAGGACAAATCCTCATCTTCCCTCAAACTCCGCTTTGAGTTGATTGTCTTTTCACCTTATTTTTTTAAGGCAAAATGTTTAAGTTAGAAGGCAATCTGATTTGAAAATGATTAAGCTTGGTGGGGAAGGACTTTAAACATGGAAGTAAAATGAAGAAAATCCTCCAGAAGGGCGGAATTCCGCCCTCCTCGAGGATAAAATCTTCAAGACTATCAAAATTCTGCTCCATCTCGAGAGTTGTAAAGACATGAAAGCAAGCACAACCTTCACTATAGAGGCAAAACATGGAATTCATAAAAACATCCTTAAGAAGGGTCGAAAATCATATTTTTTTTACTATGATGAAATGTTGAGAATCCTTGAGGAGGATGGAATTCCCTCCCCTCTGAGGATTTTTTTTCTCTCTCAAAAGACAAGAACCTTCACCTAAGTGAAGATATGGCAGCCTTGGATGCCCAAGAAACAATTTTCCTTCCAATCTGAATTGAAAGTGCTAAGTCAAGTGAGTGAATTTGAAATTGAAAACAAAATTGGAATGAAAGCAAGTGAGAATCCTCGGGAAGGGCGAAATTCCCCCCTCCCCGAGGATAAAATCCTCAAGCATAGTGGAATTCCACCGTAGGCGAGGATTCATTCAAATTCTAATATGCAATGATTTAGAGGAGGGAAATAAAATATTTTTATAAAAAATCATTATATTCAAGTAGGCCTATGAGGCTTGAAAACTAATTATTTAAAACGATTTTATTAGATGAAAGGAGCCTAGGTCAGCCTTCCTTGGGGTATGTGCCTCTTCACCCCCTCAAACACCTATATAAGGAGGGCAATCCAAATCATTTTGACACCAAAACAAATCTGTCTTCTCTCTGCCCCTAAGCAGCGAAGTAGCAGCAGTAAGACAGCGAAATTCTCCAGGAAGGGCAGCGAATTATCTCATAGGGGGGGATAAATTAAGATTGCAAGTAGCAGATCAATAGGGACAGTTTTGAAGTTTCTTGGCAAGCAGTAATTCTGGGCAAGTTTTTTCCACACAAGGCAGATTTTCGCAAAAAATCAGAGATAAAGGGAGTAAAAGAAGGTGAAATCTGTGCATATTACACATGAAAAAATTTGTTTGTCCCAGATTTTTAAGAGGAATCCACATCATGTTGGAAGACTAAGACTATCTTACCAACAAAATCAGAACTGGAGATAGGCAAGAAGAAAGAGAATTTAGCCTTGAGTTTGGGAAAATCTATTTTGGCCTTCTTGTTTTGATAATGTTGCATTTTTATTTCATGACAAGTTTCAGATTTCCTTCGATTTATGCTTGTCACTTCATGAGCTTAATGCAATTTCTCTTCTTGTTTTGCAAGGTCAATTTTGAAGGAGAGGCTTGGAAGGATGGAGATGCTCAAGACTTCAAGTGAGAAGAAGATCCAAGATCGAGATCAAAGCGAATTCGAAGACCAAGTTCAAGAAAGGATCCAAGAAGGCAAAAGAACAAAGGGAAAGAACAAATTTGCAAGCCCAACTTCATGAAGACTTCATCATTTCAAGAAGTTCAAGATGTAAGTGCAAGTTCAAGTCACAGTGATGAGAAAATTCCAAGAATTAAGATGAAGGAGATTTAAGAAGATGAAGCAATTTGGGAATATGCCATCATAATCGAAGGCTTGATAATGTTGAGTATTAGGATAAATTTTCTCATCACCAAAAGGATTGATCAAGTCTACAAGATGAGGATGAGTAGGTGACACCCAATTGTCTTCTACCAATCAAGAAATTCCAGTTACACATGTTTCAATCATATTATACCAAGTGTACAATTTTCTCATTGGCTCTCAAAAGATCTGTAATTTTTTTATTGGCCCACAGGGTGGTGCCTTCATGCAATTGGTTGACATTTTGGCAACCCTTATTAGGGTTTCTAGGGATAAATCTTGGGCCTTGATCTTGAATTGATCTTGGCCCTTCATTGTAATTGAACACCTATAAAAGGCCAAGACCTTCTCATTTGTAACAGTTGGTCATGAGCTAGAAAGATTGGATTAGATTAGAGAGCTAGAAGTAGAATAGGTTAGCTAAGGGAGAGACTTGATCAAATTGTTGTTGTAATGCTATTAAAGTGATTGATGATTCATTGTTGGTCTTCATTGTGAATCACTTAATGTTGCTTTGAAGTGTTGCATGGTTTCCTCAATTCCTCACTTGGAGTAGATTTCATTTCATGTTGCTAGAGGTAGCTTAGTTGAATGAAAGAAATTGTGGATGCTTACTTTATTGACTTGAATATAAACTAGGCCACTAGCCTCTTACTAATTGTAAGTGTGTCTTGTGTGGTGTTAGTGATTGTACTTAACTTCAATTGATATCCAATCTTTAGTTTGCATCCATTGATGGGATTGAAGAGGAAATATTGATTTGAAAACCATTTGAGTATAACCTTAGAAACTTGCACTAGGTTGGTGGAGTCGCTGACAAGATTACACCTAGTAGAGTCCAAGTTCATCTATACTTCCTTCCATTCATAGTTGGAAATAGAAGTAGAAGTTAAGTTTAAGTTCAAGTTGAGAAGTTCAAGATTTGGAAAATCAAAAAGGCTATATTTTCATGGCACATTGTAAAGCCAAATATATAGAAGCAGTTGATATCCATTGAATGAATAGCGTAAGTCCCCTAAGTGATTACCGGAAAATCACATTATTTCACTAAGCGAGTGTCCACAATTGAAGGGAACCTTGAAGTCATTTCATGATCTTACTTTGCAAGCTTAGCTTGAGAAGTGACCTTATTCAAGAGAGGATTGAGTATCTAAGTGTTTCACTTTGAAACATTGGGTGTTTGATTTTGCATGTTGTAGTGGAACAAAACTCACATCAACAAGTAGAATCTCTTAGGTGGTTACCCTTTCCTTCAACCAATGGCGTCTCTTTGTTTGTGTGGTGATGCCTCTTCATGAATGCATCTTTCCCTAATATGGATTGACAAGTTGTTTTTCTTTTTGCCAACTGATTTGGTAATGACCTAATCATATATGTAATACAATCTGTTGTATGATGATATTGGGGCAAGATGCATGATTACTGAAACTGTGAAGTCTTAAATTTGTAAGACAATTTCATAACATGGTTCTACTGTCAGATTGGGGGCATGACAGTCTTGATTGGTTCGATGATTGTATGATTAATATAGATTTATTGAATTTATAGAATAATTGATTGCTGGCCTATTTGCTTGGTTCCCAATTGATATTTGATGGATAATTGAATGATTTCCTTTGATTTGATGATTTGATGTATTAGTGAATGGTGATTGAATGACTATGTACTTTATAGAGTGATGAGTGATGATTGAGTGAGTTTTGATTTGATGTATTGGTAAGATGATAGATAAGTGAATCTTGAGTGCTTTGAACGATTTCTCCTTTATACATTATTGGTCAAGGGTCAGCACCTTTTATAAGAATTGAGTTACCACTTTCCAATGTTGCCTTTGAGAATAATATATTATTCCCAACTTGATCTCCCTTGGATGCCCTTCTCAAATGAAACCTTCTCCCTTTATATCTTTTGTGAGGAAGGGTCACACCTCTTCACCATGTCTGACCATTGCAATGATCACACCCTTTCACAATTACCACCCTTCCAAAGGGTCACAATCCTTCACCTTTTGAAAGTCACATCCTTACTTTCTTCCCTTTCCTCTCTTCTTTTAGTCCTTCCTTAGTTCTTATGCTCCACACTTCCTCCTTCCCTCTCCCCTTCAAAAGAAGTTCTCTTCTCTCCCTTTTATACCTCTCATTTGAGGGAGACACAACTTTTCGTTTCATGCCCTTTAACCGTTCATTAAACTTAGTTGAATTTTTTTTTTTTTATAAATATTTTAATCTAAAATTTATTTATGTTCTTTTTGTATTTTAATATTATTATTTACTATTAAATCCTATTTCAAAAAGGGGGACTTGTACATGCACAAAACCATTGACTCCAACATTTACATTTTGATACTATTTTTTTTTCAATATTATATGTTTTCCCAATGTCCAACTTGCATATCAAATATCTAATCAATGTTATATACAACATTATAAGTGGAACCCAAATAAATATTTAATGTGGCTAAACACATCTCTAAAGATGCATCACAAACAAATATTTATTTTATATTATCAAAATACTTCTCTCTTATGCATGGTGTACAACTCTCTTTTCTAAACATTCACTCACTCATTTTAGATCGGATAAGGGTCAATTGATGAAATACATCATCGTAATCATCCATCAAACCACATGAATCTCTAGCATAGTTACAGGACTCTGTGAGTCCAGGGTCAAGTCCATCAAAATGGGTCTTTTGGCCTCTGGGCTCGGACTCAGCTGAGTTAGACCGAGTCTGGGCTGACTCGCCAAGGTAGCCGAACTCAGCTGACTCGTCGAGTCCCAAACTCTAGACTCGGCCACGACAGTTAGCGACATAAATTTAAAAAAGAAAACAATAAGCGTTTTGCAACATTAATCAAAACAGAAATGAAGCTCTTCTAAATGGTAACACTGCAAACTGACTAAGAAGTTTTAACTTTTTATCCATATCCATGTTAAGTAATGCAAGAGGAGTTCCAGTGAAATAAAAAAGAAGCTCAACAACAACAGATAAAAACCCATCAACATGGAAGGATGAATCCTTGAAATAAAACCTCCTATATTGCTACTCACAAAAATCACTCGAGTCTTCACATCTTTTTATTTAGCATATATACAGAAACAAATTTAGAATACTTTGCAATCAGATCTAACACAATCACCTATCCACTACTGTATAAACTCTAGATGAAAAGATCACAGCAAGTGATTTGCTCTCCTTAAGTTATGATTTAATAGTTCTACTTCTTATACATTTTGATATATGTTTTGAACTTTTGATTCCATGGATTTCATATTACATGAATATTGTAGACATTTGACAGTGACACTATTTATATATCTAATGTGTTATTTAGTTTAACTTATTTCCTTCAGAAATTTGCATTTATACTTATGTGATCAATGTAAACTTGTGTATGTGTGCAAAGTAGCTTCTATTTATCTCAATTGTTGTGTCTTTAATGTTAATTTATTAAATGATGCATGAAAAAAGTGTTAAATCCTTAAAAATCTTTGAATTTCTTGGGTTTTTCAATTTGCCGAGTCCGGACGCCGAGTCCGAGTCTGAGTAAAAAATCAGCTTTCTGAGTCCGAGTCTTGTAACTATGATCTCTAGCACGCTCTTGTGCTCATCAAAATATTTGCAATAACATCTAAGATGATTACCATCTCAAAAAATAATTATCTCAACAAATGTCTCTAAACTCAAGAGAACTCTAACCTCTACCCAATATCCAAGTATCCATCAGCACAAGCAATCAATCAAACCATGCTAAGGTCCAAATGCAACACCTCATTCTCATATAGCTCCCAAGCACATGATTGGTGTACTCAATACCAAGAATAACTATCTAAATGAATGTCAAAGCTCCAACTACAAAGTCAAGAACACATCATGATCTAACATCTCCTCTTTGGAGATCACACGCTCTAATGAAAATATTTTGGTCCTAAGAGCACTTATATCATGCCAAGACTCTTATGTGCAATCAAGAGTCCATCACGGTGCAACACCAAACCATCATCTCAACCAAGGATCAACTATCAAAATTGACAAGTCATAAACTAACACCTCAACCAAAGACTCCAAGAGTTCTCCATGGCTAACCAAGATGTTAACATCTCCAATCACATGAAGTAACTAGTTTTTAAATGAAGATCGCCCAATGGTCCACACCCACTCAACTATAGTATGAGCAGCTCTAGAAAATAAAATAGAACCAAGATCTCCAAGGGAAGAAGATAGATAAACCACCACCAAAACATCAGTGTCAAAACTAAAGGATTCCACCAAAGGGTCTAACCAACCTATCCATGAAATAGTGATAAGTACCATGCTATTAGTCCCAACAATTGACTAAATAGGGTTTCTAATCATCCACCCTTTCAATTCAATGCAACATACTAATGCACAAATGCCCACTGACAAGGCCAACTCGCTAAATGCGCATCAACAATAAAAAGACTTATGGGTATAGAAAATATGCATCTGAGTCATTCTACTGCAGCTAATGGGTGGCCAACACACAAAACTACATAACTAGTAGATCCCAAATTGATGCAGCATGCAAACTCACCATCACTTTAGCAACATGCAGACCAAGATAACAAAGAAGATAACTTTTAGATTTCAAGACTCAAACACCATTTCACTTGCATATATAAATCGAATCAAACATGCACTTAAGAGAGAAAATAACCTCCTAACACTAAACTACACCACCACCTATAATCATGAATCAATAAATGCCAAAACCCATCAACCACATAGATGACCAGTGGTGCCAATGCTCTTATGTATATGGATATCTATGACACCATAATCATCACTTTGTTGTACTCGTACTCAATGCTCACTAAACTGAGATTCCAAGTCTCACACATGTGTCAGCAATGTCCTCAAACTAAAAGACAACTTGTGTACTTGTTTTTATTAAAGTCAACTTTAAAAATATTAATAAACTTGTTTCAGGAAGTACTAAAATTGATAATAAGATGTACCATCATATTGGTCTCATAAAAATATGCACTCCCACAAGTTTTCACCTACTAATTCATTTGAATGTTCATTCAATCACATCCCAAACTTTAGAATTTTACAAGTGCTCATACAAGTAAAATCTTCCCTATCCAATTGAAAATTCATTTGATCCATTATGTAGCACATTGCAAATGTTCTCCACTGCCTGTTCAAAGTCTAAAATCCAATTCTGTATACAAAAGATTTGACTATTAAACTATTCTAGATAAATGTGGGCTATAGGCACCAGATTACTAAATAAACAATAAAATTTAAAAACTAAATCCATATTACTGCATAGTGCTTAAAGATAATTCTTTGACTATAAGCAGTGGAGAATTTGATATCGTATATGAAATTTCTGCTCTTCGAAAAGAAACATCCTCTTTAGGCAAATTGCAAAGTGTATATATATATATATCTTTGTATGTATGTATATATATGTATGTATGTATGTATGTATGTTTGTACACACACACACACACACACACATATAAAATCCCTCTGGCGGATACTACTATTTATTGCAAGTTGATTGGGAGTCGCATTTTATTGATATACTCTGGGCCATATATCAGTTATTCTATGAACTATCTTTCAAGGTTCATGTAGGAACCAAAAGAGTCTCACTAGAAATTAGAAAGAAGGAAAGTGAGCATTGAGGTACATTTGTGGCTTTGTGGAACATGGCCTAAAAAACAAATAGAATGATAACTTTTTCTTGACAGGATACATGGATGGTGACTATGCAGGATCTATAGATGACAGGAAATCCACTTTAGAATTTGTTTTTATTTTTGGATCTAGTCCAACATTATGGGATAGTAAGAAGAAAACTACTATTGCTTGCTCTTCTACATAAGAAAGATATCATGCCACAAATGGAGTTATTTGTGAAGCAATATGGTTACTTTTTGATAGGAATAGGCGTACCTAAGAAACAACTTATAATTGTGTTGTGTAACAATTAGGGTGTATATGGGATAGTAAGAAGAAAACTACTATTGCTTGCTCTTCTACATAAGCAAAATATCATGCCACAAATGGAGTTATTTGTGAAGCAATATGGTAACTTTTTGATAGGAATAGGTATACCTAAGCAACAACTAATAATTCTGTTGTGTAACAATTGTATTTAATCTTGTTCACAATCCAATCTTTTGTTTGTGCTCAAAACACATAATGGTTAAGTGCCGCTACATTTAAGAACATGATCAACAACAAAATATTCAAGTGCAATGTTGTTAAACTGAGGAGCAGCATACTGATATTTCATCAAATTGCTCACAGTAATGAAATTCAAAGTATTTCAACGCTTCTTGGCTTTTTCTCTAGAGAAAGTCATTTAAGAAGGGTGAGATTGTTAGAATAATAATCATAATATTCAATTAACAGTTTGAATAGTTGGTTAAACCAATAACTGACCTTATCCATATATTCTTTTTTGATCAAATAATAAATTTGCTCATTACCTCAAAACTTAACAGCACAAAGAAGTTACCACTCAAATGACGAATAAACCATTTTGGATCCTCAAAAGAATATTGCAAGATTAAATAAATTTATAATTAATAAATACCTGAATATATTTCTTATCAAATGGAGGGGATTGCCAGAGATAGTACATGACAGGGAGACATTTATTTAAGAGCATTGATAATTGTTTGTTCTTATAGGAGGGAGAGTATGCTTGTCAGCACACACAACCCCATGTCTGCCAATTGCCAAATATGACATTATAAAAAGATCACAAGATGTATCTGTACGAAGTATCAAATTTTATTAGCAGTACCATAAGTAGAATTCATGCCATTGGTCAATTGTAAATATAGTTTATGGTACTGTCCTTGATTAAATCGGAAAAGCAGTGCAGTTCCCATATCAACATCATTCATATCACTAATGCTTAAGTAGTTGATCATTTCAGTTATAGTCAGCAATTTGCAAGTGCCATAAAAAGTGCACCTTGGTGTGCTATAGAGAGAATAATACATTTTATCAAGAACTTGGGGTGGTGGTAGCAAGGATATGAAGTACTTCACAGTCTCATGGTCACACCAATATCGTGAAGGATCAACATAATGGATTTTTTTTAAAGATATAATTGATGCACATTAGTATAAGCAATGGTCTATGCATGTTGTTCAACCGTTCCACTAAACCCTGTGTCCTAATGCTGCTCCCTGCCCCCACCAAATAGTTGAGGAAGGATAAGTCCTTACCAATCCATTAAGAAAGCCCATTTAAGTTCAAAATCACACATTCTGTCTGGGTTAATGATAAAAGTTGCCTTCGTGTTGTATCTCTGAAAAAGGTTGCTTTTGAATAACTTATAATAACTATTAGCAAAATTCTTGTTCCAATATCTGTCATTTTGATACAAACATGCTTTATTGGATGTCACAGGTGGGAGCAGGAATTTTGGCCATTCCAGCAGTCACCCAAGAAGCTGGGTTTTTAGCATCAGCTGCAACATGCTTGCTCTGCTGGTTGTATATGGTAATCTATTTTTAAGTAAAATAGGTTTGTTTGATTCATTATGGGATACTCTTGTTTCTCTGAACATTGGAATCCAAATAATGATGCAGGTTGTAACAGGACTTTTGGTTGCAGAGGTGAATGTTAATACAATGTGTGAGCTTGGCTCAGGTGGGGTATCCCTAGTAAGTGCATTCCACCAAGAATTTATATACATATTAATATGCTTTTGTTTTGGCAAGACTGAAGAACACTTTTTCACAGCTCCTTTGTTGGGGGGTTTTTTAATTTCTTATTCCTGTTGAATTCATCTCTTTCTTGATAATTTCTCATGCTTCCTTCAGATGCAATATTTTCATTCTATTTCTTTTTCATATTATACTATCAAATACATGCTTCAACTGTTGTCTTTCAGAGGTGACTGGAAAAAGATCACGATTGTTTATAACCATCAGGCATTATACATGGTGTGGGAGATTTTTTTATCTAAGATAATAATTCATGATTGAAAGTCATAGGAAAATCTTTATCCATTCAAGGTAATAAGAATGCAACTTTAAGAGTGTTAAAAGAGTGCAAAGGTGTTATATGGTAATAGATAGTAGCAACCATTGGAGAACATTCCAAACTTTTAGAACAGAAAATGGTCTGACTTAAAATTTTCAGGAAACACTTTTACAAAATTGGTTAATTAATGAAAAATATTTTATAATAAAATTTAAGGCTATCCCAAGCATATTGTTTCTTTATCTTTATATGGCAAAGTTACGAGTAGAACTTCATTTAGCCTACATCCATTTATGATAGAAAGTGAAACACATTGAGAAGAACATGACTATTAAATCGTATTAAATTTCTGGAGTTTTTTTACAAGTGTTGGTGTTTGTTGGATATTATCACTTATCATTAGGTATGAAGAAAAAAGGTAGCACCACTTCTCTAAGAAACAATTTCCATATCTCATTTAAAATACTAAAATACAGTACAAGATGAACATTACAACAAAAATGTAGCCAGAGTGGAATCATGGTTTGAAACCAGATTGAACAATTTGGCAACATCATAACTGCAGGCAAATTAACAAAGAAATATCAAACAACAACTATTAACATAGAACATTGGGAAACCAACATAAAATCACTTGTTATTCCCATAATAAGACTGCATGCTGAAATCACAATTTTTTTTCAAATCCTTACCAAGCATAACCAACAATTACCTAAGATATATAGATCTGTCATTAGACAGGTGCAGTAGCAGATGAGCCAATTGAGGATCATCCTCCTGGATTCTTTTCACCATAAGTCAATAGAGGGATCATCAATTTCAATGGGAATCCATCTGTACCAGTTGTATCTTTCTGTGCTTCATGATGGTGAGACAACTAAGACCAGAGATGGAAAGTCTGTGTCTTTTCATGGGCAGGGGAAATCCAACTTCTGCTGAAGTGAGGGGGAAGAGACCAACCCTCTTATTGGCCATTGCCGCTGACTGGATGGTATCTCTTAGTGACAGGTCCCTAGAGGACTGAAGGGGGTCCCTTGTTATCTGAATCATTGTCACCTGCGGAGAATCTGCTCAGTGCAAGGTATGTTACTGTAGTGTGAAATCAGTTCTTGTATGTGGGAAAATTTGAGAAATTAATGTGGAGGTTCTGTAAAAGTAAGATCAAAGGTGGAAGTGGGAGGCAGAAAGTGAATCACAACTTGCAGAAATAAAAGGGGAATGGGAAGACCTAGCAATTCCAAAAGAATGGTAGACACCTCAACATAAGGGGATTCGAAAGAAAAAGGAGCAAGGGATAGTAAGTAATTGGTGGCTTCAAGAAATAAAATGTGGAAAGCAAGGAAAAGGTGTAGACTAGGAACATACAAATAATTGCAATATTTTTAAATAGTTCAAAATTAGCTAAATATTTCTCATTTTTAATGATTGGAGATGATTTTATAGAATTAGAGGTAATATTTCTACCAGTAAATGCCGATTTGAAAAAATTATAGCTTACTAGTTTGGCACCATAAGTTGTGCTATAATTAGATTAAGAAAGGGGAAGGAGTGTAGAAATAAGAATCTTGTGAAGTGGCTTTTCCTAGCCTTTTTTGATAGTGAGGAGGATAAATATAGGGCTTGCTAGGGAGGACCTCGGTTTATGAATAAGTATGATTCCATTTCCATCCACAAACATCAAAATTTCATAAGGGTAAGGAATTGATGGCAAAATTACTTGTTGGTTAGTTTATTGGGTTAGCATGAAAATTGGGAATATCTTGATTTTTTTAAATTTTGGAAATATAATTGAAGACCTAGCATATCTAATGTAGCTAAGAAAAACATACCTGGACACCTTGCATGGATTTGTGTAAAAACAAAAACCTCTCCAACCTTTTCAATCAACAATTAGACTTTTCACATACATGGGAACTTGGCATGAGAGACTAGATTATGAGTGATTACCCTTAATGAGCCATATTTGTCATGAACTGGGCGTTTTGAAAGCGTTTTCCAGAAATATAAGCTAAAGTAACAATCAGTCAAAAACAAAATCCTACATGATGAACCTCCCACAAAAAGCCAGACTCGAAAAAAATCCAACTAGGAAAGAGTTTGTCATCTGTACACAAGCAAGACGGATACTGTGCAAGCTGCCATGCAAGCAAGACAGTTGTGCAAGCTGCCTTGCAAGCTCACAGTTTTGTTCAGGGTAATAAGGATCCATGCAAACATGTTTTTTTGTGGACATTCCAGTCAGATGAAGATCTGCAATAAATCCTGTTGTGCATATGCTGAGGTAGTGGTGGTTGATTTTTCAGTAATATTTTATTGGTAAAACTAGCTGTTGTGAGTTTTTCACACCTTCGCCCCATTCCAAATGGGGACACCCCCTCTTTTTGCTTTAGGAGTAGCTGCTCTTAGGTTGTCATAGGTGGTGGCAATTTTCGAGTCTAGGAAGAGTTTCATGAAAACAGTGAAAGAGAGAGAAAGCATGAAGTCAGTTAGGTCCTTGGGCTAGAAAGTGAAATCTTCTTCAGGGGGGGTGTAGACATGAGAGAAAAGAGATGTACAAGTGTGTGATACCAACATTCAGATCAGGAATTACGCGGAATGAAATTGGAGACAAAACAACACCATTTCACAACTTCATTTCAAATAAGGGATCGCCAAGCATAGAGAGGGCCTGGGAAGGCATAAAAAATGACTAAGTTTGGGATGAAGAACATAAGGTCAAATCCCAAGGGTAGGGCGAAATCCGCCTGCCCCTTGGGATTCATAATCCTAGTCCACCCTCAAATTCTGCCCTCCTTCCTTTATGCAAAATCTCGACACACCTGCATTCTCCACCCAAGAGTGTGGACTTGACAATACAAGATCAACTTGTCAAGGGATATAGGGGTCAAATCCTTAGGAGAACATGAGGAATCAGATTTCAAAAATGCACAATCCAGATCAGATTAAGAATGAACTTGTCTTCGAAACCAAATTGGAGTGTTGATCAGGTTGATTAAGTGTGAAAGGATGTAGAAATTGTTGTCGGGTAAAACGTATTGTTAGTATGTTATGTGGTTAATGTTGTAATGTAACCGAAGGATAGGTAGTTATACGGGTCGCGGCGGTTGCCCTCGCCCCCCCTTGGGTCTTTATATTGTACTCTCTTGATGGTATCAGGCATCGTTATTATGTGTATGAACTTATATGGCATTAATGAAAGCATTGGCAGTTCTCTGATATTGTGTTATTTCCATTATACTACATTCTTTCTTATGCATTAATTCTCTTTACCCCGTAGCGGTAAACATCTGGCGTCGTTGCCTTAATAGACTTGGGCATGGCGAAGAGTAAATGGCATACAAAGGACAATGGGCATACCTCTAGAGGACGGTAGCAACAGGGAAGACAACGAATTCAAAGAACTGTTTGAGGGAGAACGTGCGTTGACCTTAGACTTTGTGGCTCTCTTACAAGCAGCAGTAGAGACTCACGTACGAAGGGAAGCCGAAAGGGAAGAAGTCCCTGAAGGTGCCGTTTGGGATGCCCTCAGAGTTAGTCCTGTAGTCAATCGGTTGATGAGTCATCTCCCTCGGCTGTTGGCATAGACATCCCTCGCCCTACGTAACCGAATGGAGAAGATCGATCGAGAACAACGCCGTCAACAGATCCTTTGTAACTACGAGGAAAATTGCCGCCGAGAACAGGAAGAACACGATGAAAACCGTCGGAGGCAAAACAGTAACTGAGCTTTCTGGAGAGAAGTAGAAATAAAAGAGAACACTAGAGTTGTTACGATTCTGTCATAATGATGACACGTATTGTGTAACACAAGTGATGAATTAATAAAATATTGGTGTTCTTATTTATATCATGTGCAAAAGAAGGAATTACTTGTTAAATAAAGATAGAAGTAGAAAGGAATCTGTAAACGAGTGTGAAGCTATCCAGAGGACTTAAGCCCTACAACAGCAGGCGGAACGCAGGAGACAGTTGAGGAGGATTGCTGAAGGGCTACCTGGGGAAGGGTTGGTAGAAGGCAGTCAAGTTGGTGTCATTGTGGGCGAAGCCGAAGGGGAACAGTACGACGAAGAAGGACACCACCAGGCGTACGGTAGGGAGGAACACTGCTAGGAGTACGGCGGAGATGACTTGATCGAAGAAACTAGAAACCGGTTTTGGAATTTAACCCTTACTCCACGTATCGAAGCATGAGCCCGAAGGAACGAAGGGGAAGAGGTTAGAGACATGAACGTCAAGGATACTAGTGCAGCCGAAGGTGTCAGGGGACACCAGGGCACGGTAGTCAAAATATCTCGTCAGGCTCCAACCCACCTAGTTCGGGAATGCAACCAACTGGAAGCAACCTAAGTAGTCGAAGGATGGCATCACAAAAGCAGAAATTACCGAAGTTTAATAGTGACGGAAAGGAGGATCCTGTGAGACATTTCCGTACCTGTGAAACGATTTGGTCGGCAAATGGAGTAAATGGCTTCAACAATTCCCAGCCACTCTACGCGGAGTTGCCATCGATTGGTACTTCGACATGGATAAAACAAAGATAAATACGCGGGACAACTTGAGGAAGGAATTGGAGATAGAATTTCGCCTACTTCGAGATGACAACGAAATAGTAGCAGAAATATACAGTACGAAGCAAGGAAAGAAGGAAACAGTGAGGATGTACAACCGACGGTTTAAGGAGTAACTGGGAAGGATGGATAACCAGCCAGTCGACGGATTGAAAAAGAGATGGTTTGTGGAAAGACTCAAGCCCTCACTAAAGAAGAAGACGAAGATCGTACGCCCTACGTCGTACACTGACGCTTATGATCGTGCGATGGATCTTGAAAGTGAAGATAAGACTTCTAAGAAGAAGAGGAGCAAGTCATCCTCCGGGAGTGACGATTTGTCAGGAGAAAGCAATAGTGATGAGGAGTCGAAGAAGGTACATGCTCTTCAGAAAGACATGGAAAGGATGATGAAAGAGTTCAAAACTATGAAGGGAAGTGCACGCCGGAGTGACGAAGGGGAGCTATGGTGCACCGACTGTAAGGAGAAAGGCCACACGAAGGGCTCTTATCCTAGAAAGGCATTTTGCGACATTTGCCAAGTTATGGGCCATCCCACCTAGGAATGCTCATACAACATGAAAACAAGGGGCCAACAAGTGCTCTTCACCCAAGAGCAACCGTCCACATCCGGGGCAACAAACACCTCATAGCAGAGTCCAGACCAACAACAATAGTAACGCATCATCTGGCGGGTTCCGAAACAACTGACACGGAGGAAGAGGAAATAATAATAGTACGAGAAGCCGGATACAATATGATGCGAAGGGCCGATCGATGATCCAGTGTCAGGTATGCAACTAGTGGGGTCACTTTGCCCGCGACTGTTAGAAGGAAGATACACCAAAGAAGCTGTGTCGATGGTGCGGCCCCAGAGATCATGACGATACCAACTGCCCGAAGCCTGGCGTCAACCGTCTAGACATCGAAGGGAGTATGGCTGAAGAAAGGATATTGGTTGTCACCTGGGCACAAGCAAAACAGGCCACGTACCCGGACCCCCGTACAGAGAAGTAGAGGGTACGGGAGGCCAGAGAAGAATTCGAAAAAGCAATGAAGGCACGCACAGAGACACACGAGATGGCTGGCCCGCTTGGTCGGATGGAGGTAGAACAAAATATACTGAGGCAAATGCTACACATGGAGGTACCCGTCAAAGTCCAAGACCTCCTTCACACCATGCCTTAGCTACGGATGACATTATTGAACACCTTCTCCGTACAACCAAGCACCACACAACGTGCGGATGTTCCTTGCGGGTCTGCAATGGACTTGATGTTTTTGGCGATGTATAGTGGCTGACACCCTGCGGTGGTAGAACTGGGCATCCTCGGCACTATCCTGACGGATACCATCGTTGACGGTGGGTTTGGGGTAAACGTACTTCCAGAAGAAACATGGAAGAAACTGGGGAAACCAACCTTGTGGCCCCCGACGTTCAATCTACTCAGTGTAGACCAATAGGGAATCAAACCTCTTGGTACTTTGATGGCGCAATAGGTCACCATCAGGACGCAACCGTTCATGTTGGACTTTGTTGTGATTCCCCTCAAGAAGGGATATGATGCCATCCATGGCAAAGGGTGGTTGGCGCCAACGAGGGTAAATCACAATTGGAAGAGAAACACCCTCTCGATGGAAAGTGGAGGACGGAAGTTTGTCATCGACCTCCATACCCAGATGGTGAGGGAAGAGATGTCGTCTTCCTCAGAGTCCAAGTCCGACGGGGAGCATGACCGACGGGACGAGGGAAGACAATGAATGGAGCCTATTGATGAAGGTGTCTTAGAATTGGGGAATGTTCGGAGGATGAGACAAGCTCGATGAACGGACTCTTCCACTGGCAGGTGGAAGATTATGAGCTATTCCACAGTTTGTTGATGTGAGTTTTGTACCACTACATAACATATAGGACTTGAAGACTTGATACTGGATATCAAACACTCAACCCTCTCTTGAAAAGTAATTACTCATGAAGGACATGAGAAAATACTCCAAGGTTCCTTACACCTGTGGATCCTAACTCAGTTATAATGATGTGATTTGCT
>MU224083.1:925468-936665 GCA_018584345.1 Thuja plicata
ATGTCAATGACTGTAGATGTGCTTATCAGCATATAGGATGCATGCCAAGTGTTTGTGAAAATGCCTCTTGGCTGTAGGAGTACTTTTCATATCAGAACTTCATGTATTTGCATTGAAAAGGAGATCATAAGAAGTTACATATCATTTAGCTTTTCTAATAGTTACTTAGTAATCATTTGCAATCATTAAAACATCGTTGGTACCAAACAATCATATCAAAATAAGAAGACATCAGCAAACTCAGGTTGCAGGGAAAGTGTTTGACGAAATTACTCAGTCCAGCATTAGAGATTTTAGTGGCTTTTATAGTAAGGGTCATTACAAAGGTTTAGAGAGCTGTACTATGAGCTGCGCAGGGTGGAGCACTGAGGAGTAGTGGCTGAGGCTGAGCAAGGAGCCTTTATGGCAGCGAGGGAGGAGCTCGCCACTAGGCTGCAGGGGTTAGCGGAGGAGATTGCCTGTCAATAGGCGCACGTGGTTTCTCTTGAGGTCTATCATGCCCAGGATCGGGACTAGAACAGTATTGAAGAGTCAACTTGCCTTTGCTCTGGAGGTGGATAAAAAGAATAAAAAGATTTTAGAAGCAGCGTTTATGGTAAAGAGTGCTCGAGAGAGGGAGCTACTTGCTGAGAGAGACCTGCGTCATAGGACTGAGCAGGCGCATGAGCTGAGAGCTAGGCTGGCCACATCTACATCTTCAGAGACGCCCTCTTAGCCCCCTTCTACTTCTTTCTTGATTTCTGTCTATTTGTACTGTCATCATTCCCCATTTTGTTGTGTCATCAGGAGGCGACTTTCTTCTTGGGGGGGATGATGTTGTCGGGTAAAACGTATTGTTAGTATGTTATGTGGTTAATGTTGTTAGTGTAACCGAGGGATAGGTAGTTATACGGGTCGCGACGGTTGGCCATGCACCCCCTCTGGTCTTTATATTGTACTCTCTCGATGGTATCAGGCATTGTTATTATGTGTATGAACTTATATGGTATTAATGAAAGCATTGACGGTTCTTTGATATTGTGTTATTTCCATTATACTACATTCTCTGTTATGCATTAATTCTCTTTACCTGCAACGGTAAACATAAATGAAGTTGTGAAGTTGGGAGAAATCCCAAGGAAGGGGCGGAATCCGCTCCCTACTTGGGATTTTCAATCCCAACAACCCTGAAATTTTTGCCTTCTCAATCAGACTCCCAAAACCAAGACCTGATCAAAGCAACGTGGTATGAAAGGTAAGCTTGAAACGAATGGACATGGGCAGATTAAATATGAATGGAATAGGTGGATTGGCAAGACAAGATAGCAATGGCGAGAGACAATGTAAAATCCCAGAGGGATGGTGGAATCCGCTGCCCTCGTGGGATTCATAATCCCAACCAAGGTCTGATTTCCGCCCCCCCTTTCCTTAGCAACCAAAGGCTTAATCCAAAACATGAGGTGAAAAGGGAGATTTCAAGTTGAGAGCCATAGTTTCCAGCCCACAAGAAGATCAAATTCAAGCCAAGAAAACAAGAAGATTGAGGAATTTGAAGCTTGAAAAGATGTAATCCCCAAGAGATAACGGATTTCACTCCTCTCTTGTGATTCACAATCCCAAGGCCATTGAGATTTCTGCCCTGTATTGATGAGAGAAAACACAAGGGCATGGGAAGTTGAATTTGAACCTAAGATGAATGAAACATGAATTATGAATGAGATGCAAGTATGAAATTCAATTGAAACCAAAGCTAAGGAGACAAGGATATTGCAAGTCTAGGTGATGGCAGCGAATGATAACAATGAAGGATCAGTCCCAAGGAGAGGTCAGAATCCGCCCTTTGCTTGGGATTCTAAATCTCTTGAAGGGCTGAAATTCCGCCCCTATCAAATAGCAACCTCTCCAACTTGCAGTCAGGTCCAATTTCATTACAATCAAACAAGGCAAGAAAGGAAGGTGTTAGGCGGTCAGATTGACAAGGTTCAACATGAAGAGGGTGAAAAGTGACAGTCCCAAGAGGGAGGCGGAATCCGCCTACCTCTTGGGATTCCGAATCCCTTGAGAGGTATGAATTCCACCCATAGACATAGGCAAAAATCCCAGCAACGTCCTGATTTCCGCCATGAATTGGAGCTTTCAAAACATGTCCTTGGCTCCTAATTTGCATAGAGGAACGAAAAGAAGGCAAATACAAATGGAAATAACAATTTGCCAAACAAAGTGAAACAAATCAGGGCTGGAAAGGAGCAATTTGGTTCTAAACACTTCAAATTCATTTGATTTCAATCCACAAGACAAAAGGGGAAGTAAAGAAACGAAGTGAAGGGGCAATGGGGTGATTTGAGTTTCATGAAAAAGGCATAGAATCAGTCCCAAGAAGAGGGCGGATTCTGCCCTCTGCTTGGGACTCACAATCCCTTGACACCTCAAAATTCCGCCCAGAATTGGGCCTGATTGAACAAGAGGATAGAGGTGCAAACAATGATTTTTTAATGAACAAAATAATGATTTTAGCCTCCTTATTCAGGTCAACCAGTATAGGGGAGTGAAAAAGATTTAAATTTAACATTTTTGTTGGCTCAATTTGGCCAAGTCGGCCCCCTTTTATGGGCATGCCCTTTCAGCCTTTAAGTCACCTATATATAGAGGGCAAGATCAATTCGTTTCAACATCAAACTCAAACAAAATTACCTCTGCTCTAAGGCAGCGAACTCTCGTAACTGGGCAGCGATTTCCATTCTTGGAGAGCAGCAAATTCTTCCAAAAGGGGGCTGCGATCTGAGGTAGGGAAAAAGGAAGTATCAAAGGAGGAGATAAATTCTCTTGTTAGGTAGCGGTTTTTGCAAGTAAAAGCAAGCTTCTTGCAAGTGGATCAGAGGTTGGAGGGTGAGGAAAACTAAAATCTGGGTATACTACATGTGTAAAACTCATTTGATTTCCAGATTTTTAACAAAATTTCATTTCAAAATTTGCAAGAAGATAGAGGAATTTGGTCCTAAACATGAAAGAATCCATGATTAAATCCATTTTGTGTTGATGTTGATGCAAATCCTATTTCATGAAAATTTTAAGATTTCCTTCATTTCATCAACTCATGAGCTTAATGCAATTTCCCATTTTGTTTTGCAAGGTAATTGTTGAAGGAGGAGAGGCTTGGAGAGCAAGGAGATGATGGCGAGTTCAAATTAAAGACTTCAAGCAAGGAGGGAACAAACTCAAGCTCGAAGACTTCAAATGAGGAGGTTCAAATCAGATTATCAAAGTACAAATTCAAGATCAAGATCAAGATGGACTTCAAGATGTTAAATTTTTGATCAGATTAATTTAACAATTAATTTACAAAAAAAACCACAAAAGTATCCTGGGAAAACCTTCAACTTTGAAGGTGAAAAACCCAGCAGCAAGAATCTCCAATATATATTGATTAATTCACAGAGAGGTAATTACAATGATATGATTCTTGTTCTATGATCAATCTGACAATGTCAGTTTGCCTTTATATGAGATAAAGAACCTCAGTTGATCAAATAAATGATCTGCCTGTAATCGCTGATATAGATTAATAACTGTCGATTTGATACTGATAATAGATTCCAGTTTCTTTGATATGAGCATTCTCTTTTGTGATATTAATTCCTTACGGTATATAAATTTATATATATATATATCCTCTATGATGTATATATTATCTCCAGCTGCGATATCAATGTGTTTATATCTTCAGCAATAAATTCAATATCTCCTTCGATATATATATATATATATATATATATATATATATATATATATATGTGTGTGTGTGTGTGTGTGCGATCTGCTCAGAATATAATCTTAAACAATCTTCTGCAACTTCTATTCTCCTCGATATGTGTCTTTTCTTTGTAAACTGAATATCTTGTGTCGTTCAATTTATTTGGAAAGTAGTATCCTTATTGTCTTATACTTGCACCATGAATGGATCACATCCATTCATCGTGCCTTTTAGTCTCGTGCCTTTTCATTTAATTATAACCGTAGTTTGTTAATCTTAAAACATTACATATTTTGCACGTTAATATCGTTGTTGTATTATAACCGATTGGTAATTGATTCTTATGATGGATGAATCAAATAGATGTGATTGCTATCATTCTCCCGACGCTATCTTTCAACACTCCCTCTTAGCTAGGGAGGATCTACTTAGATATCTGAGTTATAAAGAAATGTCCATCATGGTTACTCTTAGAGAATGGCTCCATCATGATTGCTTCCATGAATGAAAAATAAACAAACACAAGTGTTCATCACGGAATCACTCACGTGATGTTGTCATCTCACGATGATGGTCACCATAGCTACTCCTAGAGGGTGGCTCAACACAAGTATTTAATCATGGGCTCACTCACATGACTTCCACCATGGCTACTCCCAGAGGGTGGGTCCATCATGGCTACTCCCATGGATGGAAACATAAATAAGCACAAGTGCCCATCACAGAATCACTCAACGTGATGTCGTCATACGACGTTCACCATAGCTACTCCCAAAGGGTGAATAAACACAAGTGCTAAGTCATGGATTATCTCACATGACATCCACCATAGCTACTCCTAGAGGGTGGATCCACTATAGCTACTCCTAGATAGGTGGGATAAAGGCTTTCACCTCAAAATCCTCTCTCACAAAGAAGAGTGCATTAACAAGGGATTGCGCCTCAAACTTCCCCCTCACGGAGGAGAACTCATTAACATGGGATTGCACCTCAAACTTCTCCCTCATGGAGAAGAACTCATTATAGTACATCTCTTAAGGAATCACTGATGCTGAGACTCCCTCTCAGCCAGGACTTCGTTCTCCAGGATACCAAGCCTGTCTCGAAAATGCACAAACTTCACTCTGGCAAGTGGCTTCGCGAAAATATCAGCCGTTTGGTCATTAGTGCTAATGTACTTAAACTGGTTGACATCTCTTTGCACCATATCTCTAATATAGTGATATTTGATCTCTACATGCTTTGTTCTGTCATGAAACACAGGATTGACACAAAGCTTTATACAACTCTGGTTATCGCAATGAATAACTGTAGGATCCAGTGATTGTCCAAACAATCTTGCAAGGAGCTTCCAAAGCCACACTGCTTCTCGTGCTGCTACACTGGCTGCAACATATTCAACTTCTGCTGTACTTTGGGCAACACATGACTTTTTCCTGCTGCACCAGGAAATCATTGTAGATCCCAAACTAAAACAACCAGAAGTGCTTTTCCGACCAGTAACACTTCCTGCCCAATCCAAATCTGTATAGCCTTGTAAGTCTAAGTCTACACTGGAAGAGTACTTCAAGCCATATCCAACTATGCCACGCAAGTATCTCAAGATATGCTTGGCTGCAACTAGATGTATCTGTCTCGGTTCACATATGAACTGGCTAAGTGCACTTACTGCATAGCAAATATTTGGTCTTGTATTAACTAGATACATCAAGGACTCGATCAGCTGTTTGTAGAGAGTAGGATCTGCAATGTCTGAGCTAGCTGCTGATTCACTCACCTTCTTCAAGTTGGTTTCCATCGGTGTAGACATAGATTTACAATCTAACATTCCAAACCTCTTTAAGATGTCAATGGTGTATTTTCCTTGACTTAGGATAATACCATCAGGCCTCTGCCATACTTATAGTCCCAGGAAGAAGTGCATGGGTCCTAGGTCTTTCATCTCAAATTCTGAAGTCAACTCCTTGCATCTAGAGATGAGATGTTCTTCCCCTGTAAGAAATAAGTCATCAACATATAGTACCAATATTAAGGCTTCACCATTGACTACCTTGAAGTAAAGATTCAGATCAACATCATTCTTACAGAATCCCAAACTCATCAGGTATTGGTCTATTTGTTCATACCATGCTCGAGGAGCCTGTTTAAGACCATATAAGGTTTTCTTTAACTTACACACATGAGACTCTTTCCCATGGATCATGAAGCCTTCAGGTTTCTCAATGTAGACCTCTTCTTCAATAACACCATTGAGAAAACTATCTTTGTATCCATCTGATGTAGCTTCTATCCCTTAGTTGCTGCAATGGCAATGATGGTCCTGATGGAAGTATAGCAAGCAACTGGAGCAAATGTTTCTTCATAGTCTATTCCTTCTTTCTGAGATAAACCACGTGCAACAAATTTAGCTTTGTATTTGTCAATGCTTCCATCAGTTGCATGCTTAATCTCGAATAACCATTTGGAAGAAACAACCGATTTCCCTTCAGGTCTAGGTACAATATCCCTGTTAATGTCTGTAGCTTCAGTCGTATGATCATTTAGAATACATCTAATACTTAGATATTGATTAATAATAATATATTGTATTTGTATATATATATGTTATATTATATATATTATTAATTATGCAAACTTATATTATTCTAATATATGATTGATTATTGAAACATTATAATATTATAATGAATAGACATGTCCCATGAAGGGACATGTCTCTCCTAGCCTCATCCTCAATATAAATGCAAGAAAGACTGCTGCATTTGAATACACAAAAAACGTAGAGAGTGCTATTACATTTGCAATGATCCTAAAACTCAACATGGTATCAGAGCCAGCCTACAAATGTAAGAAAGTATCAAACAAGCATTCAAAGCTTATTCTGCAATTTTAGTTTTACAAATTGCAGGCACCAAAACCGCAGGGAGTCTACGCTCGATCCCACACAAAGCCCACACAGAAAACGTAGAGAGTGCTATTACATTTGCAGTGATTCTAAAACTCAACATGGTATCAGAGCTAAACTCCACTTGCTAAACGCAGGCCCATACTATGCGCTAGCTTTTTGAAATACTTAGATATTGATTAATAATAATATATTGTATTTGTATATATACATGTTATATTATATATATTATTAATTATGCAAACTTATATTATTCTAATATATGATTGATTAATGAAACAATTTAATATTATAATGAATAGACATGTCCCATGAAGGGACATGTCTCTCCTAGCCTCATCCTCAATATAAATGCAAGAAAGACTGCTGCATTTGAATACACAAAAAACGTAGAGTGCTATTACATTTGCAGCGATCCTAAAACTCAACATGGTATCAGAGCCTGCCTGCAAATGGAAGAAAGTATCAAACAAGCATTCAAAGCTTATTCTGCAATTTTAGTTTTACAAATTGCAGGCACCAAAACCGCAGGGAGTCTACGTTCGATCCCACACAGAGCCCACACTGCCAATGTGTATAGAAGCCGAAGAGGACGTGGGCATTTTCAGAGTGCAAGCCCCATAGACGAGGTGAGTTTTTTCAAAATTGCCATTGCTGGTTGCGGGCTATAAACGATAACCCCCTATAGGTCGACTTCACTTGCAAAGGACAACCGCCTCCCGAATCGCACCCACAAAGGCTGACGCAGAGCCGTCCGTAGATGGGTGCCAAGGCATTCGAACACGGACAACCGATGCCAAGATGCAGGCGCATAGAGGATGGAAGACATGCAGACTTTAGCGCCGATTTGAACAGAACGCAAACTCCACTTGCTAAACGCAGGCCCATACTATGCGCTAGCTTTTTGAAATACTAGAATGGCAGGCTTTTTCAACTCCCAAACAAGGCGTTCAAGCCTCGAGGCACGGAGTAATGGAAGCTTTTCAAAGAGGCAGACTTTCTCAAACCGCACAAATGCCTGCACGAGAGATGACGCCAAGAACTCTAGGCATGCTGGAAGAAGCCAAGGATGGGCAGAGGGGCCGTCCAAACATGGATGCACATAGGTATACAAATATGGAAGTCTAGAATGGATATATTCATAGAAGTTTATCTCCTAGAAACTTTGACTTAGACACTTGGTGATTTGACTATCCCACGACGACACCATATACAGAGATTACTCAGTTAGTTAGATTATCAGCGAAGACAAATAAGATATTTCTATCATGATAATATAGTAAGCGATTTTGGATCATTACGGACAGGCATAGAAAGATAATGAGATATCATTGTAAGGATTACTGGCGATAATGAGATATTTATGACATCAAACCAGCGTTGCATATATTGAGAATGATGAGTATTTGATGGAAACGCTAGAGTCCATCATCGCATATTCAATGGTGAAGTATTATATACTCTATATACAGAGACACAGTGAATAAGAGAGCCACGGTGGACAATAGCAAACAAATTGGCAATCATCATCGCTGGGCAATGGAAATTACATAGCATTTGATCCTTGGTTATTATCGAAAACAATAAACATTGAAGGGCATACATTTGATACATATATTATCGGAGACTTCATGCCGAGTGCATTAAGAAATGGAAATAGGCTTCAGAAAACAAATTGGGATGACCCAAGAAGATTAGAGACCGCATCTACATATATATATGGTTTACAGATATTATGGTTCAAGACATAACCATGAATGAGAAATTATACTCGCTGATTCAAAATCCTTTTTCGCCAATCACAAATTCTCCCAGCACACACATAATAATATAGCATTATTAACAAAGATGGTTGAATTGAAATTTATTCGGTGATATCGAATTATGCATACAATATTAAGTATTTAATAACTACATATTGCCATGGATATCATTCTGAGCATTGAACGTGTTGATGTCTCTGCGCAAGCTCCAAAATCCAGCTCATGTATAAAGAGATGGATAAAGACGTGGACATGGGAAGGAGATAGAATGCGTTGGTTTTGTGACGCATTGACAAATATGGTCAAAGTTGGAAGATCAAACCCATAAAAGTTAGGCGGGGTGTTGTGCTCATGTGGTGCAACTCTGTACACGTTTTGCATGAACTCGTAAACAATTCATCGATGACCCCATCAAGATGAATTGTTCAACTGAGAGTAATCAGGTGGGGATAGATATAGTTTTGTAATCGGGAGCTAGCAGGAAACATATCATTTCTTGTCTAAAGAGGATTATATTTTTATGATCAGTCAACCAAGAAATTCAAGAAGGATGAGAAATCAAATATTTGTTTTCTAGGTCACAACATAAGAGATTACTCCAAACCATATTATCTGGATCCCTTGGTAAGAATGTGATAAGAGAGGACAACCAACAATTATCTACATACAAGACGAAAAGACAAATGTGAATGGAAATCAATAAGAAGGAATTGATAGAGTTCACTATAAGATACAAAGTCATCATGGAATACAAAGGTTGTTGTATTATGGTTACCAGATAAGTTTGATTGGAGTAATATTGCTGACAAATGCTAATATGTAGACGTTTTTTGATTTGTTGCACATGGACCCTCATTGGAGCAACTTGTGTCAAGGATGTTGATGTGTAGATAAGAAAAGAAGATTGATATCTCATTCAGAAGCCGCATGGGAATCGTATGTAGAGAATTCGGAAGTGAGCTTTTGACGAGAAGCTGTGTTGGATCTATAGGATGTTGTGGACAAAGTTATTGCTTTGTCCGCATGATTGCCATGAAATATAAACACTAAGAAACAAACTGTGTGGTGACCGGTTGTGGAATCATCTGAAGATAACCATGGGATATTGTGGTGAATTGTCCTTGTTTATATAGAAAAGGTCAAGAGGTTGATGCATGTACTTGGAGCTTCAGATGGAAGCCAAATTATCATGAATGTTTGGTGTTGCCAAGCCCGGGGATAAATCCACAGTTTATTACATTCACTCATGTTACTATGAAATCAGACAAGTACATTTGTGTACGAGAAACTACTCCCATGAATAATGTTATGATCAAAATTTCAACATGATCATGTACCAGATGATGAGTCTCTTGGAGCAAGATATTTTCATGATTGGGACCATGTATGTTTTGTAACAAAGGAAGCTACTGGAGGATCTCCCAAAATTGATTTTCAAGGATCTTAATCATTCTGATTTAGAAGGGCAGACCATATTGAGATGGTTTCCCTAGTGACCAGGAAACTATAAAAAGCCAAAGGATTGCGATTCAAATGATTTAGCTCCATGTATGTGGGCTAGAAGGCTTTTATGCAGATATCTAGGTCATGATATTCCTATATAGATCGATAAGTTGTTGGATCAAAGGGCATTCAAGAAAAGAGCTTGATGCAGACTAAAGAACAAAGACATGACTTGAAGGTTGATATTAGATTCAGAGGGAGTCTGATAGTTCATCTAAAAGAAACCTTGGACAAGGAGGTCAGAAGGTTGTTGCAAGACCTTAAAAAATATTAAAGGGAGCATCCAGAGGATTTGATTCATTCTGATTTCCAAGGAATTTGGTCATATTGGTTTAGAGGGAGTCAACAATAAAGATGGTTTTTGCACTCAGAGGACTATGATCATGAGATTGAGTCCCATGTGTGCTGGCTGAAATGCCTTTATGCTAACTCCTACATAACTTGGGGTTCACCAAGAGTGATGCAAACTAAATAAGAGATATAGTGCATAAGTATGCTATTCAAGGTACATTATCACTATAGAACATACGACTGATATTCTCACCAATTCTCTTGCTAGAGAGAAGGTTGTATACTTTCAAGATAAACTTGGTATGTTAGAGAATGAAGCCTTAGATGAAAAGGAGTTTCAACATCTGTGATCTATTATTTTGTATGTTATTGCATTCTTCTCTTTGAGAGAGAAGTTAAGGTGAAAGCCCTTGTTTCCACCCTCTGGGATGACCCATGGTGGATTCACCCTCAAGGTGGATGTCATGTGTGTGACTCCATGACTCATCGGCCCACCCATCCCATGTACATTCCTGAGAGTTGACGACTTCTTAGACAATGAACACTTGTATTTGATGTTACAAGGTGACGATCTTGTAATGGGGATTTGTTATGGTAGACTTTTGATATGTCAGTGCACATACCATAATAGGGTTATATGTAAGGGGAATGTAATGTTCTCTAATTACTATATCCTTGTATCACAATCTGAGGTGATACGAAAATCAAGTATCGCGATCTAAGGTGATTCCTTATATTACGATCTAAGGTAATATATACCAAATCAGGTATCACATGTTAGGTGATTCCTCATATCACATGTTAGGTGATATGTAAAACTTGGTATCACGTGTTAGTTGATATGTAAAACTTGGTATCACATGTTAGGTGATACTTCATGATGGAGCCTTAATTTTTACAAATTAGGGCCTCCATTTGAGAAATAATGTTGGAGGCTTGACAAAGTATTGTCATTGATGTATATAAAGATATGTCATGGCAAAATGAAGATAATTGAAACATATG
>MU224083.1:990181-1004343 GCA_018584345.1 Thuja plicata
GCATCCGGACCGGATGTGCAGGGGCAGGGCATGCATCTTGCAACTAGGGTTTCTGGGCATTATATTGCTGGACATTGTTGTCATAGGTCCATATTTTATGTTATTAACAAATGGGTAATGTTGATTATTTGATTGTAATTAGATTTATTATCTGGATCTCTAGTTTTTCTTTTGTTATGGACTTTTCAAATTGTAACTGGTTGTGGGCATTTGAAATATTGTATTTGAAACTTATTTCATTGTTTATTTTCTGCAATGAAGCTCTATATTTGCAATACACTTCTGCACTTCCATTTTCTATCAAACACATCAAAATAAAAAGAACAAGGGTGTATGTTACAAAATTAGATTTGCATAAAAATGTCTTTTAATTTCCTAGGGGTTTTCCTATTTAATATCAATTTATTTATATAGTGCAAGTGGAAGGAATATGTTATTGAATCATTCCAATTTTTTTGGCTTAGATATTTATTTTGTTCATAACAATTTGCTCCTTTTTTATTCTAACTTATTGACGTGTGTCATTAGGTTTCAATGGCATTGAGGACATTGGGTAAAGGAGGAGTGCAAGTTGCTTGGTAAGACATATAATCACTAATATTTACTAAATGTTTAAAGTGTTAGTGGTCTAGAATATTTGAGAACACTGGTTTCGCAAGAATTGGTTCAAGAAATTGAAATGATGTTTGTATCTCACAAAATCGATTATTTGGAAACCATATTTTAAGATTGTAGAGTAGTCAGTAGATATTCTTAATTAGATAACTCTAGGGAATACATGATGCCTAATGGCCCCACCAAAGGAGAAAAGTGTTAGTGTGATTATGCATCTATCACACCATAGGTTATCTTAGGTATTTTATTTACTTTAGTTTCTTATTTGTAAATAAATAGGTTTCAATCCATTACTTTGGAGTGCAAAGTGTCATCCTCTTCGTTAGGAGTTACACTTGCTAATTCTAAAGAGTTAGGAGTCTCTTCATTCCTTGGGAGTTAAACTTCATGGAGAATGAGTTGTTATCCTTTTCTCCTTGTACTTTCTATAAAGGCAACTTCATCGCATTTGTAGATGTGGGCCAGGAATAGACTTTTACACTTGGTAGATGGACTAGTCATTTCTTGTTCATTGAGTTTTCATTTGAGCAATTAGGCTTCCTTGAATAGCCTTAAGAAATTGTTCTTGGTCAGAGATTTAATGCTATTATCTGAAACCTAAGGAAACAAAGTTAAGTTTAACCTATGGCGTGAATCGTGATAAATGCATAATTACACCAATAAAGGAACTAGTTGTGACAAACATTGAATATTGTTACTTTGGAAAAAAATAAGTGTACATCTCTTAAGGTGATGCCTTCTTTTACAAAATAGCCCATAAACTTCCTAGGTTGTAGAGATTGGGAATCACCTACATAGTTTAAGTAGGGTTGAGGTTTTGGGTGTAAGCTATGCTTGGAAGTCCATCATCAACATGTTCAAAAAGCAAGTGTCTCCTTTGATGTGCATTTGATGTTCTGAAATTATCATGTTAAATAATTTTTCATGTAAGTTTATTATTTCTCCTTTGGTGGGCCTAGTAGGAATTATGTTCTTGGCAAGAGCTATCTATAAAAGGGGCTTTAATCCATAAGCCTAAGATATCACTTTCTTGATGATAGATCTCATTGAAAGATCCTTAAACTTGATTCAAAAACTTTAATGCACTTGTTCACCACAATCTTGCAAGTGATTGCCTCCCTTTGATCTTCATAAGGGGATTGAGGGACACATAAGTATTTTCTTTTTGTCCTAGCTGCTTACCACTGAACAGTAGTGCACAAAAAACCCTTAAGTTGTTAATGCTTGATCTTGCAAGCAACTTCCACCCCTTGATTTCCATAATGATAGCCAAGAAAATATCATTTTCTTTTGTTGTCTGAGACACACATTGTCGAACTATATTACAAAACCTCCTAATTTGTGTTTCTTTCTAGATTGCCTTCAACGCTCGCCACAACTCCTTTGCTGGAATAACTTGTAATATTCCTGAAGTTGAGATGTCTAAAATTATAGTTGTAAGGGGTTTGGATTTATGTAATGTCCCCTTTTTCGCGAGCATCAAAGTTTGTTTGATTAGGCTATCATTGGCCCTCGTAGGCTAAGTCAGATGGTTAGAGGGTTCCCAGTTGGCAGAACATGAGGCTCTTTCCCTTCCGGAGTACAAAAGCGTACAGGATTTGCTCTTCATTTGGTTCAGTTTGGTACATTTACTAGTTATAGTAAGTCATCTATCTAGCATTTCTATATTTGGCAGGGCACCTAGACCGGCCTCTGTTGCGGTGATGACCTTTGGCACTTTTTTTGATCAGGTGTTAAGGGATTTACTAATTATAGTAAATCAAGGGTTGATAGAGGTGGACCCTTTCTATTTTAGAAAGGCACCCTAGTTAGCAGTGAATGCAGTGGGTTACCTCCTGGTTCTGACAGAATTTAGAAATAATGAGTATCTTTGGAGTTATGACATTTTACTTATTAATAAAGTATTACTTTATTAATAATTAGTTAAAAGTGCACATCATTAAATGTTAGTTGACTTTATTATGAAAAGGGGTTATTTAATGATCATAAAGCAACGTATAAAGTGCATATGAGGAATAATGTAAATGTTAAGTTTTAGGATAGCTGCAAATGTAATAGCACTCTATGTTGTATGTATTTTCCGAATGCAACAATCTCTCTATCATTTATATTGGGAATGAGGCTAGGAGAGACATGTCCCATGAAGGGACATGTCTATTCATTATTATTAAGAAAGGACATGCCTCTTCCCATTAATTATAATTTAATCAGTCTTATAATGTTTCATCAATCAATTATTAATTAAAAATAATATAATAATTTAATATTGAATATTAAATTTCATATGATTAATAATAATATAACATATATTATATTATTATTAATCAACATATATTATATGTATTCTAATGATCATACGACTGAAGCTACAAACATTAACACTCCCTCTTAGCTAGGGAGGATGATCAAACATAATGTGTAGTGGTCCCCTGTGTCCACACTTATGACCCTTACCATAGCTATACAAAACATCAACACTCCCTCTTAGCTAGGGAGGATAAATCAATCCTATGTCAACACTTATTATGACACTTGACAACATCAATCATATGATGTAAGCAATAAGAGCATCATCCTCATGATGTAATCAATAGAAACATAGTCTGAAGATGTGGATTGCCTCCATCAACGATTCTATTTACAAGCTCTCAAGTGGATTGCCTCCATGGGCGATTCTATCCACAAGCTCTTGTGTGGATTGCCTCCATCGGCGACTCTATCCACAAACTCACGAGCTTTAGAGTGGATTGCCTCCATCGGCGATTCTATCCACAAGCTCTCGTGTGGATTGCCTCCATCGACAATTCTATCCACAAACTCACGAGCTTTAGAGTGGATTGCCTCCATCGGCGATTCTATCCACAAGCTCTCATGTGGATTGCCTCCATCGGCAATTCTATCCACAGACTCACAAGCTTTAGAGTGGACTGCCTCCATCGGTGATTCTATCCACAAGTTCCCAGGTGGATTTCCTCAATCGGCGACTCTATCCACAAGCTTCTCAAGCTTTAATGTGGATTGCCTCAATCTGCGGTTCTATCCACAAGTTCTATCTATTATGATTTGTTTCAGCCATCACAAGATGTCTATCATAATAGAAGGTCAAGTTATTGTAAGATCGTCACCTTCCAATAACTTTTACAAATACAAGTGATAATCATTTGGAAGTCGTCACTTCCTCATGATGTACACAGGGGACAGGCCCATTAAAAATATGGAGTCACACACATGACATCCATCATGCCTTAGCGCAAGGGGTGAAAAAAAGGGATTTCACCTCGAACTTCTCTCACAAAGAAGAACTCATTGAGCATATATCAATCTGTTGATCATCCAAGATTGCTTAAGATGAACTGTCAGACTCCCTCTGAGTCTAATAACAATCTTCTTATCTCCTCGTCCAAACTTATCTCTGAAGAGTCAGACTCCATCTGAAAACAATTTCTTGTGCTTCTGTCCTGAAGGTATGTCAGAGAGAGATTACAAATAGCTTATAAACTAAACTATCTCATACGAAAATACCAAACATAGAAGCATGCAAGATTTTACTAGCCAATGTTATAGCATAAATTTCAAACTCAATAATTCATGTGCATTAATAAAACATGGAATACTTATCTTAAGTTTGAAATATTTTCTTTTGTAAGGTGAGCCCATAGAGGAAATATCAACTCTCATCAAAATTTGAAGTTGTTTGCGGCGGACACGCTGCAGGCGATCATAATTTTGTTCGTGTTAGGCATGTCAACGACCGTCATGCAGAGCGACAACCTAGAGTGGATGATCACCATTTTCTCACTCTCCACTAAGGATGGTTCAAATGGAAATGTAATATTGGTCATTATTCCCCCCACAATGTACAATTCCCACTCTTATATCGTTGAGCAATACTCTTGTCTTCTTGTGAAATGACTTGATTGCTCCAAGAGAGGTGACACTGTAATTAATTATTTCTTTCTAGGAAGAGACACAATTCCTTGAATACATTCTTCTTTGTTAATGCTTGACCATGATCATAACAAATTAATATATCTCTTTAATGAAAGCCACTTTCAGGAATTTCACATAAACCCGTACATAGTCTGTCATAACTTTTGAACCCCACACTATCTCTCCAATCGCTCCGGTGAGATTCTTTGAAATTTATTTTTCACCAACAAATCCAAAATTCAGAAAAATCCAACGGTGGATTTGTGAGATATGGTCCCTGTATTGAGACTGTATTTTCTGAGACAGTCACACATTCACTATCAACAAACTACTCTCTTACATTTGCAGTCTGATACCATGTTAAGTTTTAGGATAGCTGCAAATGTAATAGCACTCTATGTTGTATGTGTTTTCCAAATGGGACAATCTCTCTTTCATTTATATTGGGAGTGAGGCTAGGAGAGAGATGTCCCTTCATGGGACACCTCTATTCATTATTATTTATAAGAAAGGACATGCCTCTTCCCATTAATTATAATTTAATCAATCTTATAATGTTTCATCAATCAATTATTAATTAAGAGTAATATAATAATTTAATATTGAATATTAAATTTCATATGATTAATAATAATATAACATATATATTATATTATTATTAATCAACATATATTATATGTAGTGTAATGATCATACGACTGAAGCTACAAACATTAATAGTAAAGTGCCAATTTAAAGGGAGATATAAGTAATTATTAAAATATACTTTATGTTATTTTGTTGTGCATCAATTTGAGGGAAATATAATTAAATAGTATATTTCAAATACATCAAAAGCAAGTGCAACAAAAGCTAAATATTTTATAAGTCATGAGAAGTGTATTGAAGAAGCCATGATTGATTTCTTCTTGTGAATTATAAAAAGCCAATAGAGGAGAGAAATCGATTTTCATTCTTGATGCATTGGTTTTTTTATTGTTTTGTGAGAAGGAATTGGAGACAAGGTTTCCATTTCAGAACTTGAAGAATTCATAATTCTTCCAAGTTTTTCCAGCATCTTTGCTGGTTAAATCTCCAATGAATTGTGCAATTAGAATGACTTCAACCAGGAGCCATCATTGAGCATCCTTGGATGAAATTGGTGTGGAATTACTTCAGATTTGTGTTATTTATCAGCAGTAGCAGGTACGAGCTTCTTAAGGCAAGGATTAATCATTCCTAGTGGTTGCCGATTTATGGTATTATCAGCTGCTGACAGTATATCAGCCGCGTCAGGTAAAGGAGATATGACGTTGGTTGCAAGGGCATATCAAAAGGGGTTTGATTGTTACATTAGGTACGATTCACTTCAGCGCCAAGGATTCTCAGTAAACATCATTTCAGCGATATTCTTTGGTGTCCAAATTATGCAAACGACATCTGTCCAGGTTCTTTCCAGTTCGCAAATAAATCATACTTCATGGCATTGATTATCCTTTGTAATTAGACAATTTCTTCCATTGAAATAAGGAGTTGCAAGGTTACATAATAACTGTCTGATGAAATGTGTTTCTGTAGTTATTCATTTTAGTTTATATTCAATCACTAGTATGCATGCCGAGTGTTTGTGAAAGGTGCACATTTTACATGTGGAAATCATATGTATGCACTCAAAAAGACAAAAGGGATTGTATTTGCATTTTAGTTCTTTGCCTATATATCTTAGTCATCATTTGCAAGCATTTATACTTCATTTGAATCCATTCCAAGCAAGCAAAAACAATCTGAAAACAAAAGACAGCAAGATAGAGGTTTCATGACAACTGTTTGACAATATTCCTTGAGCTCCAAGTCAGCAATTAAGGGATCAGATTTAGCAAGGTATATTACAATTTATAAATTATCTTAAATGGACTAGTACCTATACCATAATGTATGGTATTTCTGCAAGAAATTTTTGGAAAGGGCAAATTTTCTTCCAAAATTTTCCTCTAGAACTGAAAATGAGATTTAACATTTCTCTTATGATTTAACTGACTCTTTTTTAGTCAATCCATTATTTTGGTTTTTTATTACTAGAATTTAGTTCAGTTTTCAAGAGTTGGAAAAGGTACTGATGATCAGTTGCCTCAAATCTCATCTAGCAAGATAGCTGTAGAGATCTGGCAAACATTGAAGCATCTCCACGAGACATCAGATAAAAGCAGAGCCTTCTTTCTGAAAAATCAGCTATTCTCCATGATTATGGATGAGAATATGTCCTTACAAAACCATCTTCTGAAGATTAAGGACATCAAGGATCAGCTTGAGGCCATTGGCCGTAAAAATGGAGGAAGAGGACATGGTGGTCATTACTCTGAAAAGCCTACCACCGTCCTATGAGCACTTTATTGAGACGCTCAACATTACTGCAACTAATGTTGACCTGAAGTTCTCAGATCTGTGCACCAAAATTCTACAGTGGGATCATTGGAAACAATAGTTTGTAGTAGTGCTCCTTCGTCCTCCTCTGAACAAGCGTTTCAGCCCAATCCTTTCACAAGGATAAAGGCCCATCTCACTCAACTCCGTCTTAGGATAGCTCCAAGAAGAACATTCGGTGCAACTACTGCCACAAATTTGGTCATATGCTTCGAGACTGTAGGGCTTGCATTGCTTCTGATCAGGGGAAGTAGGGTGGATCCCAGCCATAGGCCAACATTGCAGAACCTGCAGACCTCTCTGATCAACTCGAGGCTGCCTTTTACGCTTTTTGAGGACATGCAATTATTTTTTTGAATGAGTAATTTCAGAAAGAAATTAAAAATTTTGTACGTTTTTTGAAGATAGATTGATCATTAAGGGAGTTTATTACGATAATAGATATTAGATAGTTTTTAATTTACTCTCTTCCGTCTTTTTCTAATGGTCACTCCTTTTTGTAATGTTTCCATAAACTCCTATTCGTTATGGAAACTTTCTCTTTCTCTCTATAGGATGTTTCTATTTCGTCTCTTTTGTTCGTTATAGAAAAATTCTCTTATGTACTTGTATATATTGATCATTCATGGTCATTGTTTAATAACACATTCATTTATTTTACCATAATACTCTGCACCCTTCGGTGCTCGACACCCTTCGGCACACTTCAACACTTGGCACCCTTAGACACTCAGCACCCTTCGGCCTCCTTCAACACCTTTCGACACTCGACACCTGATGACTAAGTATTATAGTCGATCTATTCAGAAATATGAATGGTTATTATTATAATCCAAGGTAACACAATAGATTATAGATCAAAACATATGCAAACCACAAAAATGAATTGCTATCAATTAGAGACTTATATTCTCAGATTATATCTAGATGCACAAATTTGTATTTACAAGAAGACTTCACAAATTTGACAATGAAGTACACAGTGAAATATCTGAAGCGATATCTCCAACGACAGACTAGGGTGGTTGCTAACCACCAAAACTGCAATTACAGACTCGGGAGTGTCTTTTTAATGTTCCCGAAATACTTAAATAACTCAAACTAATTTAATAATTTGAGTGGCCTTGAAATTAAAATGATATTTTACAGGCCCATTTTAATTTATTAGTTATAGAATACTTGGTCGTGTCGGCTCGTTTGTAACCCTTCAAGAAACTTCTCGGAGCTCATTTATGTGGCCGAGTTTGGCATTGTTGTAGGCATGGTGAATTTTATTTTTCCTTTGTATTTGTGAATTCCAGTTGGAGTTCAACACTCTTGCAGTTTTGGAGGTGCAAGATCCTCCCTATTCTGTATTTGCAGTTTCGGTGGGAGTCACTCCTCATCCTGTTCTGCCTGTTGATTTGGATTTGTGAAGTCTTCCATTGAAGACCTACTTGATGTAATTTCTTCATAATCTGAGAATATAAATTTCTTGTTCTTGGTGATTGCATATTAACAACATATAATATCTTGTATCTATCTGTGATATCATCGAGCGATCCTTCCGAAGGCGAGACTGTTACTATTGTACTTGTACGACACCGTACGGGAGTTTGTTACTACTGTACTTGTACGACACTGTACGGGTGTATTCACCGTACGGTGAAGTGTCGAGGAGGGCATACAGGTGGAAGTGTGTATGGGGGTAGAAGTCATACATTTGACCGTACGGAAAATTGACCGTACGGTGGTAGGAGACAGCTCCGTACGGTGGTGTTTAGTTGCCCTACGTCCGTACAGGTAACACTATTGTACGTGCGTTGAGTTTCGGAGCCATACGGGAAATTGGAGTTGCCATGCGTGTAAATACCGTGTGGGTGAAAAAGGGTTCGAGTGGTTGCACGAGATTAGTGTTCAAGGGTAAGACTGTACGAATGGGTTTGTGTGCCAGACTGGGTTCGGTACATTACATTGGTATCAGAGCCGATGATTCTGCCAGCCTGTCGGGTAGTGGATGCGGAATGAGCTAGTAGTATACACCAGAAGGAGGTACTGTTCTGCAGATAGAATGGGAGATCCACAGGAACCCAACGTTGAAATCATGACATTGTTAAGGGAGTTAGCTAGAAGCCAAGCTTAGCTCAACGAAGCCATGGTCAAAGGGGAACAACAACATCTCATGGAGGAGACATTGCGACGATTGACAGAAGGTAGAACAAATGGAGATAATAATGGACATGGCGATAATTCGGTCACTGGAAGGGCAAACACACAATGCCCACATTCTCGATCGACGATGCCAACATTTCCCCAAAGAACAGAAGCACCTCGCAGAGATCGAGAGCCCACTTTCTAGAAGATGCAAGAGTAGCTGAGACAAGATTGGAGGGATGTTGATCTTGAGGGAGACATATCCTTCAAGGATTACGCAGATCTACAAATGAAATATTCGGACGACAGGGGTCGTGGCTATTACAACAATGGTATCAAACAGAAGATTGGCAAGCTAAACCTATGATCCTTTAATGGGTCTAGGACAACATCAGCACGAGCATGGGTACATAAGGCTGACACCTACTTCCAACTCAACCCGATGTTGGGGGATGAGGCAATCAAATTTGTCGAGTAAATGGGTAGCTAAACGGTTGGTTCATCCGAGGGAGTTACACGAATGCGACGGTTCGCCTCGCATCTCCTCGGACATATATGTATGTATTCTTCTCTTTGAGAAAGGATGTTCAGATTATGATATGCATAAATGCCTTTGTACATGGTGATCAATCTATGAATACAATGCTGTTATGTTCTCTATACTTTCTCTGTTAAGCACTTTACTTTCTGCATGCAAATAGTCTCTGTTACCCCACGAGGGTAAACATTTGGCGTCGTTGCCTAGACATACTCGGGAAGGGAAAAGACTGGATGGCGTATGGACATAATGGGTATGCCAGTTGCGGCGTCCATCATAGGGAGTTTTAACATCTCAAGGTTAAAAAGCAAAGGACAGTGTATAAACAATTATAATGAGTTTGCGTTAAGTTTTGATGCCCAATCTTTTAAATAAAGATAGGAATAAGAAGGTACCAAACGATGAGTGGGAGGCAGCACAGAAGGCTTTAATCTTTGAGCAACAAATAGAACGTCAACGAAGGTTGAGGCAACTTACCGCGGAACAACTTGTCAGAGGGTTGACCAAAGGGGACCCCGGGAGTGTTACGGAAGGTGCAGAGGTCGAAGGAGAGCCATACATTTCGCCAGAGCATTGGAGGGTGCGAAGTAGCGAAGAGTTGCTTGAAGAGACAAGGCTAAGGAGGGCCTTATTGTAGGAAACTAGAGACCTGTTTATGAATCTACCTCTTACACCACGTACGGAGACCCAAGTTTAAGGTATAAACAATCGCCATAGGGGAGGCTGTACGACCGAATGTGCCACTGAAGCACAGGTGTCTGACAGTCAGGAACCTTTGTTCGGGCCAACGACACCACACGCCAAGGTACTAACAAATACACAGGCACATGTGCAAGTGCCAGTTATCAATACCACGAACACCACCAACGCTGGTATAGGTGCTGGCACAAGTGGTGTAGGAGCCCAAACACAAAATCCATCGCGGGTGACACAACCCACCCCAATGGCGACCAACAAGGAGAAGTTGCCGAAATTCAACGGAGATGGAAAGGAAGATCCAGTACGACATTGTTGTACGTGCTAGACAATCTGGTCTGCCAATGGAGTCGCCGACCAGACAGAATGGGTGAAACAGTTTCCCGCCACACTCAGAGGGGTAGCCATCGACTAGTACTCCGATGTGAACAAAACAAAGGTGACCACTTGGGACGAACTCAAGAAAGAATTCCAGAAGGAGTTTCTACTCCTGAGGGATGACAATGAAATTGTTTCAGAGATATACGGTACCAAACAAGGGAAGGAGATTGTGCTGGCCTATAGTCGCCGACTGAAGGAGTTAGTCGGAAAAATGAAGATAGTGCCCCCCACCTCATATGAAGATGCCTATAACTGGGCGATGGACTTGGAGAGCGAACATAAGACCTCCAAGAAGAAAAGAAGCAAGTCCTCTTCCGACAAAGATGACACTACGGACGATGACAGTAGCAGTGATGGCAAGTCGAAGAAAAAAGTCATGTGATGCAGTCAAGCTCGGAGGATCCAATGAAGGATTGTCCAAACTTGCAGCCAACAACCATAACAATAGAAACAACCAATCACAGAAATATAATCAATATTCAGCTTTATATTATCACAAAGAATCAATTACATTCAACATGCTGGGCCGTAAGGCCTTCCCGGTTACGACCAATTACAAAGAATAACTCCAAGATCTACCACAGATCTTCTGCAAGCATCAGGCCATTTACCTTCTACTAAAACATACAACTCTTTACCCTAACTTTCTCCGATCCAACACTCAGATTCCCTCCGAAATCTGATGCCCAAAGCTAAGAACGCAATACAACTTAAATACAAGAGGCAACCAACAGGTCGACCTATAAGATCCACAAAATCTAACATTGGAGAAGCTAACGACCCAGATTTAGGTCCACACAATCCCCAATGAGAGATCCAAATTAAATGTTGCGACCCAAATAAAATACACAAGGTCGGCCAACAGATCCAACCAAAGAACTCAGTTGGTGAGCAAGAACACCAAAATACAGACCACTCGGTGAGCAACAGAACCGAGCCACAAGAAACGAGTCGGTGAAGCCACCAAGCCAACCAAACCCCACCGGTGAAACAACCGAGTAGAAAGCACAAATCGCCGAGTCACCAATCGTAACCGAGTCACTAGAAGTGACCGAGTACCAAGCAGAACACCACCGAGCATAGTCACCGAGTCGACCAACCACCGATCAACAGGAAATCGAGCAACCGAGTACTCAACCGAGGACTCCTCTAAGCTACCAAACTCCAAAAACAAACATATTTTGTTTGATACAGGATTGCTAAGAATCCTTGGATGCTCTTGCATCAGACACCCCAGGTAAAGAAGATGTTCCCATAAAGGAAATCACGAACATCTTAAGGGAATCAGAACAAGTATTCCATACTTGTTCTTAACCCATATCTCCACTTGTCCTTCATTCCATGCTGTCTTCAGTCTGTCCATTGTCCCATTCAACAAGTTCATATGCATTGCACCTTTCTCAGATCTCCTTTCTGCCACCGACAGTAATTGACTTCGATCATCCCCGACACTTTTGATGCCATCAATATTTCGATCAACCTCCTCACCAGACTTACTAATCAACTCGGTATCATCTGCATCTCTCTGTGTCACTAGTGTCAACATCTGCTGCACCATCTTAGTAAAAAATGGCCTTTGTCTCTTAATCTCTGCAAGTTCCTTAGAGATGTCATTCTCTTTTCCCTTCAAACTCTCCTGCATGTTATCCTTAAGAATAGGTTCATCAGCTCTCTTCTCCTCATGTTTGTCACTGTTAGTCGGACAACATTTGATAACTCCACATTCCTTAGTCCCTGCTCCCTGCAAAGGTATCAGTTTATGTTTGGATCCACCCTGCCTTACAACATAGGTATTTGCACAACCATCAAACATAACATGTCTGTCATAATGCCAAGGTCTACCAAGCAATAGGTGACAAGCATCCATGGGCAACACATCACATAATATCTCATCGTAATAAGATCCAATCTTAAAATTAACAAGACATTGCTCCTCAACCCTAACCTTAGACACATCTTGTATCCAACTAATCTGATAAGGATTAGGATGTTTCCTCCTTCCCAAATTCAACTTACTAACCATCTCTTCTGAGACAAAGTTTTCAGAACTGCCACCATCAATTATGATATTACATACCTTATCCTTGCACTTACATATGGTTCTGAACGAATTTCTTATCTGCACTGGTTCATTAATACATGCAGCCATCCTTCTAGTGATCATAACTTCACCTTCTACAACATTCACTGAACTTTCCTCGGTAGTTAGGGTAAAATTCCTTTGAGGACATGAAAAAGCTCTATGACCCTTCTCACCACACTAAAAACAAGTATTGAAGAAATCACTTCTTCCTCTTCTTCCATACCCAGGATTGTAATCCTTAGTGGTTTGACTACTGCTAGATCCTACCTTGGTTTGCTTAGGATTATCCACCACCTTACTCTCAGCAGTTGTTTCATCAGTCTTACCACCTCGGTTTCTGTTATTTTGTCTTCCCCCAAACTTCTTGTTTAGATTCTCCTCAATCTTCAATGCCATCTGATAAGCATCTCCTATTGTGGTCATCCGAACATTAAGTAACTCTTCTTGAATACTAGGTCTCAAGCCATAGACATACCCAACAACTTTCTCCTTGTCAGCTTCCGAATGACAAGTCCTAATCAGGATCCTATAAAACTCCTTGGTATACTCTTGCACCGATTTGTTTGCCTGCCTCAAACCTTGCATCTTCTTGAACATCTCCAATTCATAATCCACCGAAATGAATTTCTTCTTCAGCTTTTCAAACATTCGGGTCCATCTGATGATCTTTTCTTTACCTCTCCGACTTATTTCCAATTGAACTTCTCTCCACCATATGTTTGCATGACCTTTTAGCTTTGTCTTTGCAAATCGAACTCTATTAGGATCTTCTACTTCTTCATACTCAAAGTATTCATCTGTCTAATTAATCCAATCGATCAATTCTTCTGGCCTAAGGCTTCCAGCAAATGTAGAAACTTTGATCTTAGGTCTTTTCCCAATTTCAGATACAGCTCTCAGAAATCTAGCCTCCTCTAGATCTCTGACATCTTGTATAGCTTCTTCGAAATGATCTTCTTCAGACTCTTCACTATTATCTCGGTGTTCTCTAGACACATTCTTTCTTTGCAACTCCTCTTGCAGATCTCGCACCTGCTTCTGCAAAGTGTGGAAATCTTCAAGATTAAACTCCACCTTAGGTTCTTCTGTGATCTCGTAGGTTTTCTTCGGAGGCATCTTTGCTCCACCAAACTCCAGTAATTGGAAACCTAGCTCCTTCTCCAACAATTGAAACTCAGCTCTGATACCATCTGATGCAGTCAAGCTTGGAGGATCCAATGAAGGATTGTCCAAACTTGCAGCTAACAACCATGTAATGCCCCCGTTTTGGAGGTAATTTGATTTAATTAATTTAATTAATTAAGTTGTCCAAAATAATGAATATTTTATGAGGATGACTAATTAATTATTTTAATTAAATAAATAAGTGGTATTAAGTTAATTATT
>MU224083.1:1006985-1022557 GCA_018584345.1 Thuja plicata
CCATCTACATCGGGGGCGACAGAGACTAACAATAACGCATCCTTGGGCGGGTACAGAGGCAACCAACGTGGTGGTGGAAGGGGCAATAACAACACCAACACAAGGAGTTGAATACAATATGACTCCAAGGGTCGGCCGATGATCCAGTGTCGAGCTTGCAATCAGTGGGGCCACTTTGCAAGGGACTGCGACAAGGGCGACACCCTGCAGAAGCTATGTCGTTGGTGTGGTCTTGGCAACCACGAGGATACCAACTGCCCAAAATCCGGGGTCAACTATCTCAACATCGAGGGAACCACATATCTGAACCCTCGAATAGAAAAACAATGGGCACGGGAGGCTATGGAAGAAATAGAGAAGGCGATGGAGGCACAAAAAGAAACATGGGAGATGGCCACCACCTCGGGCCGGAGGGAGGCAGAACAAAACATTCTGAAACAACTGCTACATGTAGAGGTACTGGTGAAACTCCACGATCTCCTTCACACCATGCCTCATGTGGGAACGACACTGTTGGAGAACTTGGCCATGCAGCCAAATACGTACGAACATCCCCGGAGGGTCTGCAACTGACCTGATGATATTTTCTATAAACAACGGTAGGTACCCAATAGTCGTTGAGATGGGCATCCTTGGCACCATCCTGACAGACGCTATAGTGGACGGAGGGTCAGGAGTGAACATCCTTCTAGAGGAGACATGGAAGAAATTGGGCAAGCCAACATTGTGTCCCCCAACCTTCATCTTATTGGGCGCCGATCAGCAGGGTATCAAACCCCTCGGATCGCTGATGGCACAACGGGTCACCATTGGCCCGCAACCATTTGTACTAGACTTTGTGGTGATATCTTTGAAAAAGAAGGGTTACGATGCCATTCTGGGTCGAGGCTGGTTGGTCACGGCGAAGGTAAACCACAATTGGAAGAAAAACACCCTCTCGATGGAGAATGGGGGGAGGAAGTTCACCATCGACCTTTGCACCCAGATGGTGAGTGAAGAGATAGCTTCATCTTCAGATTCAAAATCTGACGGTGAGAAAGGTCGAAGGGATGAAAGAAGGAGTTGTATGGAACCAAACGAAGAAGGCGTCTTAGAATTGGATGGAAGAAGAATGATAGCCTAATGGGCAATTCAGGGTTCCATACAACAGAGGATATAAGACCGTACGGTCTTCACTGTGCGGCAAATTTCATGAAGGGACGCCGTACGGGGAGAGACCAAACAAAAACAAATTTTTTTAGCAAAGAAATGCGTACGGAACCGTACGACAAGAAAAGAGCAGATTGTTCACGTGAAAAGACCGTACACCGTACAGAGACGGTGTGGTTATATTTCATTATTCCATACGCAGGCAAACTGAGGGTAATCATTGTATGTACATTCCGTATAGTTACTGAGGATGAGGGAAAACATTTGTAAGGAGAAGGCGACATGGAAATCCGTACACTGTACGGACATTGTTGGAGACCCACCATGGACGAGATTGAGAAGTCAAAAATTTGGACCGTACGACTGTACGAAACATAGGGTAGCCAACGACATCAGACAATTAGGGATTCAAAATCAGTTATTTTTGTATTGCATAACGACAAAGAAGAAACTGTTATGCATTTAGCATTAGGTGGGGAGAAGAGGGAGGATGCTCTCTAGTACGGGAAGAGGCCATGGTCCAGACAGATGAGGGAGAGCTGACAGATGATATGCTGGGCGGCGATTTGGCGACGTATTTGGACTCTCTTATAGATGTGGTTGATAAGGGCAGGCGGCTTCTGCAGACAGTGTTGGAGGCACTGTGTGGAGGAGGCTAGAGAGGAGGCTCGGGTAGCTTTGGAGAGATCTCGGGACGAGATAGCTACCCAGATAGCCACTCAGCAGACCGCTTGGGAGGAAGAGCGTGCAACACTTTTGGCACAATTAGAGGCAGCCACAGCTGGTAAGGATGTAGTTGAAGCATAGTTAGCTGAGGCTAAGGAGGCATGCAGTCACAAGGAGGGTGAACTGTAGGAGGTTATCTTAATGCTCAAGGAAGCTGTCGAGGCCAACTCCTAGGTACAGGCGGATCTGGATTTCTGCACTCAGCAAGTGTATCAGCTGCGGAGTAAATTGAACCCTTCTGCATCCCAACCGTCAGTTCCAGGGATGCCCCCTTCCACTTCCTCTTATCTGGTTTCTTTATGTTATGTAATGGGCAGTATCTTCATTTTGTATGTTGTCATCCGGAGATGACTTTCTTTTTGGGGAGGATGATGTTGTCGGGTAAATGGGTAGTTGAACGGTTGGTCCGTCAAAGGAAGTTACACGAATGCGACGGTTCACCTTGCATCCCCTCAAACACTATATGTATGTATTCTTCTCTTTGAGCAAGGATGTTTAGATTATGATATGCAGAATTACCTTTGTACATGGTGATCAATCTATGAATACAGTGCTGTTATGTTCTCTATACTTTCTCTGTTAAGCACTTTACTTTCTGTATGCAAATAGTCTCTGTTACCCCGTGAGGGTAAACAAACGACAAGGGTTGTGGCTATTACAACGATGACATCAAACAGGAGATTGGCAAGCTAAACCTCTCATCCTTTAATGGGTACAGGACAACATCAACACGAGCATGGGTATAGAAGGCTGACACCTACTTCTAGCTCAACCCGATGCCGAAGGATGAGGCAATCAAATTTGCAATGCTTCACCTGGAAGGAATCGCTCATGAATGGTGGCACCATGGGATGGTCACCCTTAGTCACAATTTAGTAACCTCGTATGTCGGTTTCACGGAGAGACTTATAGATCACTTTGACAGGAAGGATCCAGAGCTCAACTTCAAGGAGTTGGCTCAACCGAAGTATTTGGGACCAGTGGATAGTTACATTATAGAATTTCAGAGGTTGTCCGTGTTGGTTACAAACATCTCGAAGAAGAGACTGGTTGTATTGTTCATGGATGGGTTGATGGAACCCTTGAAAGATTGGGTCAAAGGTTTCAACCCCAGCACGCTCACCCAAGCGATTAAGAAGGCACATGACATGGCTACCTCATCTTCTTGTACCAAAAGTTACACGCATTCCAAACCACCCCTCGCAGCGAAGGAGTAAAATAGCAAATCATACCTGAAGAAACCATCATTGGATGAGGCAACAAGATAAGAACTCTGGAGGAGGAAGCTTTGTTACACATGCAAGGAACCGTGGGAACCAGGTCACCGATGCTTAGGCAAAGGAAAGATCCATTACATTGAAGTGGCGTTTGACAGCAAGGAGGAAAATGAAGAATTTGTGCCGCAGGAAAAAGAGGAGGCTAAAGGAGAGAAAATTGCCACACTAGTACGGAGAGGGGGTGTCATTGTAGCACTGGTTGGGACTCCAAGGTGCAGTGTGTTTCGGGTTCGTGGTACGCTCCAGGGACAGCGGGTTCTAGTCATGCTGGACAACGGGGCCACTCTCAACTTCATCAACTCATCACTCGTCACCTGGAGGGGCTTGAGTTTAGAGGAGCATGAGGGGTTTGAAGTCAAGGTAGCGGGAGGAAATCTACTATCATGTACTCATTTGGTCCTGGAATTGAGCATTACCATGGCAAACTACTTGGTGACGGATGATTTTTTTGTAGATCTCAATGATGCGGAGGTCATATTAGGTATTCAATGGATGGAGACCCTCGACTAGTACACAGAGTTTCAAGAGGATGGAGTTCTCATGCAAAGTGGATGGCAAGAAGGTGGTATTGAGAGGAATGTCAAATGGAGGTTTAAGGGAAATTTCGGCAAAACAAATGGAAGCAATTTTCAGACACGATAATGTCATCTGGAGAGCACAATGTTTGGTCTCGACCAAACCTTTGAGTGGGCCAGAAATCTACTACCATGATGATGAGCTTCAGGCAGCGTTGGGCAAGCACAGTTTGGTTTTCGCAAATATTCCACTGGGTATACCCCCGCATAGAGGTTTTGAGCACACCATCGAGTTGGTGGAGGGAGCCAAGCCTGTTATCACTACACCCTATCGCGATCCCAAGAAGTTCAAAGAAGAGATAGAAAAGATGATCCAGAAAGTCCTTGACAAAGGATGGATCAGACCCAACTCCAGTCCCTTTGCATCCTCGGTAGTGTTGGTGAAGAAGGATGGGACTCTCAGGATATGCGTCGACTACTGGGCGTTGAACAAGAAAACCATCAAGAATAGATACCCCATTCCCAGAATCAATGAGCTGTTAGATGAACGACATGGAGCAGTTTACTTCTCCAAGATTGATCTTCGCTACGGCTACCACTAGATCTGCATGAGGGAACAAGATGTCCAGAAGATAGCATTCCGTTGCCACTACAAACACTACAATTCTTGGTCATGCCATTTGGGTTGACCAATGCTCTGGCCACTTTCCAGTCCTGCATGAATCACATCTTCAACAAGCAACTGCGTAAGTTTTTGCTAGTATTCTTTGATGACATACTCATTTACAGCAAGACGTGGGAGGAAGATCTGAGACATTGGGACAAGGTATTAGGAATCATGGAGTCAAACTCGTTGTTCGCAAAGAGATCCAAATTTGAATTTGGGATGACTGAGATTTTGTACTTGGGCCATGTCATCAGTTCTCGAGGGATTCAGGTGCATCAGGAGAAGATTCAGGCAATCCTCGACTGGCCCCCACCCAGGACACTTATAGAGCTACGTGGGTTTTTCAGACTGTACATTTATTACAGAAGATTTGTGAAAGGATTTTCACAGCTAGGAACACCATTGACTGACTTGAAGAAGAGGGGTGCCTTCCATTGGGATGAGAAGGCACAACAAGCCTTCGATAGATTGAAGGAAATCATGAGCACGTGTCCGGTATTGGCACTACAAGACTTCACACGACCCTTCATCTTGGAATGCAATGCGCCAGAAGAAGGCATTGGAGCAGTATTAATCCAAGACCGTCACCACATTGCATTTGAGAGTCGGAAACTTTCGGGAGTTGAACGACTATACTTAATCTATGATAAGGAGATGCTCGCCATCATGCACGCACTGGCCAAGTTTCGACAGTACCTCGTTGGAGAAAAATTTATTGTGTAGAAATACCACAACAGTCTGAGATATTTTCTAGAGCAAGACTTGAATGAGCGGCAATAAAAATTGGTGAGCAAGATCCAAGCATACGATTTTGACATTGAGTACGTGAAGGGGAAGAATAATGTGGTGGCTGACGCCCTATAGAAGACCTTCCATATGTTCACTGTCACAGATTTCGGCGGATTGGAAGGCCCATTTGTTGGTTGAGTACTCCAAGAATACTTTTGCTTGCCAATTGATGGATGGCCAGATACAGGATGATAGGTACAAGGTGGTTGACGACATCATCTACTACAAGGACATAATCTATTTGGTACCCGAATCGAAGATGAAGGAGAGGATTTTGAGGGAAGTTCACAACTCACCTCTCGTAGGACATCTAGGGTACCTCAAGACCTATAGACAAATTTAGGAGAGGTTTGCTTGGAAGGACCTCAAAGATGATGTACTGCAATACATGAGGGAATGTGCCACTTGCCAACATAACAAATCCAAGCATACCTTGCCTGTCAGGCTACTTCAGCCTTTGCCAATACCTTATCAGAAATGGGAAAACATCTCGATGGATTTCATCACTAGAATTCCCAAGGTTTAGGGGAAGGATTGCATTTATGTCGTGGTGGATTGTTTGACCAAATATGCCCATTTCTTTGCCATTCCCAAAGGATTTCATGCAGCTTAGGTGGCCGATTTGTTTTTCCGAGAGGTGTTCCGCTTGCATGGCCTCTGCAGAACATAGTCAGCGATAGGGATAGCCGCTTCGTCAACACTTTCTAGTTGAAACTTTTTCGCTTGGCAGGTACGGAGTTGTCACCGAGCACGACTTACCGCCCACAGACGGATGGTCAGACAAAGATTGTGAACAAGTGGTTGGAGGGCTGCCTGAGGAACTACGTTTCAGCATAGCATAAAGCGTGGATCCGTTGGCTTCATTTAGGGGAGAACTGTTACAAAACTACCTATCACATGTCAATAGGTATGTCACCATTCAAGGCACTTTATGGTTATGAGCCTTCGTCATTTGTGGATCTTACATTAGGCGACAACCATGCACTGAGGGCCAAGGACTGGTTACAGAAAAGTTTGGATATCCTTTGGTCTCTCAAGGATAACCTCCAGATGGCTCAGAATCAACAAAAGATGTATGTTGATAGGCACAAGATTGAACGGAGTTTTGAGGTAGGAGATTTGGTATACCTCCGACTACAGCCGTACAGATAATCTTCCTTGAGGAAAAGTGGAGCCAAGAAACTGAAGCCTCGATTTTATGGGCCCTATAGGGTGGTACGGAGAGTGGGAGAAGTTGCCTACGAGTTGGAACTTCCAGAAGGGAGCTGAATTCACGTCTTTCATGTTTCATGCCTCAAGAAGGCAGTCAATTAGTGTGTCACGGTTTCCAAGGAACTTCCACCTATTGACAAAGAAGGAAAACTTATTCTGGAGCCTGCAAAGATCATCGATGTCAGAGAAAGGAAGCTGAGGTCACACACCATCAAGGAGTACCTAGTTCGATGGAAGGACTTGCCGATTGAAGATGCCAAGTGGGAAAGGGAACAAATCTTGGAGCATACGAGCCTGCAATTGCTTGAGGGCAAGCAATTCTTGGGCCGAGAGGACTATAATGTCCCCGAAATAATTAAATAGCTCAAATTAATTTAATTATTTGAGTGGCCCCAAAATTAAAATAATATCTTACGGGCCCGTTTTTATTTTTTAGTTATAGAATAATTAGTCGTCTTAGCCCGTTTGTAACCCTTCGAGAAACTTCCTGGAGCCCATTTATATGGCCGATTTTGGCATTGTTGTAGCCATGGTGAATTTTATGTTTCCTTTGTATTTGCAAATTCCATGTAATGTTCCGAGCTCCTGGCACACGGAATCGAAGCTCCTGACTCCTGGCGAGTAGAGAGTGCAGGCCGTACGGTTGGCAGAAGGTCCGTAGGGTGGCTGAAATGTGGCCGTACGGTGGAGGTTATGTGGTCGTACGGTTGCTGGCTGGTGGTCATACAGTTGCTGGCTGGAGGCCGTATGGTTGCTGGCTGGAGGCAATTGTAATGTTCCAAGCTCCTGGCACACAAAATCGAAGCTCTTGACTCCTGGCGAGCAGAGACTCCAGGCCGTATGGTTGGCAAAAGGTCCGTAGGATGGCTGAAATGTGGCCGTACGGTGGAGATTATGAGACCGTACGGTTGTTGGCTGGAGGTCATACGGTGCTGGGTGGAGGCCGTACAGTTGCTGGGTGGAGGCATACGATTGCTAGCTGGGAGGCTGTACGATGAAGGGAGGCAGCACAGAGGTTCGAGGATGTCTGGAGGGAATGCCTGCGGAGTATGAAAAGCCTTCTTCACTGCAATGCAAATACTTAGCAATTTGCTAGATGTTGACAGGTGCACAGAACAATGAAGTACCGAATATGGAATAATTGCTAGAAGATTATATTATGAATAATGAAGTACTTCGGATTTGCTAGATCCGATACAATCAAGATAGAGTAGGGTGAGGGTTGAATCCCACCGAAACTGCAACAGGCCAAATAGGGAAGGTCTTTCACTTCCGAAGTGGCGCACACCAGAACTCCAACTGGAATTCGCAATAATAATAAAATATCAAAACTCAACATATCTACGACTACTTACAATGTCGGGCATAAATACCCCTTCGGAGAAACTCCTGAGGGTTTACAAAGAATGCCGACCCGGTAAACACCTACGGACAATAATTAACTAAAAAGGGCCCCCCCCATTAATTAATTAAAGGTCCTTAATAATATTTCTTTTAAATAGGGACCAATTAATTAATTTATTCTCTATCAGTTGGGGACATTATAAATCCTCGCTGCCCAAAGATTGCTTGTCCTCAAGCAATCCGTCATCAAAACTCCAGGATCCCAAACTAAGCGCGGGCATCGATAATTGTATCTATTGAAACCCCCATGCCGCATCATGACCACGCGCATGCACCTGGAAGTAAGTGAGAAGAGTAAAGCTCCATCAAGCTTCCGTTGCGCCACTCTGATATAAATGTTGCCAGGCCCAGAGTCACCAGGATCCCATTGAAGCCAATCGTCACGTATATCGATGCTCAGATCCCAAACCAAACACGAACGTTGGTTGTAGTATCCATTGAAATCTCCGTGCTGCCTCAGGATCACATGTGTATAATTTGATTCAGAGACGAGTAGACTGGCACCAAACTTCCGCTGCGACACTCTGATATAAACATTGCCATGTCCGGAGTCACCAAGATCCCATGGAAGCCAATCATACAAAACATCAATGCTCATATCCAAAGGGTAAACTCCATAATCAACTAACTGTAAAGGTTGCTCATCCCCAAGAGGCTGATCACCCACTGGTAGAACCGGCTCATTCGGAGGATCACTAATAAAATTTGTATATCCATCAAGTTTATCATTGGGTATTGGCTCGACGATATTTGTGCAAACATCTTCTTTCAGCATCCTTTCCTTCATCTTGGACTCGGGTACCAAATAGATTTTGTCCTTGTAGTAAATGATGTTGCCAAACACCTTGTATCTGTCATCTTGCACTTGACCATCCAACAGTTGGCATGCGAAAGTATTCTTGGAGTATTCGACCAACAAATGTGCCTTCCAATCGGTTAGGGCCTAAGATAGAGGACATATGGCCTCACTGGGCGTCATAGTGTGATCCAAGTCAAAACTCTCAATCTTCCCAACAGGCTGGCAAGATCACTACCTCTGATACCACTGTAATCTTTCGAGCTCCTGGCACACGGAATCGAAGTTCCTGACTCCTGGCGAGCAGAGACTGCAGGTTGTACGGTTGGCAGAAGGTTCGTAGGGTGGCTGAAATGTGGTTGTACGGTGGAGGTTATGAGGCCGTACGGTTGCTGGCCGGAGGTCGTACAGTTGTTGGTTGGTGGTCGTACGGTGCTTGATGGAGGCAATTGTAATGTTCTGAGCTCCTGGCACACGGAATCGAAGCTCCTGACTCCTAGCGAGCAGAGACTGCAGGCCGTACGGTTGGCAGATGGTCCGTAGGGTGGCTGAAATGTGGCTGTATGGTTGCTGGGTGGAGGCCGTACAGTTGCTGGCTAGAGGTCGTACGGTGCTGGGTGGAGGCCGTACGGGTGCTGGGTGGAGGCGTACGGTTGCTGGCTGGGAGGCTGTATGGTGAAGAGAGGCAGCACGGAGGTTTGGGGATGTCTGGAGGGAATGCCTGCGGAGTATCAAAAGCCTTCTTCACTGCAATGCAAATACTTAGCAATTCACCAGATGTTAACAAGTGCACAGAACAATGAAGTATCGAATATGGAATAATTGCCAAAAGATTATATTATGAATAATGAAGTACTTCGGATTTGCCAGATCCGATACAAGCAGGACAAATAGAGTAGGCTGAGGGTTGAATCCCACCGAAACTGTAACAGGCCAAATAGGGAAGGTCTTTCACTTCCGAAGTGGGGCACACCAGAACTCCAACTGGAATTTGCAATAATAATAAAATATCAAAACTCAACATATCTACGACTACCTACTTGCGGGCATAAATACCCCTTTGGAGAAACTCCCGAGGGTTTACAAAGAACGCCGACCTAGTAAACACCTACGGACAATAATTAACTAAAAAGGGGCCCCCATTAATTAATTAAAGGTCCTTAATAATATTTCTTTTAAATAGGGACCAATTAATTAATTAACTTAATTAATTTATTCTCTATCAATTTGGGGACATTACATTCCAGTTGGAGTTCAGCACTATTGCAGTTTCGGAGGTGCAAGATCTTTCCTATTCTGTATTTGCAGTCTCGGTGGGAGTCACTCCTCACCCTATTCTACCTATTGGTCCGGATTTGTGAAGTCTTCCATTGAAGACCTACTTGATGTAATTTCTTCATAATCTGAGAATATAAATTTCATGTTCTTGGTGATTGCATATTAACAACATATAATATCTTGTATCTATCTACGATATCATCAAGCGATCCTTTTGAAGGCGAGACTGTTACTACCGTACTTGTATGACATCGTACAAGAGTCTATCGCTACCGCACTTGTATGACACCATACGGGAGTGGTTATTGTACTGGTGTATTTACCATACGGTGAAGTGTCGAGGAGGGCATACGAGTGGAAGTGCGTACGAGGGAAGAAGTCATATGTTTGAGCATACAGAAAATTGACCGTACAGTGGTAGGAGACAACTCCATACGGTGGTGTTCAGTTGCCCTACGGTCGTAGAGGTAACACTATCATATGTGCGTTGACTTTCGGAGCCATAGGGGAAATTGCAGTTGTCGTACAGGTAAATACCGTGTGGGTGAAAAAGTGTCCAAGTGGTTGCACGGGATTAGTGTTCAAGGGTGAGATCGTATGAACGGGTTTGTGTGCCAGATTGGGTTCGGTACATTACAGTCTTCCACCTCCAAAACTACACATAAGACTCAATTCCAATTGGAATCGCAAATACAAAAGAAAAGATAACTTCACGATTACTTCCTGCAATGCCAACCATGTCCTTATAAAGAGCTCCAAGAAGTTTCTCGAAGGGTTACAAATAGGCCGACACACTTTATGTATTATTTTATTACTTGGGCCCCTTTTGTTTATTAATTAATTAAATAGATCCTTATGATATTATTTAAATTTTGGAACCACCTAATTAATTATTTCACTCCATTAATTTGGGGACATTTTCTGCCTAGAGATTGCTTGCCCTCAAGCAATTCGTCATCAAACCGTTTGTCCACTATGAAGTTCCTGGATCCCAAAACAAGCGTGGATGCGGATGGTTGTATCCTCTAAATGCTTGATGCCGCACCATGACGCTGAGCACCACTTGCAAAATCCCAACAAGGTTCCGCTGCTCCACTCTGATATAAACAATGCCTAGCCCACAGTTGCCAAGAAAGTTGTTATGATCCCTTGAAGTTTTCTTGTCATCTTGAACAAGTGTTGGTCCCTGATGCTGAGCGTCATATGCTACCACACTATTACTGATCTTCATCTCCAACTGTAGAGCTTGCTCATTCAAAGTATCATTGGTAGAGTCGGCATCTTCATATAGTTGATCAACCATTGTTGGCTTGACAAAATTTATGCAAACATCTGCTTCATCCTTACGTCTATCTTGAAAGTTTAGGTGTTCTCCTTTTGAAGGGACACTTGTTGATTCTTGCTTGTCCATATCCTCCTGTTGCTGAAGTGGATCTATGAGCATGTCTTTATCCTCTTTAGAATTTAAGGTGTGGTGTAGCCCATTGCCAATCTCCCGCTTCAGATTATTGTTGTAGACCCTATTACCCTCAAAGGATGGATACTTCATTCGAAGGTCTATGTAGTCCTTGAGAGATGTTTATCTACCATCCACCATCAATCCAATCCTACTTGAATTGCTTCAGGGACTCAACCAAAGAGTGTTGTTGTTGGATCCTTGGAGGGAAAGTCGACATCATCGGTCTTGTATTGGTCTGATGTGTGTGTGACATGTCACCCTTCGTCCTTCCATTTGCTAAGCACTTGAGAGTCTCGCCAATCTTTTGTTGTCCTCTTGCTAGGGTCTAGCAGAGCTGTTGTTGACTTCTGGTCAACTCCCTCAACAAGGTTGTCATATTCAGATGTGCATTTCCCATTCCATCACTAGGTGCCATGATTCTCCCAACAGGCTGGCAGGATCACTAGCTCTGATAGCATTGTAATGTACCAACGATACACCTCAATTGTACAGAACACTTCCACCCTTCGGCTCCCTTCGCCACCCTTCGACACTTGGCACCCTTCAGCTCCCTTCAACACTTGGCACCCTTCAGCTCCCTTCGGCACTTGACACCCTTCAACACTCTGCACCCCTCGACGCTCACCCTTCAGTACCTTCGATGCTCGCACCCTTTGGCACTCGGCACCCTTTGACACTCAGTACCCTTCAGTTCCCTTCAACACCTTTTGGCACTTGGCACTTGGCACTTGATGACTAAATATTATACTTGATCTATTCAGAAATATGAATGGTTATTATTATAATCCAAGGTAACACTAGATCATAGATCAAAACATATGCAAACCACATAAATGAATTGCTATCAATTGGAGACTTATATTCTCAGATTATATCCAGATGCACAAATTTGTCTTCGCAAGAAGACTTCACAAATTTGACAATGAAGTACACAATGAAATATCTAAAGTGATATCTCCAACGGCAGATTAGGGAGGCTGCTAACCACCGAAACTGCAATTATAGACTAGGGAGGGTCTTCCACCTCCGAAACTGCACATAAGACTCAATTCCAATTGAAATCGCAAATATAAAAGAAAAGATAACTCCACGATTACTTCCTACAATGCCAACCATGTCCTTATAAAGAGCTCCAGGAAGTTTCCCGAAGGGTTACAAATAGCCCAACATACTTTATTTATTATTTTATTGCTTGGGCCCCTTTTGTTTATTAATTAATTAAATAGATCCATATTATATTATTTAAATTTTGGAACCACCTAATTAATTATTTCACTCCATTAATTTGGGGACATTACAATACACCACCCCAACAGGGGGAATTTGGTCATAGTTGGACATTCCCGCCTCTTCTGAGCCAAGAGGCAATTGGTTGAACCCAAGGGGGAATTGGTCATAGTTGGACATTCTTGCTGCTTGTAGGATACGCCAAGGGGGGAACTGGTCCATTGTTGGACGTTCCTGCTGCTTGTGGGATGTGGGCAAGTTTTCCATAATATGAATATGACGTGCTCTCAGGCTTGGTTAGGCTGGTCAGTTTATTGGCGCCCTCTCAAAGTTCCTACCAAAATGATTGGTTATGGAGTAGTCATACCACCTATTTAAAGAGATCTTTTATGTATTAGATTTTGTATATGTGAATTATTTCTTCAAATCATTGATGACTAACAAAGTTAATTTTGGTGTTCTATTATTGGAATTGTTGTTTGTGTAAACAAGTGAAACTCCAACTTAGGGGCATTACATAGTGCTTTTCTAGAACACTGGTCTAACACAGATGGATTGAATCTGGATTTGTATGTGTGTCAGATTGAACCCAACTAACAAGTCTAGATGGCTGAACTGATAACATATTTAAAATATGTATTTATCCTAAAAGTGAGCACTGCATTGGTGTCCACATCCATTACTTTTGATGTTGCTTGTGAACATATAGATTACAAATTTAAACAATTTTTATTGTGCTATTAAAAACTGGACTGTTTGTTTATGCTATTTGACAAATGTACTTTGTAATGCATGATAATAAAATTAATGGGGCTATAAACTTTGTTTCTAGAATTGGTTGAAGAATTTGGAAAAATGTCAACCATAAGATCATTACTTATATAGTTATGCAAGTTTTATGTTAGCATATTAAGGTATAAATATTCCAACTTAGATAATGTAAACCCAATTGGAAAAAAACTAAAAAAATATCATTACTTGATAGATTTTTTTTATTAAATGTATCTAGCAAGGAACTTTTGTTACATTTGCTACTGCAAATTGTTTACTTATATTAAACAAGAATAGGAGCCACTGCTAAGTATATTCTTTTTTTTTTCAAATATTTCATGAATGTTTTCTCTGCATGATAATTTACCATTAACACTTGTCTTCCAAACATTGTATAAAAATTTGATTTTTTTTGGGCTTATATTGCAGTTGGTCGTACTTATTCATTCATTATGCCCTTCTTGTCGCCTATGTGGCTCGCTCTTCTGATACATTATCAAATTTTCTTGGCATTCCATTGTATGTTTTGTTCCTCCTTAATCTGTAGGTTTAATGTTTAGGTCACTATAAATGTTCCTGTGACGTATGGCTTACTGTTTGTGTTTTATTGTGATCTTTTGTTTTTCACTGCTTTTTCCATTTTTAATTCCAAAGAAAAGTTATATTTATTTGTTAGTTTATTTGTGAAATTCAGTCATAAAATATAAATTAGAGAAGCACTATTTTCATATTTTACAAGCCAATTCTTTCCATTTACAAGATAAGAATGGCTAGGTAAGTCGTATAAAATGTATTTAAACTTTAAGTGTTTATTCTACGTTTTCAATCTTTTGGCTTCTCAATCTCTTGTTTCCTTGGTCCAGAGTTACCTTGTGTGTTTAATCATAAAAATAAAAATAATTATTATCCATACAATATTCCTTTTGGCATATTGTTGAGATCAATGCTTGGATCAAGTACATGGATCAATCATTCATTTCTCTTTAAGTATTGTTTATTAACTCTATAATCTGGTACTTTCAAGGAAGAATGGGAAATTAATGCAAGAAATCTCATTACAAAAATTGTACACAATCTACAAGCACTTAGGTAAACAGTAAAAGTATTAGTTAGGGGCCGTACTTGTAATATAAGAAATCTTTAGGGAAACTAATTTCTGTTTTTTACGAACATCAATGCTTGCCAATACTTAAAAATCTTCTAAACTTCATTCTTTAACCTGATAAGCTTAAAGTGCACGATTTTTTACGGGTATCTTCGCAGACCTTCGAAATCCTCATGATATGTGGCTTCATTTTCACAATATTCTTTGTTTCACCATCATTTTCTCTAACAGTATTTCAGTGATTCAACCATTCGTGTGTGAAGTTGCGCACACACTTGTATTGAGAGACTGTCATGTCCCCGTTATTAAATAAATAAAATAAACTTGTATTTGGGTCTTGGTCGATTTAGCTTATCCCGGACCCATTTTTATGTTAATGTAGGGTTTAGTGTTGCCGTGTCGGCTTTATTTGTACACCTCCGGGGTTTTCCCGACGGGTATTTATGACCGGCCTTTAGGATATATTTCTCATGTTGAGATTTGATATTTTATTTGTATTCGCGAATTCCTGCTGGAGTTCTGCTCTTCGCCATTTCGGAGGTGAAAGACCCTCCCTACTTGGTCCTTCGCAGTTTCGGTGGGATTCAACCCTCACCCTATTCTGCTTATTGTTGCTTGTATCGAAGCTGGCAAATCCGAAACTCTATTAATTGATTCAATAATACTTCATAGGCATCATATTCGATCGATGTATTGTTCTGTGTAATTATCAATCGAGAGGAAATCATCATTCAACCCTCCGGAAGACTCATTGAGTATCTTGGCACACTTCCCTTCATTGTACGGCCTTGTCTGCTAGCCGTACAGCCCTGTTCTCCATCCGTACGGCCTCCTTGCTCTGCTACCGTACGGCCCTGTCTGCTAGCCGTACGGCCTCCTTGCTCTGCTACCGTATGGCCTTATCTACTACCGTACGGCCTTGTCTGCCAGCCGTACGGCCTTGTTCAACCCACCGTACGGCCCCCTTGCTCTGTTACCGTACGACCTCCTTATCTGATACTGTACGGTCTCTTCTGGCACTGTACGGGCATCTCACCGTACGGACATTCTTCTCTACGGTACGGTCTTGTGCTGGGATCTCTGAGCTGCACGCCTTCAGTTTGTTCGGTACGGCTTTCATTCCTGTTCGAAGGCGAAGGACGTAGCCCGGAACATTACAGTGGTATCAGAGCTGGTAATTCTGCCAGCTTGTGGGTT
>MU224083.1:1027441-1037823 GCA_018584345.1 Thuja plicata
ATCATCATTCAACCCTCCGGAAGACTCATTGAGTATCTTGGCGCACTTCCCTTCATTGTACGGCCTTGTCTGCTAGCCGTACGGCCCTGTTCTCCATCCGTACGGCCTCCTTGCTCTGCTACCGTACAGCCCTGTCTGCTAGCCGTACGGCCTCCTTGCTCTGCTACCGTACGGCCTTATCTGCTACCGTACGGCCTTGTCTGCCAGTCGTACGACCTTGTTCAACCCACCGTACGGCCCCCTTGCTCTGTTACCGTACGGCCTCCTTATCTGATACCGTACGGTCTCTTCTGGCACTGTACGGGCATCTCACCGTACGGACATTCTTCTCTACCGTACGGTCTTGTGCTGAACGCTGGGATCTCTGAGCTGCACGCCTTCAGTTTGTTCGGTACGGCTTTCATTCCTGTTCGAAGGCGAAGGACGTAGCCCGGAACATTACAAAGACGGGGTGAATAAGTATATGACCAACTTTCCAATTTATAAACTTTAGCAATCACAAAGTAATAATCAAAAGCATCCACACAAGTAAGATCTAACAATCTAGAGCACATGATTTACGTGGGAACCCTTGTAGGAGATAATCACAGCAAAATATTGCTTATGTTGGAAACTTCTTATAAGCTTCGTAGGCACCAAACCACTCCACTAAGCACCAATTCAGCAAGAGATACCAATCTCTTTGAGGCACCAATCTCTTTGAATGAGAATCACTGACCTCCTTTGAAATGATGATTTATATGATCCATTCTTCAACAAAATCTGCCCTTGTATATGCTCAAAAAATTCTTAGGTCTGCTCCAAATATCTTCACAAATTTGCTCAAATTTACTTTTGAAAAAATTCTCATAAATCCCTTAACAAGATTTTCATAAATGTTGCTCATAAATCTGAAATAACTTATCCTCAAACTCTGCTCTTTAATCTGCTCTATATAATCTCTTAAAATGGGAAAGGTATTCAATAATTTACTATTCAAATGACCCCCAAAATCTTCTATTTATACATTTCCAAGACATCCCTTCACCCAAGAGATGTACCCCTCCAATCTGGTCAGCCCAAACAACAAACATTTAATATCTGTTTTGTTTTGCTTGCCATAAGTGGTGCTTACTTCAAGTGGGTTGTCCCTCTTTGGGAGCCAACAAAAAAATTAATTTAAATATTTATTTTCCCCTTAATGAGGAGCAGCTCTTATGAGGGGGTTGCTCCAATTAAAATATTTTTTTTGTATATTTTAATTGATCTTTAATGCTTGGGTGCTAGCATTAGTTGGCTCATGTAGGCATTTGATTAATTCATCCTTCGTGAAAAGTCTTGTTACAAGTGAAATCAATTTGGTACACGTTAAACCTCTATCCATTATGCCACTATTAGCCCTTTGAAATCAATGACAATAGACCGACAATCTCCCCCTTTGTCATTGATGGAAACCTTATAAAAATGATCTTCTGAAAGTAGCAAGATCATACAACTCCCCCTAATTGAAAAGTTTCTAGTTACTCTACTTCTCCCCATTTGACATAAATGGAAACGGGTATTTGGGTCTAATTGAATAAAGACATTCAATAGCTCCCCCTAAACACATGCTTCTGTTGAAAAACTTAGTGATGGATGAGTGGCATCACTCCTGATTTCATCCTTATGCACTCAAAAGTCTCTTTTGGAAGATGCTTTATGAAAATGTCAGCAATTTGTTCCTTTGTAGCAATGTATTGCAACTTCACTTGTTGATCAACCACCTGCTCTCTTAAGAAATGAAATTAATTGTCATATGATTTGTCCAGGAGTGCATAACTGGATTCTTTCAAATATTGATTCACTCGTATTACCACAAAATATGGAGATGGGATGCTCGTACTTTAATATCTTTCAAATTTTATTTCATCCATAGAACCTGTGTGCAACAAGCTGCTGCTGCAATATATTCCACCCCTATTATAGATAAAGAAGCTGAAGCTTGTTTCTTACTCAACCAAGCTACAAGATTGTTACCAAAGATGAATGCTCCTCCCCTTATGCATTTTTTGTGATCAACAATGTCTGCCTAATCCGCATCTATATATTTTGTAAGGGTGAAATCTTCACCTCTTGGATACCACAATCCAAAATCCATAGTCCCCTTGAAATATTTCAATATTTTTTTTATTGCATGTATATGGTTTTCCTTTGGACTTGCTTGAAACTATGTCGCCAAACCATTGGATTGAAATCTTCCATCCTAAACTTCTTCAACATCCCCTTAACATATCTGGTTTGTGAAATAAAGATTCCTTTATCAAATTGGAAAATTTGCAACCCAAGGAAGAAGGACAAATCACCAAGCATTGACATTTCAAATTCCTACCTATTTGTGGAAAGTTCTTGGCACATCTTGTCACAACTTCCTCAAAAAATGATGCCATCCATGTAAACCACAACAATCAACAAATTATCTCCTTCATTCTTTATATACAAATTGCTATCTGCAATTGCTCTTTTGGAGCCTTGTTCTTGAAGGTACCTATCTAGCCTTGAGTACCAAGCCCTTGGGGCTTGCTTTAGTCCATAGAGTGCTTTCTATATCCTATAGACATAGTCTTCATTCTCTGATAGGGGAAACCCTTCTGGTTATTCAATGTACTCTTCCTCCAAGTTTCCATTTAGAAAGGCTGATTTTAGTAGTGTAACACGGGGATGTGTCCCCCCTGGACCCCTGTGTTCTTGGGGCAGGATGGGGACAAGGATGACGAGTCCCCTCACCATCGCCTTTTAGTCACCACTACGCCGTCAGGACGTCGGGATGTCACAACATCCCCGGAATGGATGTGGGGAGACCTAGGGGTCCTTTGACCATCTTCGGGATGTCTGTGCATCCCCCGTTGGCAGACAACCATAAAAGTGAATTTAAAAAAAAAAATTGCATGTTTTTAAATTTTGTTCAAACACATCAATTTTGGGAGAAAAATGAAGAATCCAAAGGCCCTAAGACCCTACAAGGGGCATTGCCCCTTGACTCCACTAGGAGCTAAAGCCCTCAAATCCCTGCTTTCGAATTTAAAAACAAAAGAAGAAATTGATGGGGAAATCACGTTGAATCAAGTTGATGTTTTTATACCCACTTTATTAAGTTCCAGTGATGAGGAGTTTGCCTTGAGGGGTGATTAGAGGTCTCCCTGTTGTGAGGTTTTCACACCATCACACCATTGCAAATGAGGACCCCCCTCTTTTGCAAGCAGTAGGAGTAGTGGTCTTGGGTTGTCTTTGTTGGTGGTAGTTTTCAAGTCCTTAGGTCTGGCAAGTGAAGTTCGAGAGTTGGTTTTGGGCAATTTTGGCTTGTTGGGAAGTCAAGTTTGTCTGGAACATGGGCGAGAGTTGTGCTAAATCTTTCGGGAATATGGGATCAAAACCAAAGGATTTGTGATGAAACAAGTTTAAGCCCTTTGAGAATCCTTGTTCCAGGTTCGATTTGATCTTAGAAAGTCGAAATAGATTGTGGGAGGTAGCTTTGCTGAAGGCACGCTGAATCTTGAAATTTGGCTGTCCTGAAATATTTTAAAAAACCCCCAAAATCTAGAATCTGCATCTTAACTCCTATGAAGCTGAAACCTATCTCAAACATCCTGAGAGGTATTTGTACAAACATAACTTAAAGTTAAGAAATAAATCAGACTTATACTTAAATGTTATATTTGTATAAATTCTCCCGCCCCTGAATTGAAAAAAGTGGCTGAGTACAAAAATGTAAAATCTATTCTGTCCCACACCTGGGTGGATTCCGACTTCCTATAGGACATGGGTTTGTCCTATGACCTTCAAATTTCCGCCCCTCCTTGGTGACTTAATTTCGGCTCCTTAGGTGGAATGGTGATGTTTGGCAACAGTTTTAGAGGAATCTGACCTTGGGAGGGCTAGTTAAGTGATGTCTCCCTTGGGCGGAATTGTCCCATGGATATGACAATTCCGCCATGGACTTGGTTGTCCTATACCCCATGAAATTCCGCTCCCCCCCTTTCATATGATTTTGATTGAAGTGCTAGCTTTGGCGAAGTGATTGAGTTTTTGAAAGATGGATTTTGGTCCAAGGTAAGGAATGCTTCCTTGTCTTCCTTGGGCGGAATTGTCCCATGGATGGGACAATTCCGCCCTCATCTCCATCTCCCCTCTAATGCAAGTCGGCCACCCTCAAGCAAAAAGGGATTGAAGTCGTCCCCCAAACAGCAACTAAAACAAACAATTAATTTCACAATGCAAGTTGGCCTTATTTGGGAATGGGAAGCAAAACATATATAAGAAGGAAGTCTTGATTCATTTTTCTTAGACCAAAGACATGCGATTTTCTTCCAGACTGAATGCAGATCAGTATTATATCAGAATCAGATTGGGAAGCAAGTCATGCTTGGTGGGGGGTTTCTTTTAGTCTGTTCTCTTAGTATTCCAAGTGGGAAGGAAGAGGGCATGTGGTATGTTAAACAATTGATGATCTTTAGGAGTTGGAACATGGGTTCCATTCTTATTTTCCAAGTTGTCCCATGACTGGGTGGATTCCGCCCAGTCATAGGACAGGGGTTTGTCCTATAGACCCCAGATTTCCGCTCCCCCATAAGGCTTTGGGATGGAGTACTTTGGCCATGGCGAGGATGTCTTGGCATTGCTTGGTGGATTTCGGTCCTTGGGGAAGGAGCTCTCCATGTTTCCCTTGGGCGGAATTGTCCCATGGATAGGACAATTCCGCGATGCTCTTAACATTGATTCCAATGCAAGTCGGCCCTGTCATGGTGCATTTTCCTAAGCAAACAGCAACAAACAACAAGAAATTAAACGCAAGGAAAGTCAGCCTTAGGGGGGAGATTACTTCATGTTTTATTATGGAAATTGATAGTGCAAGGTCGTCCTCCTAGGAAAGTGTGAACAACAAAGTATATATGGGGGGCAATTTCGAATCATTTTGGCATCATTGGACATGAGATTTCTCTCTCAAGGGAGCAGACCAGACTTAATAAAATTCGGATTTCATCTTTAGAAGCAAGGCTTTGGTGGAAGATCTTTCCTATTTCCTTTTCCCTATTTCTTCAAGGTGAGGAGCGAAATTTGAATATCATCTCTACAAGGAAGGAGCTTGCTAGTGTTAAAATCTCAAATTTTCTGAGAGGTTGGGGTCTGATTGCCTTCAAATTTTGTTCTTTGGTGAAGGGTTGTATGTGTGTGTGGGGGATGTTTTCGAAATTCTTTCCCTTTCTCTCCTTTTCCTTTCACCATAATGGATCAAAATTTTAGTTCTGGTCACAAAGAAATCTAATTCAATGCAATCAAACTCTAAGCTTCTAATTCTGAGATTTCATTTTATTATGACTCATAGCTTGATCATTTAGTCATTTTGGTAAAGGGAAGTATGTTTTTCGTGGTCTTGTCTTGACTTCCTTGGGGCGGAATTGTCCCATGGAGGGGACAATTCCGCCATGCTCTTCCTTTTAGCTATCTTCCAAGTCGGCCGCCCTAGCAAGACAAATTAATTCCAATAGCAAGTCGGCCTCCTAGGTGGGAGAAGTGCGAAATATATATAAAGGAGGGAGATTTGATTCATTACACACCCAATTACATGCGATTTTCTTCCAGCAACAATGTAGTTCGAAAAAGTAGAGCAAACCCTAAGGAAGTTGACAGGATTTTCTAGGGAAGGAACAACAGTTGACATTCATCCCAAATCTCAGATTTTTTTGAAGGCTACAGGTCTGATTGGAAACAATTTTCTTTCCAAATGATAGGGATGATGGGGGGTTGTGGAGTGGTATAAGATGTGTTTTCCAAGCAAGATCCTTTCCCCCACCATCCTTGGTTTTCAATGCTCAGTTTTCAATCACTAAGGATGTTAAGTTTAAGACATGATTAGACTTCAAATCTTGTCATAATCTGAAAATAATCACGGTAATCATGGCTAATGAATCAAAGATGAGGTGGTAAAAGATGGAATCTAGGCATGTTGAAGAAAATTTACTTGTTTTCCAGATTTCAATTTAATTTTCTCTCAAAATTTGCAAGAAGATGAAGGACTCGAGTCTTAAATTTGGTGAAATCTTAGAGAAAGTCAATCTTACTTAATATTAACATGATTTTATTTTGTGAAGTTTTCAGATTTCTCTTATCCTTTTATGAACTTAAAGAAGTTTTCTTCTTGGTTTTGCAAGGTTGATTTTGAAAGGGAGAAGCTTGGAGGCATGGAGATAATGACAAGGTGATAATCAAGACTTTGAAGGCTTCAAGTGATGCTCCAAGTTCCAAGCTCGAGGATTTCAAATGAGAAAGGGAAAAAACTATTTTCCTTGGCTGGCATCTTGAAACTCTTGGCAACAATTTCATGGGAAGTTGTTTTCCTTGGAGAGAAAATCTTGGAACAACTTAGAAGGACCGAGGCAAGGATGGTATGCATGTCCTCTATTATCACGCCAACAAGTGGGAAGGAAGTTCACACCAGGTTATTGAAGGACAAGGCATCAAGGCTTTTCGAATTGAGATCAAGTTGGGATTCAAGATCGAGATCAAAAGGACAAGTCCAATCACTTGAAGGCATTTCGAAGTACAATCAAGTTCAAATCAGATCGGGTGCAAGTTCAAGGATGCCAATCCAAATTATGCCATGAGAAGATTTCCAAGGACAAAGATTGAAGAGTTGAGAGGACGAAGCAATTTGGGAACATGTCATCCCATTCATCTTCGAGGAGTTGATAGTTTTGGAAGAATTAATCAAAGTTAGAAATAATTGATGCTTAGGAAGGCACAAAAATGGGGACATTACATTATATTTCCAAAAAACTACTTAGTCCATCAGGACCAAAAGCTGCAATCATGCATGTGTTTGGAGTGAAACTGTCGTTCGCTTGTTACAAAAATTGTCACATTTGTTCATTGTATTGATTCTTGATGAGTGTTAAACTGTTAAAATATGATATTATTGACATTTAGTGAATAGAATGGCACAACTAATGACGCAAGGAGGGTAAGGAAACAGGGCCCAAGGCACTCCCAGCTATCCAAACCACCTTGCAAATCAACACAGAAGCAACAACACCAGAAGGAGAGGAGAAACAACAAATACTTATATCAAATTATCAAACTCAATACATGTCGGGCTGTAAGGCCTTCCCGATTTCGGCCATATACATTCAAATGAATTACAGAATGATCTTCATACATGCGAGGTCACAGATCTACCATCCAAATATCTTAACACTAAATCTTCTATCACAAGATGATACCAAAAACTCCTAATACTGTCCTAGAAAAACTCTACCTCTAATCTAAGAACATAAACCAAATATATACAAGAGTCCACCAAAGAGGTCTGCACTCAAATCCCAAAGAAAGACCCAGATTTAGGTCCACACATATCCCAATGAGAGACCCCTCATTAATTACGCCACGAAAATTAAATGCAGAGGTCGGCCAGATCAGGATAAACAACTCGGTAAGAAGATAACTGAGCAACAGGAACAACTCGGTAAGAAGATAACCGAGCAACATAAACGACTCGGTGAAAGAACCCACCGAGCAGCCAACATACACCGAGACCCGTCGATAAAGCAAGACAGAAAAAGTAACCAAGCAACAACAGTTACCGAGCACTTTACCGAGAAGCCTCCAAACAAGCTAAAGAACCAAAACAAACATATTTTTGGTTGATAAGGATTGCCAAAGAACCCAAGATGCTCCTGCATCAGACACTTGGGGTTAAAAGAAATGATTCCACGAATCATGTATCAGGTCCAACTTGAAATGAATCCAACTTAGATTGAGAAATCCAAGATGAGTCCTCAATTGGTCTATTCTTCCATTTTATCAGATGCTCCATGTATTCCTTTCCTCTTGTACTTCTGCTAACTCTCTGTTTCAAAATTTGTTCAACTTCCTCTATCTGTTTCTTAGGATAATCATTCGGTAATGTCACTTCTTCATCAGGTTCATAATATTCATACAAGTCTGAAATATTGAATATAGGTTATATATCTATGTCATCAGGTAATTCCACTTCATAAGCATTTCCACTGTCAAATCTTCTCAATATTTTGCAAGGACCAAATTTCTTCATCTTCAATTTTTCATATGTTCCAATAGGAAATCTGTCTTTCTTCAAATGAACTATTACTGCATCACCAACTTCAAAAGTTTTATGTCTCCTTGATTTATCTGCACTATCCTTGTATTTTTGATTACTTTTCTCCAGCTTCTGTTTTACATCCTCATGCAATGTCTTCATGAACTCAACAAACTTTTTTGCTTCAACACTTCTTTTCTTTCTCTAGCAATGTCTCTCAAGTCTGATATACCTCTCGGTTGTGTGCCATGAACAATCTCAAAAGGTGTCTTTCCAGTACTTATTTTTACTTAACTGTTGTATGCAAACTTTGCTTGTGCCAACATCAAATCCCAATTACTCGGTGTGTCTCCAACTAAACATCTCAACAAGTTACCCAAACTTTGGTTTACAACCTTTGTTTGTCCATCAGTTTGTGGATGAAATGTAGAACTATACTTCAACTCGGTGTCTAACTTCTTCCAAAGTGTTTTCCAAAAGTAGCTAACAAACTTACTGTCTCGGTCAGAGATAATACTCTTCGGTAATCCATGCAATCTGACAATCTCCCTAAAGAAAATATCTCTTATATGTACTGCATCTGATGTTTTCTTACATGGTATGAAATGTGTCATCTTAGAAAATCTATCCACAACAACAAATATGGAATCATTACCTCTTGTTGTCCTCGGTAAGCCAAGAAAAAAATCCATACTGATATCACTCCAAGGTTTCTTAGGAATAGTAATCGGTGTATACAAACCAGTATTCTGACTTACTCCTTTTGCAACTTGACAAACTCCACAGCTTTTCACAAATTTCTGAACATGCTTATACAACTAAGGCCAAAAATACCTTTCTCTAAGCAAACTCAATGTTTTGTCGATACCAAAATGTCCAGCCAAACCACTACTATGTTTCTCCTTTATCAAATTAGTTCTCATTGATCCTCTTGGTATACACAACTGAATACCTTTGAACAACGTATCTTCCTGAATGAAATAGTCTTCATACTTGATTGATTTGGAATAGGTGCTCTGCACACTCTCCACTGCTCAGAAAAATCAGGATCATTTTCATACAAATTCTTTATGTCATCAAAACCAAGAACTTCAATTCTCATTTCAGCCAACAAAGACCTTCCTCTACTCAATGCATCAGCATCTCGGTTAGAAACTCCACTCTTATGCTTAATCACAAATGTAAAACTCTACAAATACTCTATCCATGTCATGTGTCTTTGATTCAACTTATTCTGACTACCCAAATATCGTAAAGCCTTATGATCAGTATACAACACAAATTCACTCGGCATCAAATAATGTCTCCATTTCTTCATTGCTTGAACAATAGCATAGAATTCTTGATCATAGACAAAATATTTCCTTTAAGCATCATTCAACTTTGCACTAAAGAAAACAACAGGTTTACCTTCTTGAGTCAACACAGCTCCAATTACACTTCCACTTGCATCACATTCAACTTGAAATACCTTATTGAAATCAGGTAATGCTAACACATTTAATTCAACAACTTTCAACTTCAAAGCCTCAAAACTCTTATCAACTCCATGTGTCCATTTGAATTCTCTTTTGTCTCCTCTCATTGTTTCAGTCATAGCATTACAAATAGAACTGAAATTTCTGATAAACTTTCTGTAAAAACTTGCCAATCCATGAAATGATCTTACCTCACTGACATTCTCAGGTGTAGGCCAACTAAGTATAGCTTCAACCTTCCCAGGATCCATCTTCAAACCATCAGCTGAAATCACAAAACCTAAATACACAAGTTCTTCTTTCATGAAGGAACTCTTTTTCAGATTTATCAGCAACTTTTCCTCTTTCAATCTCTGCAATACTTGTCTTATATGCATCAAATGCTCTTCTCTAGTCTTACTGAATATCAAAATATCATCCAAGTATACAATCACACATTTATTCAAGAATTTCTTCAAAACCTCATTCATTAACCTTATAAATGTACTCGGTGCATTAGTTAAACCAAAGGGCATAACCAACCACTCGTACAAACCTTCTTTTGTCTTGAAAGTAGTCTTCCACTCATCACCTTCTCTGATTCTGATTTGATGATATCCACTCTTCAAATCAATTTTGGTAAAATAGCTTGCTCCACTCAAACAATCCATTATATCAAAGAAACGAGAATCAGAATCGTCTCGGAATCAGCAAGGCCGAATCGAATCTTGAATCGCCCATGAATTGGAATCGAATCGCCCATGAATCGGCAAATTTAAAAAACCCTTAAAATTTAGAGATTTTAACAATTTAAAACTTATTTCATGCACCCTTTATTGAATATAACTTAAACACAC
>MU224083.1:1038021-1093284 GCA_018584345.1 Thuja plicata
TCATAGCATCATGAATCATGATCATACCATCATATACCTCAAGTGCAAGTTCAATGTCAAAGATTCAAGAATCAAAACATTAAAATTAAATCATTACATCAGTTCAAGTATCATTGTTTTAAGTTCAGCTAATGGATTAATAATTTATTGATATTCTTCTTCTTCATCATCATCATCTTCTATATGGAGCGTAATAAGACTCGAAGGTTAATTTTTCCCCACTTTTATCGGCGCAGTTTCCACCCCAAATAATTAAATGGGGGTTTGGGGGTCAAGGGGCAACGCCAACCGACTTTAATTATTTTATAAGGCATCGAAAGTTATTTTTCAGCTGAAAGACACAAAAATGTATGTAAGATGAAAGACTCAAAAAAAAGATAAAAAAGTCAATGTTTTTTAAATTTTCTTGACTTGACAGCCGATTCATGCAGGCCGATTCAGGCGATTTTTTCATGAATCGGCGATTCAGGCGATTCATGCCTGAGAATCGCCGATCTGATTCACCGGCTCCAAAAAAATTGGGAGCGGTGAATCGAATCGCGATTCACGCAATTCACGCGATTCAATGGCGATTCTCGTTACTCTGCATTATATTATCCATCCTCGGTATAGGAAACCTATACTTAACTGTGATCTTGTTGATTGCTCTCGAATTAGTGCACATTCGCCATTCTCCATTCTTTTTAGATGCCAATACAACTGGTATTGCACATGGACTCAAACTTTCTCCGATCAAACCCTTGTTCAACAATTCATGAACTTGTCGGTCAAGCTCTTCATTCTCAGTCGGTGTCAACCGATGTGGTGCCATGTTCGGTAAACTAGCTCCAAGAATCAGATCCATGCAATGACTAATATTTCTCATTGGTGGCAAACCATCAGGTACATTATCTGAAATGATCTCCTTGTACTCGGTAAGCAATTTCTCAACCTCTGCAGCAATTTCATCTTCTGTATTCTTACTCGGTTTGTTAGGAATCAAAGAATAATAAATATCATCTCTTTTCAAATCCTTAACAAACTGTCTACCTTCCATCAAACAAACTTTCACAGATGTACACAACTCACCAACATATTCTTCAACCAAAGGTAACATGATTTGTTTCTTACCATCAACCCAAATAGTATATCTATTCAATCTTCCATCATGTATAGCATGTCTATCATATTGCCAAAGTCTACCCAACAAAATATGACAACAATCCATCGGCATAATATCACACAACACCTTATCATAATACTTTCCAATTTTCAGATTCACAAAACATTGTTCACTCACCATTAATGTATGCTTATCTTTGATCCATGAAATCTGATAGGGCTTCGAATGCTTCATTCTTTCCAATTGCAACTTTGTGACCATTTCCTCAGATGCCAGATTCTCCGAGCTTCCACTATCAACAATTACCTTCCAAACTTTGTCTGCAACTCTACATCTAGTCTTGAACAAACTTTTCGTGGCAGGATCTTGCTTATCTTTCTCACTCCATAGTATCCTTCTGATCATTAGATTCCCTTCCTTTTTAGGTTCATTCGGTGACTCCTCTTACACCAAAGCATTTTTGCTACTACCGACTTTCTTGCTTGCATGTGTACACTCAAAAGATCGATGTCCCTCTTCACCACAATTGTAACAAGTTCCTTGGAACCCTCTTCTGCTATATCCACCTTGAGAGTAATTGCCTCTTCCTTGGTATGAACTAACACCTTTCCATTCGGTCTTTCCTTTGTCTTGGTGTGTGTTCGAAATTGACTTGTCTGGTTCAGATCGATTGTTTTCACCATGAGATCTACCTCTTCCTCTAGGGAATCTACCACCTCTGCCTCTTTGTCTTTGTTCATATCTCTTGTTCAATTTCTCCTCAGCTTTTAGGGCAAACCGATATGCCTCTTCAATGCTTTCCATCTTTACCAAGCTGATCTCATCTTGTATAGAACTTCTTAATCCATTCAGATACCTTTCTATTCTTTCCACTTCATCTTCAACATGTCTAATCTGTAGAATTCTTCAGTATAATCCTTTACCGAGCTATCATTCTGCTTCAAGCTTTGCATTCTCCTAATCAGGTTAATCTGGTAATCACAAGGTAAAAAGTTGTCTTTCAATTTGTTTATCATCTTATCCCATATCTTGATTTTGTCTTTTCCCTTCTTCTTCCGATCCAATTGCAGATGCTCCCACCACAAGGATGCATGACCTTTCAACTTTGTACTTGCAATCTTTACTTTCTTCTCCTCTGATACATTCTCATACTCAAAGTATTTTTCCATCTCAGTTATCCAACCTATCAATTCATCAGAATCCAATTTTCCACTATACTCAAGAAGATTAAACTGAGGTGTGGATTTCAAACTTGTCAATGCTCGCGGGAATCTCTCTTCTTCCTGATCCATAACAGGTGCAGGTGTAGCTTCTCCTTGCACTTTCTCCAATCATCACTAACATCTTCAAGATGTCTTCCTCTGTGCTGGGCTGTCTCAACAGCTTTTAATCTTGCAGCCATCTGTCTTAGCATATCGGCTAGAGCTAGATTTGCATTTCCTCTCCCACAAACCATCTTGAATCCCTTAGCAATTGTAGGTCAGATTGCAATCTGCCACCCCACAACAATATCAACCAACTAGGGTTAGGGCTTACAAAAAGGAACTTAGATCTAACCTTCGCTCTGATACCACTTGACGCAAGGAGGGTAAGGAAACAGGGCCCAATGCACTCCTAGCTATCCAAACCACCTTGCAAATCAACACGGAAGCAACAACACCAGAAGGAGAGGAGAAACAACAGATACTTATATCAAATTATCAAACTCAATACATGTCAGGCTGTAAGGCCTTCCCGGTTTCGGCCATATACATTGAAATGAATTACAAAATGATCTTCATACATGCGAGGTCACAGACCTGCCATCAAAATATCTTAACACTAAATCTTCTATCACAAGCTGATACCGAAAAATCCTAATACTGTCCTAGAAAAACTCTACCTCTAATCTAAGAACATAAACCAAATATATACAAGAGTCCACCAAAGAGGTCGGCACTCAAATCCCAAAGAAAGACCCAGATTTAGGTCCACACATCCCAATGAGAGACCCCACATTAATTACGCCACGAAAATTAAATGCAGAGGTCGGCTAGATCAGGATAAACAACTTGGTAAGAGGATAACCGAGCAACAGGAACAACTCAGTAAGAAGATAACCGAGCAACATAAATGACTCGGTGAAAGAACCCACCGAGCAGCCAACATACACCAAGACCCGTCGGTAAAGCAAGACAGAAAAAGTAACCGAGCAATAGCAGTTACCGAGCACTTCACCGAGCAGCTTCCAAACAAGCTAAAGAACCAAAAGCAAACATATTTTTGGTTAATTAGGATTGCCAAAGAACCCAAGATGCTCCTGCATCAGCTAATGAGACACTCATGTATTGAACAGTATATATATAACACTTGTGTACATGGGGATATTGAAGACACTATAGACAAGGAGGAATGTTGCACAAAACAGTTCAATTGGATATTAGTGGAGTTTACATAGTCCCAAATATGCATGGGCCTAGTCCATGGAAAGAGAACCTTGGATGTATCAACCAAAGTGCTAAACATAGAAAATATCATGGCAGGTGAAAACAGCCAACTGAAATGGTCTAGTCATAGATTTATCATAATCATTACTAATCTCCAAAATTAAGAAGGGTTCACAAGTGCATTATAATCTAGAAAAACTACCGTTATTAAGTACATTCTTTAGCTGTAAAGAATGCAAATGTACAATCCCAAGAAGGTACACTAAATCTCTTTGTACTAGTTATTTTTATTTAAAGGGAATTTAGTTTAAAGCTTATGCATTATCATCTTTATGGAGACCCTAAAATCATCAGATATTCTTTCTTTGACAGTCAATTAAAAAATTTCTTCCATGTTTTATAGATTGGATAGGTGGAATAGAAAGATTGACAGGCCAATAAATTAAACTTTCTAGCATTTACAATAGTTTTAATCAAATTAATTTTTAACAATGTTGTTGGTTTGATGTGCCACTATGCTGCCAATTGTGCAAACATGATGTTCTTCTTTCAGTTCTGAAATTTGATTTAAAAGATTTAATGTAGATTAAATAAAATGACAGTCTAAAGGTGTCATGAATAACTGAAACTTTCCAAAAATATTATTTAAATAGTTTACATTCTGCACTTTGATAGATTATGTGCCAATTTCACTCAAGAAAGTTGTATCCATTTATGATTTCTAAGAATGAGAAATTTTGACATCATTAGAATTACCACAAGTTTAAACGATATTGTTGGTTTGATAAATCACTATGCTCTCTTTTCCACAAACTTGATGCTTTCTTTTTCAACATTTGAACTTTGATTTATGAAGTAAATATAAATCAAACAAAATGGAAGTCTACCTTTAAATGATTTGCAAACTGAATTCGATGGATTACATGCCAATTCATTTAACAAAGTTGTATCTAATCGGGGTTTCTAAGAACAACAAAATTCATCATCATTCAAAATTAGAATAGTCTAAAAGTCACTTGCTGACAGCATATCTTTTGTACAAGGAAACTAAAAAAACTGAAAAACTGTGAACTTTTATGACTTGGCAGATATTAGTAAGCATTATTCATTACTTTTAGTGATGAACTGATTTGACTCAGACACTTTGCAGATGGGAAAGTGCCATATTGTTTTCATCAATTTTTGGAGGGATATGCTACTATGGAAGGTAATATGGTAATGCAACTTTGATAGCCTTATTAAGAAAATTAAATGTTGATGTTAAAATCTTGCACACGATTTAATCCAGAAATTGGAATATCTTAACTAAAGTTTAGTTATTTCAATGAATGTGATGTTGGAAGACTCATGCTGATGAGTTGATTTTGTATCTCTATTTGGTTGTAGCCAACGAGTCATTGGTGCCATCAATGGGTTCTTGGTATTTGGACTTTTGATCTCATTTGCTATTCTTGTGGTACCTCTTTTTCTCCCTATCATTTCTCAAAGATCTCTAAGTGTTTCATTATGCTGTCCTCTATAGCTGAATTAAATTGAAGTTAAATATAATCTCCTGTGACAGAGCTATATACAATTTGAGATCATTAAATGTTAATTTTGCAAGACAATTTTATATTCTATAAACTTAAATTATACATTATCAGGTACTGCCATGTGGAACCCTACGTTCATATCAATACCAGTATGACTACCTCCTGGGTTCTTTAATTATCTTGGTGTTGATGTGAGTTTTGTTCCACCGCAACATGCAAAATCAAACACTTAGTATTCCAGGATGAAATACCAAATACTCAATCTTCTCTTGATATAAGGTCATCTCTCATGCTATGCTTGCAACGTAAGATCATGAAATGACTTCAAAGTTCCTTCTATTGTGGACACTCGCTCAGTTGAAATAATGTGATTTGCTGGTTAATCACTTAAGGGGACTTACACTATTCATTCAATGGATATCAACTCTTGCACCTCTAATGATTTAGATTCACAATGTGCAACGAAAATATAGTTTTGACTTTCCAACTTTTTAACTTCAACTTAAACTTAAACTTAAACTTAAACTTACTTCTACTCCCTACTTCTACCTCTAACTATGAATGCAAGAAATCATGGATGACTTGGACTCTACCAAGTGAAATCTTATCAACGACCTCAACTTCACCTAGTGCAAGCTTCTAAGGATCTCAAATGGTTTTCATATCAACACCTTCTCCCTAATCCAACTTGGAAGTACAAACTAAAGATCCAATGCCAATTGAACTTAAGTGCAATGACTAGCTTACCACACAAGGCTTCCTCACAATCAGCAAGGAGGCTAGTGGTCTAGTTTTAATCGAGTCACACAAGAAAACATCCACAACTACTTCCATCCAACTAAGCTACTTCTAAATACATGAAAAGAAATCTACTCCAAGTAAGAGATTGAAGAAACCATGAAATACTCCAAACGTCACATACATTCACCATGAAAACCAACAATGAAAGAATGAATAATTTTGGTAGTATTATATCAACAATTTGATCAAGTCTTCCTTGGCTAATCTAATCTACTCTATCTTCTTTCCTACTCTAAACTAATGCTGCTTAGCTTACCTCTGAATCTAACTCTTACAAATGAGAAGGCCTTGGCCTTTTATAGATGTCCAATTACAACGAAGGGCCAAGATTCATTGAAATCAAGGGCCAAGATTAAAATCCATAAACCCTCCCCTCACCTATTCCTCTGGTTCAACTTTTTCCTACTCATGTTCACTCCTTGAGTCATCCTCCCCGATTTCTCTTTCGCTATCTGAAATAACAAGGATGTAGTGGACCTTACCTCTTCCTACGCACCTATGTCCTGGGGTCCATAGCTCTTTGCATGAAAACCATAATTTTTTTCTTGGAACTAATTTTTGGTTTCATTATTTATGGTTTCTTTCTTAGGCCATTCTTTTTCAAAAGAATTTGTATCTGTCTTATCCTTTCTAGGTGGAAATGAATCAGGCTGAATTATTCTTTAAGGTGTGGAGGCCTCCATATCCCTTGCCCTTTTTATAGCATCTTGTAATGTGGGTGGGTCAAATGCCTTCACCCATCCTTGAAGTGGTTCTCTCAACCCTTTTATGAAAAGAACAATAAGTCTCATCTTCAAAACATTGGAAACCATCATTGAAAGCCTCAAAATCAAATACATAACTATCAACCAAATCAATCTACTTCAACTGTGCTAATTCTCTGAAATGTAGCTTTGAATCCTTCTTATCAAATCTGGCAATCAATCTCTAAGTGAAATCAGCATATCAATCAACAGTAGTTCATTTTCCAAAGTCAACAGTCAATGATACCCCCACTCATGTCACCTCCCTCCAAGTGAAGAGTAGCATATTTGTTGCCTCATTGTCATTTATAGGATTAAGTTGAAAATACATATCAAGTTTTTGCACCCATGCTATTGCAGTGCATTTATCAAAACCATGAAAAAATGACTCTGTAGGATGATCCATCAATGTACCATCACCTGTACTATTACCTGCACCCATATATGGCCTTGTGCCAATCTCCCAAAAGCTATTGGTTTATCAGCTATTAGGTTCTCTAATCCACCAATCAATCATATAACATCTTTTTCAAACAAGTGAATCCTTCATCTTTGTTCCATTCAAATCACATCAGTTGCAAATGTTGTCAAAACAACATTGATCTTCGATTTTGGAAAGTTCACTATCAAGGATTACAGGTCCTTCACCCAGAACCCAAGGAATCAAGGTCAATTTTGAGTCTATATCATAGAAATATATCTTTTTCTATTAAGACTCCATCATCTTAGACACACTTCATTTTGATCAAATCCTAATCGGAACCTTTGTCTATCACTTGTTTGCAAAACCTTCATCAAGATTCTAGATCAATCAACCCATCATCCTATCTATCCAACAATCTATCAATCATCATCAATCAATCAAGCATCAATCATCACAAATCATACCATCTAGCGCAATATCAATCATTAAATATTTCCCGTCTAAATCTATCAAGAGATCCATCTCATCACACTTTATGCGATCGATCTCTAGAGGGGGCATATTATACCCATCATCATCTTAACCAGATTATCTCTGGGGCATCTAGTCGGTATCAAAAGCAGATCAAGGTCAGGGGCATTTTCTCATCTTCAAAGTTCATCTTTTGTTAGGATTTAAATCGACAAAGACAAACTTAATCAAATTTTTGCAATCAAAATAAATCATTTTCCTTAGCTCCAATGCTTGCAAAGTCATCTCAATTTTAATCCCGAGGGGGCATACTGGCACCAAAGTGTATGGTTTTGCCAATCGGGGCACTTTTTAAAATTGGAGACATCGGATGTCAAAATTCTTTTTTTACATCAGGGCATCAAGATGGATCAATTTTCGCAACAGAGGTATCATACTATTAGGAAAACAACATCAACATCATATCAAGCATCACATCAGCATCATATCAGTATCTTATTGGCATCATCATATCAGGGACTCACATCGGAACATCATCATCAGTTTCACATCAGATCAAACATCAAATTAGGATCAAACATCAAACATTAGGTATTCTTTGAACCAGTGCGCTTCACACATTGATTCAAAGAGGGGCATTTGTATACACCTAAAAGTGGTCAATGCAAGTCAAAGCAAGGCAAAACAAAAATCAATCAAATCCAAGCTATTATGAATTAATTGCAATCAATAAATCAAATCACTAGGTAATTGAATTAATCATTTAATTACTTAGTGCATCAATTGATTAACGTGGGTGGGTCAAATGCCTTCACCCATCCTTGAAGTGGTTCTGTCAGCCCTTTTATGAAAAGAACAATAAGTCTCCTCTTCAAAACATTGGAAACCATCATTGAAAGCCTCTAAAAATCAAATACATAACTATCAACCAAATCAATCTACTTCAACCATGCTAATTCTCTTTAATGTAGCTTTGAATCCTTCTTATCAAATCTGGCAGTCAATCTCTAAGTGAAATCAACATATCAATCAACATTGGTTCATTTTCCAAAGTCGACAGTCAATGATACCCCCACTCATGTCACCTCCCTCCAAGTGAAGAGTAGCATACTTAGTTGCCTCATTGTCATTTATAGGATTAAGTTGAAAATACATATCAAGTTTTTGCACCCATGCTATTGCAGTGCATTTATCGGAACCATGAAAAAATGACTATAGGACGACCCATCAGTGTACCATCCCCAGTACTATTACCTGCACCCATAGATGGCCCTGTGCCAATCCCCCAGAAGCTATTGGTTTATCAGCTATCAGGTTCTCTAATCCGCCAATCAATCATATACCATCTTTTTCAAACAAGTGAATCCTTCATCTTTGTTCCTTTCAAATCATATCAGTTGCAAGTGTTGTCAAAACAACATTGATCTTCGATTTTGGAAAGTTCACTATCAAGGATTACAGGTCCTTCACCCAGAACCCAAGGAATCAAGGTCGATTTTGAGTCTATATCATAGAAATATATCTTTTTCTATTAAGACTCCATCATCTTAGACACACTTCATTTTGATCAAATCCTAATTGGAACCTTTGTCTATCACTTGTTTGCAAAACCTTCATCAAGATTCTAAATCAATCAACCCGTCATCCTATCTATCCAACAATCTATCAATCATCATCAATCAATCAAGCATCAATCATCACAAATCATACCATCTAGCACAATATCAATCATCAAATATTTCCCTTCTAAATCTATCGAGAGATCCATCTCATCACACTTAATCTGATCGATCTCTCGAGGGGGCATATCATACCCATCATCATCTTAACTAGATTATCTCTGGGGCATCTAGTTGGTATCAAAAGCATATCAAAATCTGGGGCGGTTTCTCATCTTCAAAGTTCATCTTTTGTCGGGATTTAAATCGACAAAGACAAACTTAATCAAATTTTTGCAATCAAAATAAATCATTTTCCTCAGCTCTAATGCTTGCAAAATCATTTCGATTTTAATCCCGAGGGGGCATACTGGCACCAGAGCGCATAGTTTTTCCAATCAGGGCACTTTTTAAAATCGGAGACATCGGACGTCAAAATTCTATTTTTACATCAGGGCATCAAGACGGATCAATTTTCACAACAAAGGTATCATACTATCAGGAAAACGACATCAACATCATATCAAGCATCACATCAACATCATATTAGTATCTTATTGGCATCATCATATTAGGGACTCACATCGGAACATCATCATCAGTATCACATCAGATCGGACATCAAATCAGGATCAGACATCAAACATCAGAATTAGTTAGTTTCTATTTCTAGCTTTAGTTAATGATTGTTTCATTTAGAAACATCGTTCTTTTAATTCCTTTAAATGGAGCTTTGCTTCTCCTTTGGAAATATATCAGATAATTACCATTTCATGTTATTAGAGCAGGATTAAATTTTTTTGTGAATTTTTTATTAATAAAAATTTGTGTTCATCCTAAATAATTAATTCAAAAGTTTTTTTAACTGATTTTTAATTAAACAATCATGAAGAATTCAAAGGCTCTTTTTGTGTGTTTTTCACAAATTTGCGCGGCTTTTGCCATTTTTTTGAGGTCCGGCAACCTTAGAATTTCTTTTGGAAACCCTAACACATTGTTGTGCCCGCATTTTGCAGCACATGCCATTTTCTATATCGTGCACGTCTTCTTTGTCTTTTTTGTGGGACTTTTGAAGTTCGCATCTGCGTTTTTTTACAGCTGCGAAATTTTCTAGGAGTCATTTTTTGTTTTGTTGTCACGACCTCAGATTTTCGACCCCTTTGCAACTCACATTTTTTGCTAAGCAACGTCTTCAGCATAGCCCACATGACGGCTCTCTGAGATTGCAAAGTGCTCACGTGACTGCATATTTCGAGTCCACTTTTTTGGACATTTCTAAAAAAATTTGCAATTAGCAAAATTTTCTCTATTGCGACCTTTTTTTCTCTCGTGACACGGTTTTTCGGAGACGACCTTCCTTTTTAATCCCCAACGGGTTTTAGATCCATGTTTCTTAAACACTCGACATTTGTTTTTGATGTGGATGAGCTTTCTCTTGGATCAATTGGTCTATTTGCTACTCGCCTAGGGTTTTCCTTTTTTTTTGCAAGCCAAAATTGCCACCATTTTTTATTTTGACCTCGGGTTCTATTCTTTTCATATTTTTTTGCAGAAAGTAGATAAGGTTTTTATGCTTCGTTTTTTAAGATTATTTTCAACAAAAAATTAGAGGTAAAGTTTATGTTCTTTGTGGATTGGGAACTGTGCGGCATGTTTTTGGCCTAATTTGTTTTATCAGGAAATTCATATTTTTCCTCAATCAACATTTATGCTTTTGTTTTACCTCATTTTTTGTGCATAGAAAAGCATGAGAGATGACATCTCCGACGGAGATCATGTTGGAGAGTAGCCAAAAGTTCAATGGCCATAATTACAACACGTGGAAATGACACATGCTTACAATATTTGAGTATCGGTGCCTTGATTAGGTTGTTCTCAGTACTATGTGTCGACCCATTGGGGAGGGAAAAGATGAGGACAAGTATGATGAGTGCAATCATGAAGCAGTGGTGCTCATCAAATTATAGATCACCGATGATCACCTACCTCAAGTGTCTTCTGGCAAGATAGTTGTAGAGATCTGGACTCATTTGAAGGGTCTCCATGAAACCTCAGATAAAAGCAGAGTGTTCTTCCTCAAAAACATGTTTTCAATAATGAGGGATGAGAAGATGTCTCTCTAGGAGCACCATACAAGGATAAAGGATATTCACGATCAAGTGGAGGCTATTTGTCGCAAAATGGAAGAAGAGGATATGATAGTCATTATGCTGAGAAGCCTGCCATGATCCTACGAGCACTTCATGGAGACTCTCAACATTACTTCCACCAGTGTTGATCTCAAGTTTCCTAACCTATGCAACAAGCTTCTGCAACAAGATAGATGGAAATAGTAGTTTGGGACCAGCAGTAGCACATCCTCTACTGAAAAGGCACTCACTAGGAAAGCCTTAGATAAGGACAAGGTTAAAGGCAAGTCCTCTTAGTAGAAAGGACGAGGCAAACCTTAGGAGAACTCCAAGAAGAATATCACTTGTAACTACTATCATTATTTTGGTCATATGAAGAAAGACTGCAGATAATATTTGGTTGTTGAATAGTCAAAGTAAGGAGGGTCTCAGCAGAAGGCCCATGTTGCAGAGCATATTGGGCAGGATTCTGTCTTTTATGCATTTATGGTCAAAAGACTAGCAGATCCTGTCAAATCATCTGCATGGTACATTGATTCTGTAGGTTTTCGATGTTTCACTCGTCGACAGGATTAATTCACAGAGTACACAACTTACAAAGAGTTAGTGATCTTTGGAGGAGGTGAAGAGTATACCGTTGTCGACAAGGGCAACATTCAAATTACATCTGGAGGGAGACATTTGATATTTCTCTATGTATACTATGTGCCAACGATGGAACTCAATCTTCTTTTTGTCAATTAGATTATGCACCATTCTCCGAAATTAGATGTCTTTAGTGCACACAAGTGTCATATTGTTGACAGAGTCAAAGACTACAATTGTTGTTGGCCTTGAAGATAATGGATTATTCCATCTTATTGATATTGGAGAGTCTCAAGAAGTTGCAATGGTTGCAAAGAGTTCATCCATTAGTTCTCTTTGACATCAACGGTATGGTCACCTCAACTTACACTATCTCTCACAGTTGATTTGGGAAAATCTGGTGAATGGCTTATCTAAGATCCAATCACAAACACATGGCGTTTGTGGAGCTTTCCAGGCAGGGTTGTATGTAATGACCTCTTTCTAGTATTTACAGCATAGATGGTTGTTAGCCTATTTTCCCATGGTCTCGTACGCTAACCAGGACATAAAAGGGACTTAAAGGCCATTTGGCCTAGATAATTTTGGTTGCAATTCATTCCGAGGTGATCTGAGGTAGTTTTGGGTGCACTTACTATTTATAATAAGTTACTTTGGGCAAGTGTGGACCTCTAGTTGCAGTGGCATGTCGATGGTAATTGTTTAATACCGACAGGAATAATTATTTATCATTGATATGATTTATCGTGCATTAATAAAGTTATTTTATAAAGTTAAATTTAATTATTTCTTTGTTAATGCATAGTCTATAGTTTGTGGGAAATATTTAAATTAAATGGTCCCCTTTATTCTATAATACATTGGAAGTGTTGAAAAATAATAGTGTCGTTCAGATAATTGCATATGAAAATGTATTTATACATGCATATATATGTTAATGTACATATAATGATATATACCTTAATATATATGTATATATATACATTTATAATTACAATTATATCTATTATCATTAAGAATTGATATTATTGATTTATATCAAAATCGATTGCATTATATTAAGAACTGTTATCATTAATTTGATATTAAATATTGAAGCAGTATCGAATTGTTTTCATTATCAAGTGTTGATTACATTGGTGACATTAACAACTATGAAATGACATATTAGTATTATCGAACATGTTATGCTGTTGACTAATGCAATATATGTTTGAGGATTACCGATAATCATCAGTTAATACATAGCATCAAATGGTAGGTTTAATTTGGCATCGATGAACAGTCACGACTATGATGAGTCGTGACTCATCAATAAGCACGACTCATCATACTCGTGACCCATTCATATGTATAAATTGGCCAAGGTGGAGGATATTCGAACACAACAAAATACAGCAATCCATTAGTGTTATGTGTGATTTGAATAAGCATCTACAACAAAATAAATTGCTCAGCACTATTGAATATATTCTTTCATCACATCATTTAAAGGTAAATACTCAAATCTGATATAAGTTTATTCACCTTTCACATGGTATCAGAGCGCTGGTTCTGAAGGATCTTGGCGGCGAATAAACCTGAGAGAATCAGATTTAATATTTAAATTAAAACATTGCATTCCCAATGGCAAGCATTATCAGATTCGAGGATAGGCTTGAGGGAGTGGACAACTTTCAATCATGGAAGTTCAGAATCATAATGATATTGAAAGAAAATAAAGTTGAATCCTTCATAAGAGAAGACAAGATAAAACCGGAGGATGAACCTGAGAAATCAACTTGGAGTGAAGGGAATGATAAAGCAATGAAGATCATCAGCGATGGAGTTAGAGATCACATTGTTCAAATATTAACAAAATATGAAAGGGCATTTGAGATGTTTAAGGCACTTGTGAAAACTTATGAGATAAGTAATGCCAACAAGAAATTAGCTTTAAACAGGGAGATAAATCACATAAGTATGAACAAAGGTGAAACAATCAATTCATACTTTATGAGAGTCTCGGCCCTAAGAGATCAATTATCAACACTTGGCTATGAAATCGATTGTAAGGAATTGTCATTGATCGCATTAGATGGTCTGCCTGAATCTTGGGAGACATTTGTCTCTGGCATAAGTGCTAGGTCTAAATTTCCAAAATTTGACCGACTGAGAACAGATTGCCTCCGAGAGGAATCGAGACTAGCCAAGAAAGGACTAAAGAAGAAAACCATTAACGAAGATCTTCATGTACTAAATGTGGATACCCACAAGAAGAGGAAAAGACACTTCAAGAAAAGGTAAACAAATCATGAAAAGAGTAAGAGAGATATGTCAAAAGTGCAGTGCTTCAGATGTGATAAATATGGACATTATGTAATAAATTGCCCATACAAAAAGCATCAAGCTTCATTCACCAAAGTAAAGAAGACTAAGGAAGAAACTAAAACTGAGAAGTTTGTGTTCTACTCCGCACTTTCAAATCAAGTCTCAAATAAAAGCACCTGGGTTATCGACAGTGGTTCCTCAAGACATGTTACAGGATTCAGAGAACTACTAGACTCTATGGTAGAAGAATCCGATGAGGAAGTAACTATTGGAGAGGACTCAGCTTATCCAGTAAAAGGTGTTGGGACATGCACTATCAAACTTAAGACTGGTATTTCCATTCAACTTACTGAAGTTTTGTTTGTTCTAGGTATCAAGAGGAAACTGGTATCCATAGCCGCACTTGAAGATAATGGATATAGAGTAACCTTTATGGATGGTAAAGTAAAGGCTTGGCCAAAGAACTCTACCATCAAAAAAGCCCAAACCATAGGTAGAAGGCAAGTTTGTCTTTATGAACTATGTACAGAACCAAATCAAGTTCTAATTAATAAGATCACTAACACAAATGAAATGTGGCATAGAAGACTAGGGCACTTGAACTTCAAAGCTCTATCTTCTATGGAAAATTTAGTCATGGGATTACCAAAACTTAAACAATACCACCTTGGGGCATGCAAAGAGTGTGCCTTAGGTAAAAACACTAAAGGGGCATTTCAAAACAGATCTAGCAAAACAAATAATGTATTAGAATTAGTTCACTCAGACTTATGTGGACCAATGTTTGTTCCATAAATAGGAGGTGTAAATACTATGTAATCTTTGTTGATGATTTCTCCAGAAAGACCAGGAGCTATTTTCTCAAACATAAAAAATCTGAGGAGATCTTGAAAAGGTTTAAAGACTTCAAATCACTTACTGAAAACTTTTCTGGGAAGAAAATCAAGACCCTAAGGACAGATAACGGAAAAGAATATACATCAGACTTTTTTAAGGAATTTTGCAAAGAAGTCAGGATTAAGAGGGAGTACACCACCCCTTACAACCCTCAACAGAATGGGGTTGCTGAAAGAAAAAATAGAACAATTGTTGAAGCTGCCAAGGCAATGCTTCTTGATCAAAACCTTGACACTTCTCTTTGGGCAGAAGCATCAAATACTGCAGTATACATTCAAAACAGATGTCCACACTCTCACATTGATAGTAAAACTCCTGAAGAAGCCTTCTCAGGGTCAAAACCAAACATCAATCACTTACGAATATTCGGTTGTCCAGTATACATACATGTACCCAAAGAGAAGAGAACAAAACTAGAACCATCTGGAAGGAAAGGTATTTTTTTAGGATATAGTAAAACCTCAAAAGCATACCGAGTATATGTACCTGGCCAAAACCGGATTGAACTAAGCGGAGATGTAATCTTTGAGGAATATATAGCATTCTCTAGAGCTAGAAATTCCATGGAACCAAAAATACATGCTTCTCCAGAAGAGGAACCTACTCTTGAGATTCAGAGAGAGTATCCTAAGGAAGAAGAAAATGAGGAACAACACACAACATTGAAAAATCCCAAAAAGAGGCCTCTCTGGGCCACTACAATAATAGAAGAAGCAAAGTCTTATAGAGCTCCTTCAGGGACTTTCAGGGAAAGTAAAAGACCCACAAGATTATCTAGTTATGTAGCCCAAATGAGTGAACTCTCAAAATCAGAACCTGCAAGTGTTCCAGAAGCTCTTCAGTAGCAAGTATGGAAAGATGCCATGACAGAGCAATATCAGTCCATTATAAAGAATAATGTATGAGAAATTGTGCCTAGACGCAAAGAGAAATCACTGGTCACCTCAAAATGGTTGTTCAAGATCAAACATGCTGCAGATGGCAGTATAGAGAAGTACAAAGCAAGGTTTGTAGCCAGAGGCTTCTCACAAAAGGAAGGGATTGACTATGAGGAAACTTTTGCTCCAGCTGCTTGATACACTTAAGTCTGAGCAGTCCTAGCCATTACAGCTGCCAAAGGATGGAAAGTACATCAGATGGATGTAAAGACTGCTTTCTTAGATGGAACCATTGAAGAAGAGGTCTACTTGGAACAACCTGAAGGTTTTGAGATCCATAACTCAAGAACTCATGTGTGTAGATTAAAGAAAGCCCTATATGGACTTAAATAGGCTCCTAGAGCCTGGTATGAGAGAATTGATAGCTACCTTTTATGAAGTTAGGATTTTCTAAAAATGATGCTGACCCAAATCTCTACTTTAAGCAAGGAAAAGGTGATATGTTAATATTAATTTTATATGTTGATGTTCTATTGATTACAGGAGAGGATCACCTCATTTATCAATGCAAGAAGGATCTAGCCACAGAATTTGACATGAAAGACTTAGGGCTATTGCACTACTTTCTTGGCTTAGAAGTCTGGCAGAAATCAGATAGCATTATCGTGAATCAAGGAAAGTATACCATTGACATATTAAAGAGATTTGATATGATAGATTGTAGACCAATGTCATCACCCATGGAAACTAACTTTCATAAACTAAAGGAAGCTGCAGCAGAGTCTCCTTCAGCAGACCCTACTTTATACAGGCAAATTATTGGGTCTTTGATGTACTTGGTAAACACTAGACCAGATATTTGCTATGCAGTAAATGCATTAAGTCAGTTCATGTGTGACCCTAAGGAAATTCATTTTGTTGCCGCAAGACATATAATGAGGTATCTTCAGGGTACTCTAAGGTATGGACTCAAATATGAAAAGATTGACTTGGATCTTCATGGATTCACCGATTCAGATTGGGCTGGAAGTGTGACCGATCGAAAGAGCACCTCAGGATGTTGCTTCAGTTTGGGATTGACTATGATATCAAAGATTAGTAGAAAACAATCTTCAGTAGCTCAAATTTCTACAGAGGCTGAGTACATTGCAGCTTCAATGGCTGCTAGAGAAGCAGTATGGCTTAGAAAACTACTTGTTGGGTTATTTGGTAAACCACTAAAACCAACTATTATCCACTGTGATAACTAGAGTTGTATCAAGTTATCAGTGAATCTAGTATTTCATGACAGATCCAAGCATGTTGAGATTCCTTATCACTATGTGCGAGACATGGTAGAGAGGAAGGTGGTTCAAATAGAATATATTAGTACAGGAGATCAAACTGCAAATATTCTTACAAAGCACTCCCGAAGGTGAAAGTTGATCACTTCAGGAAACATCTTGGTATGGTTGAATTCTAAATTTGATTTGTATTAATATAATAAAGATGTTTAATGTGTAAACTTCTCATGGGCTCATCCATCCTATGTACATTTCTAAGAGGTGACAACTTCTTAGGAAATGAACAATTGTATTTAACATTATAAGCTGACGTTCTTGTAATGCGGAATCGTTATGGTAGACATTCTGCGATGTCATTGCACATACCATAATAGGGTTATATGTAAGGGGAATGTAATGTTATCTAGTTGCTATATCCTTGTATCACGATCTAAGGTGATATGAAAATTAGGTATCATGATCTAAGGTGACTCCTCATATCACGATCTGAGGTGATATGTAAAACCAAGTATCACAAGTAAAGGTGATTCCTTGTATCACGATTTGAGGTGATATGTAAAATCCAGGTATCACAAGTTAAGGTGATTCCCCATATCACATGTTGAGTGATATGCAAAACTGAGTATCACTTGTATGTGATGTATTAAACCATGCTACATTTATGGTCTAATATTAATTATCTTCCCTAGCTAAGAAGGAGTGTTGAAACATAAGTGTCGTTCAGATAATTGCATATGAAAATGTATTTATACATTCATATATATATGTTAATGTACATATAATGATATATATATATATATATATAATTACAATTATATCAATTATCATTAAGAACTGTTATTATTGATTTATATCAAAATCGATTGCATTATATTAAGAACTATTATCATTAATTTGATACTAAATATCGATTGCTTCATAGTATCGAACTGTTCTCATTATCAAGTGCCAATTACATTGGTGGCATTAACAACTATGAAACGACATGTTAGTATTATCAAACAGCATGTTATGCTATCGACTAATGCAATATATGTTTGAGGATTACCGATAATCATTGGTTAATACATAGCATCAAACGGAAGGTTTAACTTGGCATCGATGAACAATCATGACTATGATGAGCCGTGACTCATCAATAAGTCACGACTCATCATACTTGTGACCCATTCATATGTATAAATCGGCCAAGGTGGAGGATATTCGAACACAACAAAATACAGCAATCCATTAGTGTTATATGTGATTCGAATAAGCATCTACAGCAAAATAATTGTTCAGCACTATTGAATATATTCTTTCATCACATCATTTAAAGGTAAATACTCAAATCTGATATAAGTTTATTCATCTTTCACAGGAAGCATAAATAAAAGTTATTGGGGAATTAAGTGAAGGAAAATCATATACATGGCATGGGAAATATTAAAAAAAAAGCAATTGTGATAAAATAGGGGCCAAAAAAAGCAATCACGAGAAAATAGGGGCAAAAAAACAAAAATTCCGTAATAATAGGAAAGGGGAAAAAGGTGATTTTGTTTATCCCACATAGACAAGGTGAGTGAATAAGCTCTTAGAAAGTGCTATAAAAGGGATGGAGGTGCCCTTTTTCAGCATGCTTGGATAATATATGAAAATTGTTGAAATTGTGGAGATTTTCTCTCACGGGCTTGGAGGACGAAATCCCTATATGCGGACATTCTTCTCGCTGTTGCAAGACACAGTCAGAAGGATTGGAGTTCGAATTTGCAAGGTAAAATTATATTGCTATTTCTTCTAGTTGTTGAGATTGGAGTTGCCAAGCAAGGGTTTGATTTTGGTAATTTGAGCTGAAGGTTGTGATTGAAGGGTTTGGAATCGATCTTTTGTTTGATGAAATACTAAACTCAGTATTAATATTAAGAACTAGCTGCCATACTAGCTTGGAAGATCAGTGAGAGGTGCCATACATGCTGAAGTGAGTCTCATAAGTGTATAAGCTGGCTGCACATGTTCAGGAGGGTTTATAACTGTCTGCAGCAATTCTGAAATATACCATAGCAGTCAAAATTACTTGGAAACAAAAGCATACCAGTCTGAGAGTGGTTAGAAAGGAAGCCTCCCGGGATTGCAGCAGTCTATGTGTGATGTACATACCTAGTAGGGACTGTACAAGGTCTGAACCAGTGGCTTTGCCAGCATATTTGGTATGCAATTTAAATATTCATTGGTTTGAACATTAGTAAACAGCATGGTTGTAATATTTTTCTGAACATTCATGAAGAGGATTTAATAACAATGTATTTTCAGATCTGAGATATAAATTGTAAACTGATTATAGTTATTGCAAGCTTCTTAATACATTATAGTGATTGGTTGTTTCCGTCAATGCAATATCTTGTTTATGTTTGGATTTAAAATTTGTATAAACAAGTGGTACAAATAGCGCAGTCCCTTACAATGTAGCATCGCACTCACTTCTCAGATGGAGACTCTTGGAGAGCATCCAAAGTCTTGTAGCTAGTTCATGTGGATGTTTGTGGACCAATGAATATTGCATCGGTCGTTGGTGCCAAGTATTTTCTTCTATTTGTAGATGATTTCAGTAGTAAGATGTGGGTTTTTTTCCTAAAAGAAAAATCAGATGTGTTTAATGAATTTCAAAAGTTTAAAGCATTTGTTGAAAAAGGTCAGGATGTCAGATTTAACTCTTAGGTCAGATAATGGGGGGGAAATTCTATTCCAATGAATTCTTCGACCTTTGTGCTAAACATGGTATTAAGCGTCAACTTACCACACCCTACACCCCTCAACGGAATGGTGTTGTTGAGAGGAGGAACTGTACTATTATGGAAATGGCCTGGTCTATGTTAGAGCATAGACATGTTCCTAAGAAGTTGTGGGCAGAGGCAATGTATATTGCCTTATACTTTTTGAATCGGTCTCCTACATAGGCCATCAAGAAGAAGACCCCAAAGGAAGCAAGGTCTGGGAGGAAGCCAAATGTCAATTGCCTGAAGGTTTAGGTTCAACAACATATGCTTTGATTTCAGATGCAAAGAGGTCCAAAATAGATTCCAAAAGTCAAAAGCTGATGCTTACAAGATATAATGACAATCATAAAGCCTATCAGCTGATTGATGTGGACACTAATTGTCTCAATTTTTTGTCAAGCATTTGATATGAATGATTTGGGACTTCTGCATTATTGTCTTGGTGTAGAGGTTTGGTAGACAGGTGACATCATTTTCATTTCTCAGTCAAAGTATGCCTGGAGTTTGCTAGATAAGTTTAGGATGGCTGATTGCAGGCCTTCATCTACACCCATGGAGAAAGGGCTGAAGCTATCAGCCAAATCAAATTCACCTATGGTGAATGAGTTAGCTTTCAGGCAACTAGTGGGCAGCCTAATTTATCTTACAGCCATTAGACCTTATCGAAGTTATGTTGTGAGCTACGTATCTCGTTTCATGATAGTTCCTAGAGAGAACGTTGGGTTGCAACGAAGTGCGTACTGAGATATGTGAAAGAGACACCAGACTTTGGCGTTCTCTACAACAAAAGCAAAGATCCTCAGTTGATTGGTTTTACAGACTCAAATTGGGCAAGTTCTATTGATGACAGGAAGTCTACTTTTGGGTATGTCTTCTATCTTGGTACTGGTGCAGTCACATGAACTAGTAAGAAGTAGTAGGCGGCAGCTCTTTCCTCGACAAAAGAAAAATATCAGGGAACTATTAAAGCAACGTGTGGGGCAGTATGGCTATGGAGGATGCAATCTGACATGAAAATGTCTTCAGAAAGGCCTTCACCCTTTATTTGTGACAATCAAGGGGTGCTAAAATTGGCCAAGAATCTAGTCTTTCCACGAGCGAACCGAACATGTAGAGCTTCATTGTCATTTTATCAGAAAACTTGTTGAAGATGGAATTGTGATGTTGCGGTATGTTCCAACTGAGGACCAGACTACAGATCTCCTCTCCAAGTCTCTGAGCCAAGACAAGTTTGTAAAATTTAAGGGGCAACTTGTTGTAGTTGATAGAATGACCATTAAGGGAGGGTATAACAGTAATATTGTTATATTTCCAATTTAATGGTCACTTAATGTACTTTAGTTAGATTAGTTAATTTCTATTTCTGGCTTAAGTTAATGATTGTTTTGTTTAGAAACATTGTTCTTGTAATTCCTTTAAATGGAGGTTTGCTTCTCCATTGTAAATATATCAGCTAGTTACCATTTAAAAAAAAAGTATGGACAACTTTCCCTCCTTACAGTACAACTCCTAATTTTGGTCTCTCTCTCTCTCTCTCTCTCCTGGGTCTCTTTGACAACTTAATTGGAAAAAAATCAGCCAATGACATAGTAGCATGAAACTCATCTCCCAAAGATTTGTACTCGTGTAAGTAATCCACAAACCCTTCACCATTATTATGTTGTCCCTCATTACCAACTTTCTGTCCATCCAAAAATGTGGGCATTAACAGTTTGAATGTTGTTCCACTAGTTGTCCTAGTGTTGTGAATGTCGTTCCAATTATTTCTTGAGTTACTGCCTTCACTATTGTTACCATTATTGTTCTGATCAGCCCTATTCATGTTCATATTTTGCATCAATTGCTGACTCAATTGGGTCAGCTGCTGCTGCCCCCTAGCAAGATCATTGAGGATATGTTGTGTACTGCTATTCTTATGAGGATCCCTTCTATCCCTGTCTCTCTCAACCATGAATTCTTCTTCAGTTTCATGTTCTTCAATCTCTAAATCTACTATATGCACCCTTTCTACTTCTGTATTTCTTGGAGGATTGCATTGTTTTCTTCTCAAAAAAAACCTGTAAGCACCTTCACCAAGCTGCAAATGAATTATTTGTTTCATTAAGCTACTCAACTTCGAAAGGGCTAGCAGGATTTGTGGCTCTGATACCACTATAATGGGCAGGCTAAATTTGTTTGCAATTTTTATAAATGTTTGAAAAATGCAAGTAAAATAAATGCTCAATGTAATACACTAAAGAATAAATCATGTATTGTTTCTCAATGATAGCTCATTTAGAGCAGCCATAATAGTAACATTGTCATTAAATCCAGGTTTCCAAACATGCCCAATGAATATTATTGTTGTATTGAGAATAACAGAATTGAAAATGACTATAATTTTTAACCTTCAATTTGGAAAGGAAGATGCTGGCTAGAAGCTCCTTTAAAAACAATTAGTTTAACATGTGTTGTTGTAGACACATTAAACTCTAGTTTTCAACCTTGAAGTCTGAAGTATATAGACGGAGCTTTCTATTTGCTACTATCCAGCTCACATGGCAATCCCATTTAACTGTGATTCACCAAGGGAGGCTCGCAATTCAACAAAGGAAGCCCACAACATATAGGAGATGGTGTGGCTGGGTCATGGGGACTCCCAAATCCTCCTTAAACTTCAATGCCTCTCCCCAAATGTATTCTCAATACCCTGACACCTTGCCTACAGCCTATACAGCCCTCTTGCTGATCATTAATAACATTAACTTGGTCGAACTAATTATCTTTGCTGTTTTAGAACTAGAATGGCCTAGCCTTGGCTGGTATGACCAGCAACCTTTCCAGAATAATTTGTTTCGGAAATATTTGTTTAATCTAGAACCCTTACTCTTGGAACGAATCTATTGGTATTTTCTATGTAAATTATTTTTATAAATTTTTCATGTAACCCGATCTTGGAAAATCTTTCTGCTCATTCAACATGCATGTAAATCCTAAGTGAATCCACCTATAGATTGGCTAGGAAGAAACCCTCATTGAAACCAATTTTCCTTTAGGGTTTGAACTCGAGCAAATTACTGAAACTCCATAATAGAAAAACAAAATTGGCATTAGGTATTAATTTCTCCTTTGTCATTCCATTTTATACCTCATTTTGAACTTTCAAGAAATTATATTTTATTTCCTCCATGAAGTGATTATTAAATTTTAATTCTCTTTTTAGCCCCAAAATTGGTCACTTTAATAAAATAATTAGTTAAATAAATTTGTTTATAAAAAATGATCTTAAGACAATTTAATCAATTAATTATTCCCTTTCGTAAATCCCAATTAGCCTATGGGAATTAAAAGAGGCTAAAGGTCTTCATCAACACTCACCCCAAGGAAGGACATTACAACTCTCTTGTTCTTCTTTAATGGTCTATAGTATATACCATAGCTATGTCTTGTGGCTCTAGTTTTGACTTTTATTGCCTTTTGCTTTCCTCGGCAACATCTTCAACTTTTGACTTTTCCTTGTCCTTTCTTAGCCTTCTTATGTAGTTTTATAGGCCTCTTTTATTTGGAAACCTTATTTCAAGCATCTCCAAATACTCATCAAAGGGAATTTGCAATTTGAATCTCTCATCCATCTCTTGATTCTCGTCAACAACTGTAGGGGCCTCAAGTTTGTATATTTCCTTGCCCTTCAATATCTTTGTCAACACCTCTTAAAGAGGATCTACATCTTCTTCCCTTTGTAATAATTTTTCTTGTAGAATAATAGGTCGCTTGTGATGATATATATTCTTTCTTTTTTGATACCTTGTAGGTTGGCAAGATCTATGCTCTAATACCACTATAATGCCCCTAGTTGGACCTCATTGGGAAATAGACAATTGTCATGAAATAATATCATATCAGCTGAATATGAATTGTGACATACAACACATGGATGCAAACCCTAATTGATGAGCGTTGAACACAAACAAGGACATTCATAAATAATTATATGAAACCCTTATGCACCAAAATCAGCCAAATCTGATAGTAGATCTGAATGACTGGTTGTTGGATTAATTATGACTGCACTATATGCTGGAAATATTCTCATTGATGTCAAAGGGGCATGTACAAGTTTATCATTGATGTCAAGAAAAAATTAGCTATCCAATATTGTCGTCATTAATATTTAAGGAAATTGTCAATGAAGGACAAAGGCCAAAGGCCACTAATTGATGCATATATTTCTTTGTTTTAGATTGGCCAAGAATAACACAAGTGGAAGATTAAAGATGAGTGGATGATTAAAGTTGAATGATTAATGATGAGTGAATGATATTAATATTCATGTGAGAAGTGATTATATAGAACAGTGATAAATAAGTATAAAGGCAGAGTTTATCATTTAAGAAGTGCGGCAATGATCACCTTTGTTAATAAGATTAATATATGCAGCAATCTTTATTATTTCCAGACATGCTGGCCAACATCCTTTGAAGCCCCTATAAAATATAATACATATTGCTGGGCAACTCATTTGAAGATAAAATAAATACCTATTGTTTGGCAGACCACACTCATGGAATATGAATTTAATTATATATGGCCAACCTCTTTGAAGTTGGCGCCCACCTTGCAAGGGTATTTTTAAATTAAATAAATATTTTTCCTTGCTGAATTGGCGAACCCCTTTTGGAGGTACATCATTTGGTGAAAGGGTACATTGCAAGGTATAAATAGGAGATGCTAAGAAGGCAGATCTAGAGCATTGCTAGAGCAGAGAAATATGAAGAGTATTTCAGATTTGTTTTGAAGCATACTGGAGCAAATTTATGAGATATACTTGAGCAGATTTATGGAGGATTCGTGAGCAGATTGTGAGAAAAATTTTAAGAATATTATAAAAATCAGATAAATGGCAGATCTATAAAGAGGAGTTTGTGCAGATTTAAAACAGGAATATATAGTAGATTTATAAAGAAAAGAATATAAAAAAGAGATCTATGGCTGATTTTTAAAGAACAGTATATGCAAGATTTCAAAGAGGAGTCTATGGCAGAAATGTATGTGAAAGCATTGCATTTAGATTTGTGAAGGAACATATTGCATCATCATCAAGTAGATTTTTGAAGAAGAGCATTTATATTATAACCATTGGATCATCTACAAAGAGATTTGTGAAGAAAAGTATATCTACTTTCAGATTTTGTGAAGATAGTATCATCCATTGAAGAATTCGGAAGTTGGTGCTTCCTAAAGGAGGGATTGGTGACTCTCATTAAGTTGGTGCTTAGCTATGGGGGTTGGTGCCTACAAATTAAGAATGTTGTCTCATGTGGGTTGGTGCCTACGAAGTTTGCAAGACAAGTTTATATAAGCTAATATTTTGCAGTGGTATTCTTCCGTACGGTTTTCCAAGTAAAATCTTGTGCTCTTCTTTTATTTCATAATTGTTGCATATTATATGAATGATATTGTGTAATTGATATGAAGTTTGGAAAAGTAAAGAATTGTATTATATTGGTTCACCCCCACCCCTCTCCCCCTTTAGTATAATCGTGTGCTCATCATTATAAATGACAATAGGAACCCTCAAATCTGATATTTCTTTAGTGCAGCTAAACATTGATTATAAAATGTTGAATAGCAATCACGAAGCTAATTTTTTGAACATATAAACCAGCAAACCTTTACATGTCAACTGTTATTTACAAATCAGCAAATGAACTCACACAATACCCCGTGACTGAGTTTGAATGAATGCTGACGTGACAGATCTGGTGTTGGATGAGGTGCAACTATGTGAAAAGGGGCAATGATCAACTGAGACAATGTATGGCTAAGTAGGAGATGCTGAAATAGGTGAAAATAGATCTGACACCCTTCTTCAACAGCAGCAAATGACTAATGATAGTTGGTTAATACCATCAAACTTTTGTCAAGTTGGCAGCAACTAATAGATCTGACCTTAAACCCTGAAACTAGCAAGGTACAGTAGCAATGATGGTATATGCTAGCAAACTGAAAGACTTAAAGCCCCATAAAGAATAAAAAACAGCTAACAGTCTGAAAACCTAGGTTCAACATTAATTATGGCTAAAAACAATGGTGTAAAGGCTAGGCGCAATAATTGTTTGATTGAAACAACACTTCAAAGCCCTCAAACTCCCAAATCAACAAGTATTTGATTAAAACCTTTCAGAGTCAGCAAGTACTATAATGCAGCACTTCAGCAATAGTACAAACACGTTGTAGCAGCAGCAAAAAAATAACTAAAAACCCATTCAAATTGGAATCTTCAATAAACTTAAACAATTTTCAACAAATCAGCAAAATTGTGATCCCCAGATGGAATCAACTCTAATGGGTAAGAGGGTTTTCATCCTCAAATACAAATATTGAAACCAAGAGAGTTATTGTTGTCCAGGTCTCCCACACCAAGGGTTTTTGTCCTTGAACGCTTCAAATTCCAAATTGAAAGGAATAGTGAAATAACAAAATCAGATCGCTTGATGTGAGCCTTTCTTTTGTAGGTGCCTAATTTGGGCCCTATTTTATTTTACATTATTATTTAGTTTTCTTATCCCTCCAAGTTTCTAAAAATACTTTTACATTACGTCTAAAAGTCCCTTATCAATTGCATTTTCATGAGTGTTTTTAACATTCAAACATTATGTAGGACTTGCCCCTTCGGAAAATAAAGTGATTGCACCCACTTAAAAATATTTTATTTTCCTTACTTTACCCCTTAGCCTATGGGAAATAAAATAGGCTGTAGGTGTTCACTCTCTTTATTTTTTAGAATGGGACATGACAGTAATTTTTAATGAGAAGTGCTTTTCTTAAGAAAATGATGTTGCGTCTCTCTTGTACTGGGCACCAACCTTATGTATAAGCGTTCAAAAAAAATTATGAAATTAAAATCATTTTGGTGGTATTTCATCTTGTTTTTTGCATTGTGGTTTGTCATTTAATTTATAGAAAATATTTCAATATTTCTTACTGTTAGTTTTATATTTATGTTTTCTTAGGGAGTAGCTGCAGATGACATAGACTGGAGTTCACTTTTGCAAGCAAATGTTAAAGCTGTTCCCCAAAGCGTACCCATTATTTGTTTATCTTTTGTATACCAGGTAAAGAACTCTTTATAGACCTTTGCTGGTATTTATTTGATTTGAACTAATTCAAAAATGTTTTGTATCACAGAATGTGGTGCCAGTTCTTTGCACAAATCTTGAGGGCAGTCTGCCAAGAGTAAGGTGTTGAACATAACCATGAAAAGTCTTTATTTATAAGTTCATTGCTTAATCGACATATACGAAGTTGAATTTGGTCATCATAGTCCTTAGGTTCCAAGTTGTGGTCCACAATGAAGGGGCACACAGTTCATGATATATTTCCAAGAACATTGCAAATCATATTGCCAATGAAATCTGTTTTGTATTATATATATATATATATATATTACATAAGAATAATCAAATAAATAAGAAATACAAGGATAGTTAAATAATGATTACCAAGGTTGTTTAAAATCGATAAGGAAACTCAACGCCTAGGACAACTAAACCACCTAGACACTTAGTTGTAAAATGGGCAATGCTGAGAGGGGGAGGGGGTGAATCAGTATTGCATGAAATTTTAAAATCAATCAGCCAACAAAAATTAATCCAGCATACAGAGATCAATGGAGACTTGACACATGATGTATCTCGTGGAAACCCATCAACGGGAAAAAACCACGGCAACCACTAATCAAACGGGCAACAACCCTTTTACAAAGAGCTACAACTCTTAACTGGCTTCAACCAGTATACACAAGGCAACAACCTTTTCTTACACCCGAGAGCTACAACTCTCCTCACACTTACAGGATCAGACTCCAAGCTGAATCAGAAGGCAACTGCCTTCGTTACAAATGGTTAATCAATGAAACAACACAGCAGATCGTTCTGTGTCTTCACTAATATATGAAGACGCTGTAGGATGACTGAGATTTATCCAAAAGGATCTTCAACACTTCTAGTCTGCTTAATGGAGACAAAACTCCCCCTCACTGTTAATTCTGTCTATATCTTCTTGTCGAATCTGTCACTCCTTTTTGGTCCTAGCTGCAAGAAGCATCCTTATTCTGTTATCATCAATAGAGCTCTTTCTTTCTCACTATCTCTCATAGATGCTTGCTGTGTATTTTGATTTTTCTGTTACAGACTTCCTGTCGTATTAGAATTAGTGCGACATTTTAAATACAACCCCCATATTTTAAAAAACGACACACTTATTTCGATTCATCATATTTTTCCATTCCCCTCTATACGGCTGCTTATCTGTTTTATTTTCGAAGACTCTCTTTTTGTTTACCTGAGCTGAGTATATCGTTTTTCATTCAATCGAGCCGTATATCACATATGCCTGCCTTCTGAGTTTTGTTTTCCACGCTTTGTTTTTATCACAGCTCGTTTTTGAAAACGTCTGCTCTCTTTTTTCATCTACTAACCGCTCTCACCCAGAATGACTGAGTAACCGTTGATTTTCACTCACCTCCCGATCATCTCAGATACGCCAAAAAGGCACTTCATGCTCAAAGAAAGTCACAGTTTTTTGTTGTACAGACCTGCTGCTAAAAAAACGCAACTACCTGTTAGTATCTTCTTGTCGCGCCCAGTCCCGTGATTCCATAACGGCTCTGTTTTCACCAATGTCCTTTCCCTCCGCCTTTTCTACTGTTCTTAACGTCTTCTATTATTTTTTTGATAGCTGTCGTATATGCCATTTAAAACGGTCTCCCCTGACCGCTTCAGCAAGAGTGCGTACAAAACATATGCATGTGCGTTACAAAAGAAAATCATTGAGAAAGGTTGTAACTCTCCTGTTTTGCATGCACAGTTTATTCTGGTCACCTGCGTAATCCAGTTTGCACCACACTAGATGCCCCTGAGCCGTTTTTAAAGAAATTTAGAATGTGTCGAACAGAAATGTTAAATGACAGGTATCCTAACGATATATCATCATGTTAGGCGTTTTTTGCATGATATATACAGGAAACTCCATTTCCAGATGTCATAGACGGCAATCCATTTAACCGAAAATATACTGCAGGAAAACTAACACTTGGCGCCAACTATTGGAAACAAACAAAACTACGCCAAAACACCTGTCACAGCAAGAAGTCCAAAGACAACTCCAATACACCTGTCATGAATGCGACTTACAGACGTGCCACATCAATGACACAAACACCCAACATCAGTTACCACAAGACCCTCCTAAGGAACTGACAAAGGTTGAGGTTGTAGCTTGGATGGCATTCTTGACTTCTACAGTTTGCTTGTGCACTCCCACGCTGATGATACACTTTCCCCGCTCGCAGGATGGTTCTCCTCTCGCATCCACTAACATGGGAGGATTAGATATCCACGCCTTGTAATAATCTCATGCTACTAAAATAACATAAATATGCATCAACAATTCATTTTCCTATCTTCCATATAAGAAAATTCAATTCCTTCTATAACATAATATACATTAGAAAATCCACATAACCAAAATTAACAAAACGTACATTTCTATTCTCATTAGAAGATCCACATAACCAAAATTAACTGAAATCCATTAACTGACATAGTCACATTTCACAGGAAATAGTTATCATGGTTATAAAATAATTTGGTCACAAGGAAGGGATGTAACATTGTATTCCATGAGGACACGTCCCTGGAAATGTTGTAGGCATTTAGGGCGTGGGGACAGCAGGATGGGGATGAAACATTTCATGCCATTCCATGGGTGCCAGTTACAGGGGGTGACCAGCTCAAGAATGTGCCTGCATCCCTCGTAACACCTGTGGTAATGTTCCCCTCTGCAGGGGACAGCTGGGGAGATAATAGAGAAGAAAATATATAATAAGTATAAAGAATAACAATATTCCACTGCAGCTCTCGTCTTCAACTCCTTTGCCATGTATTTCATGTCTACTCCAATAAAGTTTTACACTACTGTCATCATAAATTCATTTATCTATTGATAATTTGATAATGATAAATTGTAATTTATTTTTAATAATTAATTTTTCAAATATATATATTGTACATTATTTGCAGTGGTGTACCCCTGTATTTCCAAGTTTTGAAAAATAAATTGCCATCCATGAAACCTGTTTCCACATACCCCCATTTAGAAACTCCATGGAACACTGGAAAATGCAGTCTCCAACGGGATCTTCCTGCCAAAACCCACTACATCTTCTCAAGAAAATCTGCGCAACAATTTACGGAATCCCCTTCCATGTGAGCACTAAGTTCTAATATTAGCATTCATGGAACCAGGGTACACTGTATTGGACATTCACATTATTTTGGGTTTATATTAACTCTTATAATTGCCTCAATAATTTGGTATTTAATTAAAATTCAATTTGTTTTTGCAGGACTGCAATTGTTGTAGGCACAAGCATCCCTTTGGCTATGTTTCTTGTGTGGGATGCAGTTATCCTGGGAACTATTTCACATCTCAATGCAAGTGGAGTCGTTGCAGCAGATCCATTGCTACAATTGCGCTCCATGAATGGAATTGTTGGAGTATGCGGCTTTCCTAGCCTTTCAAAGATTTAGAAGTTTGTCAGATTAAAGACAAATTTAAGCAATCTATAACCTAACGTTCTTCATGTATTGTTTTTATTTTACACAGCCAATTGTGGAAACATTCTCTTTCCTTGCAATAGCAACTTCATACACTGGCTTTGTATTAGGCCTTACAGACTTTCTTTCTGACTGTAAGATATATGATCTATCATCTCATAGATTCTACGGACACACTTATTAGTTTTTTGCAATTTTTTGTTTTATTCTTTTAAACAGTGTTGAAATTATATTTATTTGAACATGCACGTTAAATATCTCTTTTATCTCTCTCTATGAGACAGAATCCACATAGTATTTTTTGCAGACAAAAGAGTAAAATACTAACCATCTTTTTAACTCTTTTAGTGCTGAAGCTGCCAGCAAGACGGGGGGAGCAAACCCTTTCATACTTGTTGACTATTGTTCCTCCTGTATTTTTCTCACTATTAAACCCGGATATTTTCTTCAAGGCTTTAGACTTTGCAGGAACATATGGAGGTATATACTTCTTTATTATCAATATTGGCTTAGCATACCATGATTCTGTTTGATTTGTTTCTGAAATATGATTAATCTTCAACATTGTCTTTGGCCAGTTCTGGTGTTATTTGGAATTTTGCCAGCTGCAATGGCATGGGTTGAGAGGTATTCAAAGGCATGCTTGCCTCCTATAGTTCCAAGTATTGTACCTGGAGGCAGAATTACTCTTTGTATTGTGATTGGAGCAGCGGGTTTTGTCATAACTTCTGAGCTTCTTGAAAATTTACTACCTCGATAAAATCTCATTGCGAAAATTGATTTGTTAGATGTTTATAAAAGACCGATTTGCTTTCCACTGAGTCAGACATAAAGTTTAGAATCAGTTACCAGATAAATTTCTATGGGCTGTTCATATTTATTCTCTGTTCTCTTCTTGAATACAATTCAATAATATAGTATTTCCCAAATAATGAAATGAATTTTTTTTTGCGAACTATATAGTTTATACAGAAGTTTACATTCTTAAATATATTTGCAGACATTTTTGTTCAATTTAGATTTTAGGCTTTTTAATTATGTCATTTGTCATTTCAGAGGACTTAATCATTACCTAATTCTTCAAACAAATGATCTCGAGTTTGAAATTTTTTCAGATACCACTCATCTCATAAATATTTTCCTTTCTGTTATAAATATCGTCTTATTGTAATTTTAACTTTGCAATAGATGAAGAAAAAATGACGCTGGATTTATTTTATTATTTGGAACCTAGAAATGTAGGTAAAATTCAACATAAATTCATAACTCTATCAGAATCAACTGTTGAAGTATAATATTCTTTGTTGAGCAAGTGTAGATATGAAATATCCCAGACTCTGATAATGCTTCAAAGATGATTTTGATTTTGTTTTTTGCCCATGTTTTGCTTCATCATAATGTAATATTGCAACATGCAAACATGCAGATTGAACATGCAAGATAAGGATATATATTTTTAAGGAAATTAATTTGATAAAATACAGAGAATCAAAGTTAGCCAATGGGTATTCTTGCCAATGGGTATTCTTGTGATATAGAATTGTATTGTTGTTTACAAACACCTGCTGCTATTACAAATCGGAAAATGCATAATGCCATCATGTAACACATACCTAGAATGCCTCCATACATAAGATAACAAAACTTCTAAAATTATGCAAGATAGATCAACGAATCTCCATGAAAACTAATCAATGATGTGCAATTGTGAATCTTGAGATGAATTCACCAAGTGGGTTGATCTAGATTTTTGTCCAAACAGCCAAAACCTCTAGGGTTTACTGAACTTGCAAGCTGAAGTTCTCACGGAAAAGTTTCTTTGAAAATAACAAGTCAAGAATGAATCCTCATTTCACCTTTTCCTCCTTTTATAATGCTTTTCCTTTTCGAAAGTAAAACTTTATTTTGTTTATATTTTAAGTTGATTTTTTCCCCTCAAAAGTGATTTTACATTATAATTTGTCATTGTCATTATTATAAAGTCACTTTATAAAATAAAACATCTCCACTTGCTAATTAGTTAAATTTAAATAATCCCATAGGACTTGGGATTATTTATTAATTGATTAATTAATCAATTCCTTAAAATAAATTCAATTAGCCTAGTGCTAATAATCTCCTCTAGGTGATCACTTGGACAAAAGGGGACATTAGAGTCCTCCCACCCCAAGATTGCTTGTCCTCAAGCCACTCTTAATTATGTAGGGATTGTGGTGGCTTGTTACATACTGTCTAACATGTACTTGTAGGTGGATTAATTGATGATGGTGGTGATGACTTGGCATTGCTACTGATTCAAAATGCATACAATCATGGAATTTTATTGTTTTCACTTGAACGAATTAATGATAGTTGGGATTTCTTTACATATGCTATATATTCATATGTGTGGTATTCACACATTAAGCATGTCATTCACTCTTTGTTGAGTAACGACCAGTTAATCCTGATCTCATCTGCCTTATATACCGAAGTAGCTTCAAGATTTACTACAATTCTGATGATTTTTTTATTTGATGCCTCCTTTGTACAATCTATTGTTGTTAAATTTGTAAATGTGTCTTTGTATGAGGATATGATGTCTTTTTATCTCAATTTGCATAAGCATAGCAATGGGTCTTTCCCCATTGGTGGTTTCATTTCTTTTGCAAAATTTATGGCGGACTCGGATGCGAGATTTGTTGTGTGTTATTAGAAATGGTGTACAAGATGGAAAGTTGTTGGGCCCAGCTGAAAAATTTTAAATGGTTGGTTTCAACAATGTGCTCCTCATCTTGTTTCTGTTGCATTGGATCGATTCTTGGCTATATACACTTTGCTAGCACACCCTAAAAAATGTGACGACTCTAATGTTTTGGCAATTCCTCCTATTCAGGCCAAGGATTTTTCTCAAGGGGTTGATATTGATTCTCCATTTCACGAGTATGATTTTATCTCCGATGACAATTTGCATTTGCAAGACGATAATCATGCTCGTTCAGACATGGATACCTTGAGTTTGATGTCTCTGGATGATTTTGATGGCCACTTCTCGCCACCTGAGACGCCACCTGAGACTGGCTCTTATAATTGGTTTTTTGATAGCACTACTGCTCATGATGACCTGGGATCTTCTTCGGGATAATACATATTTGTTATTATGTTTTGGGCAGCATTAGATGTTTTGTATCTAGTGTATGCAAACTGGTTAATCCAGTTTAGGGAATGGAGGGTGGTTACTCACGTCTTTTGGGTTCTCTTTGTTATGTTTTGGTTGGGATTCATACACGAATGTATATCTGCTTTCCTGGTTGTATCAAGATGACTCTCTGTAAAACTTTATTTTTTATATTAATAAAAGTTTAGTGGCTTAGGCCACTCTTATCAAAAAAAAAAAAAAAAATATATATATATATATTAATTGATTATTACTTCATAACATTTTTAAATTATAATATTATAGAAAGTTAATTTTATATATTTATATTTAATAATATGTTATTAGTATAATACTATCGACGCACGGTGTTATAGTTAAATCAGAGAATTATTATAGCTGCCAAAATTCAAATCCATGTTTAATCAGTGTGATCATGGATATTGTGCTCTTGTTGATCTATTGTGCTTCGCATGTTTGAACCTTTGTATTGATGTTGTTGACATTCATGTTAGTGACTTTATGTTTCAAACCCTCATTGGATTAAATTTCCAAACTTTGTGCTCTTGTTGAACTACTAAGCTCATGGGCTTGGACTATTTGTGTTAATGCAATGCATTTATACACGGAATGAAATCTCTCATTAGTGGCCTCATTGGGCTTGGGTGAAGGTTTTTTTTTTATCATGAATAATAAAAGGGATAATAGAAAGAAAAAGAGGTTCATTTTATGTTCATGTTATAATAGACACTATATACTAAAAAGAAGTTATCATTCAAACACACATAGTTTGACACCATTTTACAATCAATGTTCATAGTCCCATTTGCAATTAGGAAAACATACCTAGATGATTAACCCTCAAACATGGTCATCTTCTTATACACCATTTGTTTGTGTTTTTAATGCATTTCATTTGCAAGCATATGAAGTAGTAAAAACAACTCCACCCATCAACAAAGTTAGTTTTTAATAAATGATGTAAAGGTTATCATTCCCAAAATCTCCTCCTTTCAACCATGACAAAGTATATTCACCTTGTCCACATGTTGCACTTTGGGGTACTATACCAATACATGGCCTAGCCTATGAACCATGACTTGTGTGCTAAAACAATAGGTATAGTTATGTTTCATTTTTTATGGCTAATTTACTACCCTTCCCTAATGTGGGCATCGAGGAAGGACTACAAATTGTTGCATGTTTTCCCTTAAAGTCATTTGGATCATATGTGCACTAATACCCATAAGTTAAACAAAGAATCTGTAAACCGTTAACATATGTAGTTGACCAATATTTCTATCACTCCTACATTCTACACTGGTGTGTATAAACATTTATAGTTGGCCAATTAATCTTTTATGTATTAAAAAATATGTTAATAACAAATTTTGGACTAGAGTCTAGAAGGGTTTTCTTTGTATGGCTCTAGTGAAAGTGGGTTGGGTAGGAGTCCATCAAACTTTCACCCTTAATAAAGCCATTCAATCTAAAAGTAACTTTGAGCCTTGAAGGATATACCTCTCCCATGAAAAGGTCTTCATAGAAAACTTTCGATTGAGTGGATGTTGATGGTTTTGTCCATCGTGCAAGACCAATTTGCATCAATCCAATAGTTAGAGAAACTTGTTAGTGTTTGATTAGAAAATGTCCACACGTGATATATCACACTTGATTGGAATTCTAGACATGTTTGATATTCACTTAAGACATATTACATATAATTATCGTAATTATGCCTGTTATTAATATAAGAGGGAAATATCCTAAGGGTATCAAATACCAAATCGAGCAATTGTTGTCAACAATGATAAGGTAAAAGTGAATTCAATGATGGCTACTTAATTGTATACACATGGAGGGATCAGGGGTTAATTGGACCCTTCTTGGTTATAGGAATTCTTGTGGTTGGCACATATACACCTCATTTGATTAAGGCAAGACAAGGAACCCCTCCCTTTTTCTTGTATCAGTTTCTTTGGTTTGGTGACCTATTTCTAGTCGATTTCTAATTTTGTTTATTTTTATGTTACTTATCTTAGGGTTGTTTTTCTTTCTTTGTTTCTTTATCAAACTATTAGAGTTGACCATACATACATGACTCAAAAAGAATCTTTAGAACTCTAACCAAAGACCATTTTTTTTGTTCCTTTTTGGCTTGTCAATTGCTTGCTTCATATTGAATTTTTAATCCATGCTTACTTTTAAAGTCTTTTTTGTGTTTGATTTTGTTATTTTGACATGTCCAACTATTAGAGGTTGTTATTCTTGCATGACTATAAAGGAAACTTTGAACCTTTAACATTTTTTAAGTTGGATTTTTGTCTCATCACCCTTGTTCAACTCTTGGAGTTGTTATTCAAGCATGACAACCATAGCATCTCCAAAACCCCAACACTTGGGATATGATGACACCTTGTCCTACCTCCTTGACTTTGCATTAGTGGCAATTCTCTTATGTATGTCATTTTCCCTCATCATATACACTTTTTCCTTATTTGCCTTTGTGTTTTCTCATTCTCTACAACTAGTTTTTGAACTAGGAAAATAGTATATCAACTTGGCAACCATAATAGCTTAATATATTGTTCAAATTAGGGAGTTGCAAAGTGGGGTACCCCCCTTGGAAGCTTGGGAGGAGACCCCGTTGATGAGGGGACTAAGGGCAGTGCATCCTATAACGAGGGTTCAAAGGTGACATCTCCAAAAGCCACATTATTATATGAATTTAGATTGTTCATCATTAGGTTACAAATCTAATAGTAGAGATTATGGTGGCTTGTCTTTCCTGAGAATGCAACCCTATTTTAATGATGGCATTGCATTATAGTTATTTATTGTTTTGGATTGTATTGTGTGTGAGTTTGATAGTTTTTGAGTTGCTTCTAGATCTCTAATTGGTGATACTCTTGTGAAAGCTTGATTTGCCACTATATTGTAATATCCTTGATTTTAGAATAATATATTGGATGACTTTTGGTATTTCTCCATGTAAACCATTGTTTTGTGGTATGAATGATATTTTTTCTATTTAATTTTGATAATTGTAAATATCTATTAAAAATTGCATAGCCCTCCTCTCAATATTAGTGTAGGAAGTAGTTTTGCTACCCTAGCTTCCTTATATTTTTCTTGACTCCTTGTGATTTCAAGCTCTAGTTTGATGATTGTAGCTATGGGATGTTTGCTTCTATGATTTCTTGATTGTGTCTTGGTTAAAGTGTGTTTCTCAACCTCACCATCTGCATTTTCATCTTCGACCAAGTAAGGTTCTCCCTTGGTTCTATAGTCATGTTGAATGAAAGTACCAATGTTTTTATTAAGGTGGCAAGAACCTATTGAATGTAAGAGGGCACATGGTTATATGGTCATGTTTGCTAAGTTTTGCAAAGATCAAAAGAGTTGATGGAAAAGAATAAAAATAAATAGATTTTAGCTAGGTTTATCTCACACTATAAATACTAACTATTCAAGGTGGGCATGTGCAAACCCTTAACTTCTATTTGTTCCTATTTATTTCTGATATATGCATCCCCATTTTTCATCATACATTAGTAGTCATATTCAAAGAACTAAATTGCAATGGTAAATAATTATTTTTGAAATTCTCCCTCTCACTCAATCAATTAAATAAGTGCCAACATGATTTTCAAAAATATCTTGATAATTAAAGTACAAAAATAAATTTCTAAAATTAAATTTGATTAAGTATAATTTTTCAATAATGTCATTATTATACTATACATAAATAATGAATATTATTTAAATTATTAACTTACAATATTTTTAAAATTATAATATTGTATAAATTTAATTACATAAATTTATATAATAGAATATTAATTATATAATATTTAAATAGTTTTTATCATGAACAATAAAAGAGATGATAAATAAAATGGGAATTTAGTGTTGTGTCCATGTTATATTAAACAACATACACTATAAAATAGTTACCATGAAACATGTAGATTGATGTCTTAATTTTATGATTAATATTTGAAATATCATTTATGGTAAGGAAATTGTTGTGGTTCCACAACACATGCCCCATTTTGGCCTAATGGGGACCCCCTTTTTGGGTCTTTCAGCCTTTTGGTCGATCTGATTAGGCATCTAGTGAGTTAGATTGTGAGCTCGTGTGCTCCTGATAGTTGGATGTTGGTTGAGTCAACTTTTGGTGTTTTCCCTCTTTTTCCCCATTTTCGGCTTCTTTTCTGTTTGTGTTTTAATTTCCTTGCATATAGACTTTTTTTTTTTTATAAATTTCTTGTTTTCAATAAAAGATTGTTGATGAGGCATCCTTTGTGATTGCAGAACTGAGAATCTCAATGTGTCATGTTATGAACCGATGAGTTAGACAAATTCTTCGATGGGATTGACTTGCAGCTGTATGAAGATGAGGACAAAGAGAATTTATATTCTACCAAGAACATTGTCCAACAATTCATGGGAATTGTGACCGCGGTGAACAAAAAAGATGATTTGCAATAGATTTTTTAGTTCAAGGAAAATATGAAGCAAATCATAGATGTCATTGAAGAAGTTCAAAAGTTTGAAGCACACCTTTCCAGGTTTAGGGAGAGGCATCAAGGGAAGTTGAATTTGTGGACTTACTCAGTTTTGATAAAGTCCAAGAAGTTGCAAAGAGATTCTACAAAGCTCACTCTAAGATCCTTCTAGTGGACTTAGCCATTTTTCAGTCATGAGATTTTCAGAGTTTCAGATTTCGGAGATGACCAGAACCCTGAAACCCCAAAACCCCCCAAAATCCTAAATCAAGTCATTTTGGACTTAGCCATTTTTTAGTCATGAGATTTTTGGAGTTTCGGATTTCGATGATGTCCACAACCCCCAAAAACCCGAAAATCCTAAATCAAGTCATTTTCTACTTAGCCATTTTTCAGTCATGAGATTTTTCGAGTTTTGGATTTCAGAGATGTCCACAACCTCAAAACCCCGAAACCCAAAAAATCCTAAATCAAGTCATTTTGGACTTTGCCATTTTTTCAATCATGAGATTTTTGGAGTTTCCGATTTCGGAGATGTCCACAACCCCGAAACTCGAAAAAATTTTCATTTCTAGACTTAGTCAAATTTTGCAAAATGGAGATTTTGACACAACCATTTTTTTGAAGAGGTCATTTTTTATACTTAGCCATTTTTTCAGGTTCAGGTATTCATCCTTTCGAACTCCAAAATTCTGAAACTTCAGGGGTCCTAAAAGTCCACACTTAGCCAATTTTTATATCTCCATTTTTTGGAGCAAAGGTCAGGGTCCAAATTTCTGGGCCATTCCAGCGTGAAGAAGGTTTTTTGCATGAAGAAGAAGTCTCAGATCAGATTGCTTGTGGACTAAGGTTCATTTTGGTTTAAATGGAAGCTATCCATCAATTATCCATGCAAAGAGAAGCCCAGGTGAATACTTTAAGGAATAACTCAAAGATCAAAGTAAAGACTCTAGTTAGAAACGATGGAGCTCCAATTCAATTCTCTCTTCTTCTGTTAGGAACCTATGTGTCCCTTCTGTTTATTTTTTTAGCATAGTGTTGTTGGACACATATGCTTTGTAAGTCGTCCGGTGAGTATATTTTATTATCCCACATGCATAGGTAGTAATACTTGTCTAGATTATACTTAGTATATAAGTGTGTGTTGAGGCCTTTGAAGGTACCGACAAATTTATTGTATTGAGCTTGCTCAAAGGAGGTTACCCCCTCGAAGTGGCCCACGATCAATAGATTCACTCTGAGTTCTACTACTGCTCTATACTTGTGTTATTTTGTGCATGTTCATCATATTATTGCAGGAGGTTCCTCTCATCTGGTATCAGAGGACTTTCTTGGGCTCGCTAGGTGGAAATTCTGTCAAAAAAATATTTCATCGTGGCCTTCAAGTACTGTGTTAATTACAATACTTCTTTTTTGCATCTGGTTTCATTTCAAATTACAGCAATTCTTGTTCTTGCAGTAGTTCATTGCAGTTGTTAGTATTCGAGTGATTTCCCTTGAGTTGATTGTTTCAAAAAAAAAATTCCCATTTTTTAGCCATAGCTTCCTTGCTTTCTTCTTGTTTCCTCTCAAAGTTCCCCAGAACCCCCGAAATAGCATTCCGCATAATTCCTTCCTTGATGACCCTATCCCAAATTCTACATATCGAAGCCCTAAATCCCTCATTTATCTAATTTTAGGGTTTGCCCTAACTTTTTTGATTCTCAGCCAATCGCCACCAAATCTGGCCACAATGTTCATTTCCTAATTCTGCTCCCTTGTCCCTCTTGGACCACTCTTCCCATTCCGCCTCCCCACCCCTGAAACCCTCATTTTTATTTTTCCCTTTTCATCAGAAAGTGTCCAACCACTCATCAAACCCCCATTAATCATCTGCATTTTGCCCAAATCCAAGTTTTCCCTAACTGAAAAAGTTTTTGTTTCTATTTTTCTACCCATTCCAAAAGAAAAAATAAAATCCCTCTTTATGGTTGTCACCCATGCAGGAGAAAAAATCATGGAGGAGGAACTTGCATCCCTCAAGACAAAACTTCAAGATCTAGATGACAAATTTCTCGGTCTCACTCTTTAGCATTCAGCCATGAAAAATTGACGGCCACTAGACTCTTCTGCAAACCCTGGGTTTTCTTCTAGCAATTTTCGTGGACTGAAGCTTGATTTTCCTCGCTTTGATGGTGCTGATCTGACTAGTTGGATTTACCGGGCAGAGCATTATTTCAGCTTGCATAATACTCTAGATATCAACAAAGTCCTACTTGCATCTTTTCATTTGGAACATGAAGCTCTTCAATGGTTCCGTTGGTACATCAAGGCTCATGAAGACCCAACCTAGACAGAATTGTGCACACTCCTTTTGCAGCGCTTTGGCCCTATTTCTTTTGATGACTTCACAGGAGCACTCACTAAACTTTGCCAAACAAGCATAGTGAGAGAATACCAGACAGAGTTTGAAAAATTAGCTAATCACACAGAGGGATTGTTTGATGAATTCTTCCGCAGTTATTTTGTCAGTGGTCTGAAGGATGCACTTCGATCTGAAGTGAAAATGTTCCGGCCCACTACAATGATGGAAGCCCTTTGTTTGGATAAGTTAGCAAAGGACAAGATTAGTGCTCTACAACATTCTAGATCCAATTTTGTTCCATTTCAAAATACAGGTTCTCCACACCCTCAAGTCACGACAGCTCCCAGAACTAATCCTATCAAGCACTTTTCTGAAACAGAGATGCGGGCCCATCGAGAAAAAGGGCTTTGTTATAATTGTGATGAGAAATGGTCCCAGGGCTTTGTTATAACTAGAAGAGTATGTAGATGCTCAGGAAATAGTAGAAGATGAGGTTGAGCCTCAATAGCCGCTTGCTAAACCTCCTTCGCTAGAAGCCCAACCAGAGATATCTGTCCATGCTTTGGCAGGAGTCACCACCCCATAAACCATGCAGGTCTAGGGTTACTTCAAGAATATCCCTCTTACTATACTCATTGATTCTGGTAGCACTCATAACTTCATTGACCCCCAAATAGCCAAACAAGTTGATTGTTTTGTCCATCCCTGCTCTAGCTTTGAAGTCATGATTGCCAATGGGGGCACTTTACCTTGCAAAGGGAAATGTGGCAATGTGCGTCTCTCTATTGGATATTATAACCTATGCTTTGACATGTTTTCCTTTCCCTTAGGTGGATGTGATGTGGTTTTGGGCGCCCAATGGTTACGCACTCTTGGCCCCATTCTATGAGGTTTTATTGAACTTTGGATGCAGTTTTCAGCCAATGGGAAGCAACACACTTTGAAAGGCTTACATCCGGGGTCTCTCAGCATCATCAGCCCACATCGTATGGAAAATATTCTTAAAAATTAACATGGTGTCATCGCTCAGCTCCATTCCATTCAGATGCAGCCATCAGCAGTCTCTAGTACTCCTGCAGATCTACAACAAATTTTGGATAAGTATTCAGGTGTATTTTCTGAACCTTTGGGATTGCCACCTTCTCACCCAAAGGACCACCATATTTAGCTCCTTCCTGGAAATGTTCCACCCAACATCAAGCCCTACTACTACCCATTTCATCAAAAGATCAAAATTGAGATGCTCATTCGTGACTTACTGAAGCAAGATATTATTTGCCCTAGTACCCGTTCCTTTTCTTCTCCAGTTCTGCTTGTCCACAAAAAAGATGGTTCCTGGCGACTCTGCATTGACTTCCGAGCACTTAATCATCTCACCATAAAGGATAAGTTTCCCATTCGAGTTTTTGATGAACTTCTTGATGAGCTTCATGGTGCTCATTTTTTCTCCAAGTTGGATCTTCGTTCTGGGTATCATCAAATTAGGGTTAATAAGGAGAATATCCCTAAAATAGCCTTCCACACACATGATGGTCACTATAAATTTTTAGTCATGCCCTTTGGCCTCACTAATGCTCCTTCAACATTTCAGGCAGTGATGAATAAAATATTTCGTCCCTACCTCCAAAAATTCATTCTGGTCTTCTTCGATGATATCCTCATCTATAGAAAAACCTGGGCTGAGCATCTCCATCATCTGGAGCTCGTAATGCAACTTCTCTCTGATCATCAACTCTATGTGAAACAATCTAAATGTGTGTTTGGCTAGGAGGAAGTGGAGTATCTCGGGCATATTGTTGCACACCAAGGGGTTCAGGTGGATCCTACAAAAATAGATGACATGAAAAATTGGCCGCATCCTCAAACTCTCAAGAGCCTTCAGGGTTTTTTGGGGCTGACTGGATATTACCGCAAGTTTTTCAAGAATTATGGGAAGATTGCGGCACCATTGACAGCTATGTTAAAAAAGGATGCTTTTACCTGGACCCATGTTGCTAAGAATGCATTTGAACAACTGAAACAAGCTATGTGCAGTACACCTATTCTCGCTATGCCAGATTTTTTGAAGGCTTTCACTATTGAGAGTGATGCTTGCGGTAATGGACTGGGTGTTGTTCTCCTTCAAGATGACCATCCTATTGCATTCACTAGCAAAGCCCTTTCTAGTAAGAATTTAGCCCTATCTACATATGAAAAATAAATGATGGCTATTTTGCATGTTGTACAGAAGTGGCGTCCATACCTCCTAGGGAGTCATTTTTGCATCAACACCGATCACCAAAGTCTGAAATATTTCTTGGAACAATGAGTATCCTCCCCTGCACAACAGAAATGGGTTAGAAAACTCATAGGGTATGATTATAAGATCACCTACAAGAAGGGTAAGGACAATATTGTGGTAGATGCTCTTTCTCACACATTTGATGATCAAGCTTCCCTTTCAGTTATTTCTATGCCAATTCCCAATTGGTTAGAATCTATTCAGCAGAGCTATTTTAGTGACTCTTCTTTATCTCAAATCATTCACCAGTTGGCCAATAATCCTTCTTTTGTACTGCATTACTCTTGGGATAGTGCTTCTCTCCGCTACAAGGGGCGTCTAGTGCTCCCGCAGAATCCAAATCTGCAACAGGCTATCTTTTATGAACTCCATGCTTCTCCTTCGGCAGGGCACTCTAGGTTCCTCAAAACTCATGAGCGGGCAAGGCGGAAATTCTTTTGGAAATGAATGAAACATATGATTCAATAGATGGTGGCTGAATTTGATACCTACCAACGCCACAAGGGTGAAACGACCCTCCTTCTAGGATTGTTGGAACCCTTGCCCATCCCTATATAGATTTGGACTAATATTTCCATGGATTTCATTGAAGGGCTTCCTAAATCAGGCAACAAGACAATGATCTTGGTTGTGGTTGATCGTCTCTCCAAATATAGTCATTTTTGTGCCCTTAGCCACCCCTATATTGCCTCCTCAGTTGCACAACTCTTCATGGACCAGATCTTCTATCTTCATGGCCTCCCTTCTTCCATTGTCTCGGATCGCGATGCAACTCTTACCAGTCATTTTTGGACTGAATTGTTTTAGCAAACTAGCACCAAACTGAAGATTATTTTGGGGTATCACCCACAAACCGATGGTCAGACCGAATTATATACAAATGCTTGGAAACTTATCTTCACTGCTTCACTTCTAAACAGCAACATCAATGGGCCAAGTGGCTTCCTCTTGCTAAATGGTGGTACAATACCTCTTACCACACTGCATCTAAAATGACTCCATATGAAGCAGTCTATGGTCAGGAACCTCCAGTGCTCCTTCCCTAAACTCCCAACAGCTCACCAGTTTAGGCAATTAACACAGTTCTCTGCACCAGGGATCAGATTCTTCGCACCTTACAGGATAATCTTCACATGGTCTAAAATCGAATGAAACAACAAGCATATCAACACCGTTCTGGGCACTCTTTTCAAGTTGGGGATATGGTTTTTATTTGTCTATAGTCATACAAGAAATCCTCCCTGAAGATTAAAGGGCTTCATAAGCTGGCCCCAAAATTTTATGGGCCATATAAGGTTTTGCAAAAGATTGGTTGAGTTGCTTATAAACTGGGACTTCCTCCTTCCCGCATTCATCCAGTATTTCACGTTTCTTGTCTCAAGCAAGTTCTTGGCACCAACGTCAAAGCATAAGTTGCTCTACCTGAAATGGATAAGGAAGGATCCATTATCTTGGAGCCTGAGGCAATCCTTGACAGGCGCACTCGTCAGCTTCGCTCTCGCTCCATCTCTGAGGTCTTGATTCAGTGGCATGGAATGCAACCAGAGGATGCTACATGGGAACCCCTTATTCAGATTCAGCAACAATTTCCACACCTTAAGCTTTGAGGAAAAAGCTTTTTTTCTAAGAGGGAGGGGATGTTAGGAACCTATGTGTCCCTTTTATTTATTTTGTTAGTGTAGTGTTTTTGGACGCATATGCTTTGTAAGTCGTCCCGTGAGTATATTTTATTATCCCACATGCATAGGTAGTAATACTTGTCTAGATTATACTTAGTATATAAGGGTGTGTTGAGGCCTTTGAAGGTACCAACAAATTTATTGTATTGAGCTTTCTCAAAGGAGGTTACCCCCTCGAAGTGACCCGTGATCAATAGATTCACTCTAAGTTCTACTGCTACTCTATATATATGTTATTTCATGCATGTTCATCATATTGTTGCAGGAGGTTCCTCTCATCTTTTGAGCAAGTTTTACCCTGATTCTAGGGGTAAACTAAATTTAAATGGATGAAGGATCCATGCAAAGTTGTTAGTAGTTAGTTCAACAGTAGTTTTGCCTCAATAAGCTCTAGTTTTAGATTTATTTCATTGTTTTAGCATAGATGGAACCCTAGTTTCATGGTTTGAAGTTTTCTAAATCAAGGCACTATATATTGTATCAGAACAATGTAATTAAGGTCAAATCTTTTATGCAATAAAGATATACAATTGGTGCTTCATTCACGGTGTGATATTTTCTGATGTCTGTGGGAAATTTATGAATTTTTGTTTGCTTGTTCATTTCTTCAAAGAGCCAATTGGGTTTATTATGTTTGGATTTGTGATTGATTAGATTGGATTTTTCTGTTGTTTATCAATCTTGCTGTGATGAATGATTGGAAAAGATAATTCTGTTTGTTCAATGATAAATCTATCTTGTGTGTGTGTGTGTGTGTGTGTGTGTGTGTGTGTGTGTGTGTGCATACTTGTGGCTTCACAATTTGATAGATTTTGAAAATCTTGCATCTTGATACATTTCTCTCCAAATGATTGCATCTATTGGGTATAGAATCGTGACATTGTCTAATTCATATTCTGTAGATTTTCATCTTTCTATCATTCAATTCACAAGGAAGGTTCAACAATGATTTATGTCCGTTGGGATCTCATTTCAATAAATTTTCTTATAATTCTTGTTACCCAAATCTTTTGATCTTTTTCGAAATTGGGTTAAAATAGACAATCATTATAGGTTTTAAATTAGATTTGCATTATTAGTAAATTGTATACATTGGTAAATCAGAAAATACAAAAGGAGTACTAAAGTTTGTTTTGCAACCTGACGTTTTAAACGTACCGGAAAAGGCCTCATTGTGAACATTCACATTTATCTTCAACTGAGCTTACCAAGCAGTTGTACCACGACCACAGAGAACCTTGGGTATAAAATTTTTTTTCTTTCAAGAGAGGAAATCGGATCTTGAATTCCTAGCAATTGACTTGTGTAAAAACAATGCTCAATATAAGTGGCACTAGAAGGAGGGCCAATTGAAATTCATTCTTAGAACAAATTAGAAAATCAGAGCATTGGTAGTATGCAAACCCTCCATCGTCACACCAAAAAAGTGGCACTAGAAGGAGGGCCAATTGAAATTCATTCTCGGAACAACTTAGGAAATCAGAGCGCTGTTGGTATGAAAACCCTCCATCGTCACGCCAATAGAAGTGGTGCTAGAAGGAAGGCCAATTGAAATTCATTCTCTAAACAACTTAGAAAATCATAGCATTGGTGGTATGTAAACCCTCCATCGTCACGCCAATAGAAGTAGCGCTAGAAGGAGGTCCTAATCAAAATATTTCATGGTTACATGCACACTTGAATGGGTTGGATCTTGAGGAGATCTAGCTTCAATGGGTATTCCTTTGTGTATACCAGGAGGCTTCCATGAGATTCCTTTGCATGCACACAATAGGTTTCCCTTGTTCTTCCCCAATAATGGACAAAATTCTACAAACCATGTGAGGATTTGCAAGGATCTAATGTTTTTTTCTTAAAATTGAACATGAAGATGTTGTTTGCAATCTATTTGTAAAGACATTTCAAGGTGCATCGCTTCATTGGTATGTGATACTTTCATCCAATTCTATTTTCTCATGGGTTGAATTAAAGGATTTATTCTTAATTCAATTTGATCTCAATGTGAGTGCGCAAGATTATTTATTCTATTTTTCTTCTGTGAGAAGGGCACCTAAAGAATCTATTGCCCAATTTAATCATCAATTCCTTCTCATGTATCAAAGGGTTCAAGATTCAAAAAGGATGGTGCATGATTTGATGTTAAAAGAACATTATTTATGGTGTTTGGATGTCTCATTTGAAAGCACAATTAGATATTTTGGTGAGATTTCTACCTTGCATGATGCACTCAACAAGGCTCTATTTCTGGCACAATGTGGATGTGATGTTACAAATGGTATGAATGGTCCAGATGGAAGTTTCAATATGAAATTGATTAAATTTTGTCAATCATTGCAGCCCTATGTCAATCCAATCAACACATCAAATCAGCTGCAGTTATCTTGCCCGATATCCAAATGATGCAATCAGCCAATAGCAAGAATCAGATCAATCATTTTCAAGATCATAGTTGGATTCAAAATGCCCATGCTAAAACATTGGATGCAAGTATTTTATCTCTTAATGATGCTCCTTTGACTATATTGTCATATTCTTGTCATACTACAACACTTAATGCATCAAGTCATGATGATTCTTCAGACGGAGAGCTTGTTGGCCTGTCATATGATCAACATGATAAGTGGTGCAACAATGAAGATGAAATGGGTCTAAAAGTTTGCAGAAATAAAGGAATCAAGTTACCAAATGATTTTTCTACGAAAATTAGTCATGAGGTATCAAGACACGATGAAAAAATCCAAGAGGATGAGACATATTCAATACTGCCCCATAATTATTGTCACTAACAATCAACAAGTGAGAAATATTTGACATCTTCACAAGATATTCCACTTGAACGAAGTAGACTAAATGAGAGGTTGCAAGAATTGGGTATTCCTATGTCATTATCAAATTTTTCATGGATGGATGGATCTAGGATACACCTCACAAACCAACATTGTGAGGCAGATTGCCTTGTATTCCTAGGAAAGATGAACTTCTATTTGAAAGGGAAGATGATTATTGAAGAGGTATTAATTCCTATAGCAGATCATTGGGATAATCAATAAAGGAAGGAAGAAGATAAGTGTGATCAAACCCATGAGACTTTGGAAGATATTTTATTTCCTGATGAGGAAGTTAGCGCAGTCATCATATAAAAGAATGATGGTGAGACAATTCAAAATGATGCAGAGAATGAAATTATAAACACATTCATAGATATTTTCATGATAAGTGAAAAAGAAGAAGTCTATTCTCATGAAATCATGAGTGATGATGCCCTTTATTGTTTGAATTTTAATCACGATGAGAATAAAATAAAGGAGATAAAAGAGGTTTGAAAGGATGATCAAAGGGTTGTCCTAGGGTCTGCAACACTCACACATGACCAACAATGTGGAACGAGGGACTTAACAATCGAGAAACAAGATGACTCAATGTCTCTATCATCAGATGAGGTAGATAAAGTGCTTGATCTGGTATCATGTTTGAGTAAATAAATGTCCATTTATGGGTATTCCATGCATATATCAGACCTTGTAGTAGCCAATTCATGTAGAGTTCATCCATTTGATCTACATCCAGAAGTAAGTTGTCCTAACTTCATGTTAGCTTGGGAGATTGCTTTAGAAGGTAAGGGCGATTTTGAGCATGTTTCTTTAAGGCTTGAGGGATACAATGATTCAATTGATGATACTAATGATTCTTACAATTCAAAGGACATGTTTATGGCTAAAATTGTTAGTCCTAATGAGGTTAAATGTGATGATGTATTATTTAGGACTAATGATTATTATAGAAAGGATCACAGTCTCGATGTTTTTCCTTTTGAACTTTATTGTAATGACAGGTATCATACATCACCAATGCCTATGTTTTCTTATGGTGTACATGTGCTTAATGAGGATGGAGTGGTGTACCCTGAGTTAAGACCTCCAAGAGAATAAATCATGTTGGGTGAGTATACTCCCATGGTTGGGAACTCACCAAAACAGGTGGTATCTTTCCATTATCTCTTACAGTTTGATAAATTCCAATTTAAATGTGATGTTAAGGGTGAAAAAACTTGTTTGTGGATTAACCTTAATCATGGAGAGTTTCCACAACTTCTGATTTTGTATAATTTGTACCCAGAATTTTAACAAAACTTGTCTAAATTTTATTTTTCTGAGTACAAAGATGAGTTTGCATTCCTTATAACTATACAAGGTGCATTATCAATTAACCAGTAACTCATATGCTTTTTGTTCTAAGTCTTTTGTATATAATTTATGTTTAATTTTGAATAGGTAGGTGTTAGTTTTTTTTCTTTGTGTTTTAGTAGTTAGTTTTGTTTCTTGTTTCTTTTTTGTCAGTGTGTCCTTCTTTGTTCCTTTTTGCTTGGTTGTTTTTCTCCCTTTTGTTTGTCGGTCTTAGGGTAAGTGTGTTTTTTCAGGGTTGTTCCCGACAAGTGGTCCATCCCAACTGGTCCTCGATGAGAGGCAGAGGTATTTCTTAGTCAAAATTTCCAAAGAGATGTATCTTGCAAGAAGTTGTACATGGGGATCAGAAATGGTGATACCTTTTCCTGGCAACCAAGGTGATGTTCAAAGTTGATCATCCTAAATCATGAGATATATTAAAATATGACATTGGAAATATTGGTTTCTTGGGCGGTTGTTAGTTAGAATCAGCACCAGCATGTTGACGCGGGTACCCACCAGTCCCAAAACCCTTCTCCATCCGCAACCTGACTAAAAAAAAGGGAGTAAGGAAAGAGAGGATAAAAAGGAGAAGAATGTGAAAGAAAAATGAATCATTTAAAGCAATGGTTTCTACTGTGATCAAAATCTTATACCAAGGTAGCACAGCCTAAGCGCTGCCTAGGTTTATCAAAAGTAGTAAAATAAAGGCATTCAAGAAGTAGCGTACTCAAAGCACAAGTGGCCCGAACTGGTCACCAATCAAGAAAGAAAAAATAATTCTAAAGAGAGAATCCTCCAAATACCTCTACTTCAAATATCATTTGAAGACAGAGAAGGGTGACTCTAGCAATCTCTATCGGGGCTATGGATGCCTGATTAGTAGTAGAGAAAGGTTAGATTGGGACTAGGGGGAAACTTTTTCGGGGCTATGGACGCCTGACTGGCAGTAAAGAAAGGTTATATTGGGACTCAGAGGAAACTTTTTCAAGGCTATGGATGCCCAACTGGCAACAGAGATCTTCTCGGGAAGCCCTTGTCAAAATTGTGAAGGTTGGCTTTGGCTGATATTTGTCTAAGTTATCTTCGTCAAAAGGCCGAAGGAATGAACACACAAGTACACACACTGGAAGAAATGACAAGAGACTTCAATTTTGAGAGTTAGTGAAAGAATATTTCCACTGATGGTTCTTATGTTTAGTTTATTTCAAGACAAGTTTCCAAATGTTGTTTGTTGATAAAGAAATGCCTCGGTCAATTCTCCTTTTGTATGGGCTATTTGTTGTGGTTCCATAACACACACCCCATTTTGGCCACTTGGCCTAATGGGGACCCCCTTTTTGGGTCTTTCAACCTTTTGGTCGATTTGATTAGATATCTGGTGAGTCATATTGTGGGCCTGTGTGCTTCTGATAGTTGGATGTTGGTTGAGTCAACTTTTGGTGTTTTTCCCTCTCTTTTTTCCCTTTTTCGGCTTCTTTTATGTTTGTGTGTTTTTTAGAGTTATTTTTAATTTCCTTGTGTATTGACTTAGTGTTTTTTTTTTAATTTCTTATTTTCAATAAAGTTTGTTGATGAGGTGTCCTTTGTGATTGCAGAACTCAGAATCTCAATGTGTCATGTTAGCCAATTTTCAGATCTCCATTTTTCAGAGCAAAGGTCGGGGTCTGAATTTCTGGGCTATTCCAGTGCGAAGAAGGTTTTTTGCATGAAGAAGAAGTCTCAGATCAAATTGCTTGTGGACTAAGGTTTTTTTTTTTTTAAATGGAATTTATCCATTAGTTGTCCACACAAAGAGAAGCACAGGTGAAGAATTTAAGGAAGAACTCGAAGATGAAAGTGAAGACTCCATTTAGAAAGGGTGGAGCTCTAGTTTAGTTATCTCTTCTTCTGAGCGAGTTTTACCTTGATTATAGGGGCAAACTGAATGTAAACGAATCAAGGATCCATGCAAATTTGTTAGTAGTTAGTTCAGTAGTAGTTTTACTTAAATAAGCTCTATTTTTAGATTTATTTCATTGTTTTAGCATAAATGGAACCCTAGTTTCGGGGTTCAAAGTTTTGTAAATCAAAGCATTATATATTGTAGTAGAACAATCTAATTAAGTTCAGATCTTTTATGAAATAAATGATAAACTATAACTGATTGAATGTTTGAAGATGATAAGTTGATGATCACCAAGCTGAAAAAGTGAATGCAAGACATTAAATCAGTTAATGTATTGTATTGTCATTGATGTCAACTTGATATAGTTTGATTGTTCATACACATATTATCATAACCTTGAAGATCTGAAGAGACAAAGTTTATGTGGTTGGTAAAACATAAAAATTCAGTATACACCGAGTGACAGTGAACACTGAGTAGTTCACAGAGTATACCGAGCACAACAGTAACCGAGCAAGTGTTACCGACCAAGTGTATACCGAGCACTGCAGTAACTAGAATTAATGACCGAGCATAACTAAAGTTGATGACTGAGCATATTTGGAGTTAAAGAATGACAAAATTGCTTAGTTGACATAGCTACAATTTAGGGATTGACTGATTGATTTCTTTATTTTTAACGACCAGTTAAACTAAAGCAAGGAAGGAGATTTAAAGCATGTTTTATTCACAGTTATCAAGGAGAGATTTATGGAATAAAATTGAAGGATATCTTTACGGGATAAAGCAAAGCATTGCAAGTTTTACGGATCAAGAAGAGATCTACAACAAAAACAAGGAGATTGAGCGGCTAATCATGTCTATATAAAGAGCCAAGGAATTCATTATCAAGAAGAGGAATTCTGAGTATATCTTGTGTGAAGATATAATTCTTCATATAGATCTGATCATACAGGCTGAAGAACAGAGCCAAGGAATTTTGCAGACACCAAGCAACAGAGGACAGAGCATTCACCGAGCATAATAAAGAAAGAAGGAAAAGGAACTGAAGTGTATATTGATCAAAAGAGGTATTATAGAACTAACAATAGATCTGAATATTTGCAAATTAAATTTGTATTTTGAACAAATCATTTACTGTATCAGTTTAACTATTGATTAATAAAATCTCTTAACCGAGTGGGATTTAACAATCCTTATTGTATTGAGATACTCAAGAGTATCAAAAGGTTTTCTTGTTGACAACATAGTGAGTGCTAGGTCAAAAGACAAATTGTTGGTTTTAAATCCTCAAACAAGGTGTCACTTAATAGTGTGTATTGTAACCTTTAACAGGGTTGGCTCTTCACCGAGCTCACTTCAGAAGAGTGAAAATATTTTGGGTTACCGGTCCCAAGTGGTTTTTCCCATATTGGGTTTCCACGTTAAAATCTGTGTCAAATGTGTATATGTTTCATTGCATTGATATTTTGTTTTACACATTATTGAAACTAGATTGGTCGGTTAACACCAAGTTTATTTTTTGCTACTCGGTAAAGTCTAGAAAAGATAAACAATATATCTTACCGAGCAGTTTATATTTGTTAAGATTATTTATGACATACATCTTGATGAAACTAGGACTGTAAGATAACTAAAGGTATTATATCTGAGATATAATTTTTTGGTTGGATCTTTTGGAATAATTATTAAGGCCACTGATTCACCCCCCCCCCTCTCAATTATTCTAACAATTGGTATCAAAGCTTTGGTGCTTGGAAGAAAATTTTAAAGGGACTTAAGCTAAAGATCACAAAATGAGTAAAAGGGATGTGCCTAAGTTGAACAAGGCCAAATTTGCAACGTGGAAAAGTAAGCTAAGACTTCATCTATCTGGTATTGGAAATGATGTTACACAATACTTGGATACTAAATATGTTGCACCTACTAGACCTCTGCCTGTTGATCAATTGAGAGAGCAACATGAACACAATTCTATGATGATATAACTTGCTTCTTCACTAACTGATGCTGAATTTGAAGATGTGAAATCATGCACCTCTGCAAAGAAAATGTGGGACAAACTCAAGCTAGTACATGGAGGAGATGCCAATGTGCTGAGAGCTAAAGCTGAAAGCCTAAGAGGAAATTTTGATGACTTGAGAATGAAAGAAGGAGAGAACATCACTCAGTACAATGAAAGAATCAAAGAATTTGTTAATGATATCCGTAGAGTAGGAGGAGTACTTGATGAAGAAACAGTTGTAAGTAAAATTCTTAGAACCTTACTACCTGTATATGCTATTAGAGTATCTACAATTCAAGAAATGAGAGCATTAGCTATTAACAATGTTACTCTTGATAGTTGGATTGGTAGAATTATTTCATTTGAGATGAATAACTATGACAATAGTGTCTTACCTACTATTGAGTCTGCATTCAAGTCTTCTCTGAAAATAAGAAAATATAGTAACAAACACACTATGAGAAATGATAGTGACAGTGATAGTGATGAGCAAGAACTTGATGAATTTGAAACATTAATGGCTAGGAGATTACATAGAGGTAAAGGAAGATATAAAGGTAAATTACCATTGGTCTATTTTAATTGTAAAGAAATTAGACATTTTGCTGCTAGATGCCCTAACAAGAGAAATGATGAAAGAGACAATGACAAATCTTATGAAAATAAGTATGACAGAAGTGATGACTGAAAATAAAGAAGCAACTGACACTCTGACAGAAGAGATAACCGAGATTACAAGGACAAAGGAAAGAAGGCTTGTTACCTAGTTGAGAAAAAAGCTGAAAATTCTGGTACTGATTCCGATGAAGATATTGAGGTAGTATTTGTTGCTATGAAGGATGATTCAGATGAAGAAGAAAGGTATGTTGAAATAGAACTCATATCTAAAGTTAGAAAAAATTATGTTTGGATTATTGATAGTGGTTGTACTCATCACATGACTGGAGATAAAGTCAAGTTTGAAACTTTTGAATATTATAATGGTGGATCAGTTAGGATGGTTAATGACTCACCTTTCCCAGTTGAAGGAAAAGGTACCATCATGTTGAATAATCTGATCAGATGTGAAAATGCATATTGGGTGAAAGGAATTAACTATAATCTATTGAGTGTTTCACAGCTGAACAACACAGGACACCGAGTTGCATTTGAGAACAAAAAGGCAATGATCTATAATGGAACAAGAAATTTGATCGATATTGGTGAACAAACAAAAGGTAATCTATTCTATCTTGATAATATTAATACCACTTTTTTATTGGCTAGAAGTGAAGACATTTGGTTGTGGCATAAAAGGTTATGTCATGTGAATTTTGACAACATGGTTAAGATAAGTAAGAAAATAAAAGTAAGAGGCTTACTGAGTATTTCAAAGCTCGACCATGTTATGTGCAAGAATTGTCAAATAGGAAAAATGACAAAGTCTAGTTTCAAGAGAAAAACCTACACATATAATGCTATTCTGGAGTTAGTCCATATAGACCTATGTGGACCAATGAGAACAAAGAGCTATTATGGTGATAGATATTGTATTCTATTTGATGATGACTATTCTAGGATGATGACTGCCATATTCTTAAAAGAGAAACTTGAAGCATTTAAGATGTTCAAATGATATAAAGATAAAGTTGAAAAACAAAGTGGAAAAGAACTGAAATGTTTAAGATAAGATAGAGGAGGAGAAGTTATTTCTGATGAATTCACTAACTTTTGTAATGAGCATGGGATTACAAGACAATTTTCTGCACCAAGAACACCGTAGAAAAATGGGATTGCTGAAAGGATGAATAGATCAATTGTTGATTCTGCCAGAACATTGATGATTGAAAAAGGCATCACACAAACATTTTGGAGAGAAGTTGTAAGTACTGGTGTCTATACACTGAACCGAGTTCAATTGAAGAAAGACACAAATAAGACACCTTATGAGCTATGGTATGGATACACACCAAATGTGAGTTACTTTAGAATTTTTGGAAGTCAATATTATATACTCAAAGATGATAGAAATGGGAAACTTGACTCTAAAAGTGATGAAGGAATATTTATAGGATATTCTACTAAAAGTAAAGCTTATAAATGTCTAAACAAATCTTCTAACAAAATCATTGAGAATGAAAATGTAAAAGTGGATGAATTTGCTGAGAAAAATGATGAGGAAAGTAGAAAGGAACCTGAAGATTACAAGAGATTTGTCTACATTGAAGAACCTAACACCTTGCCTGAGAAACAGATCAATGTAACCAAGCAACAGGCTGCACACACTGAGAATCAGGAAAATGCTCACAATGTTGAACCGAGTGATGAAGATCAAAATGAAGAACAAAGATCTAAAGTTGTACTTGCTAAATATGTCATAAGACACCATCCACAGGACTAGATTATTGGGGACAAAAGAGAATGAATGAGAACAAGAAGTAAGTCACTTAACAATAGATGTTTGATTTGTGATTTTGAGCCTAAATCTATTAATGTTTCACTTGAGAATCAATAATGGGCTAGTGCAATGAATGAAGAGATTGAAAAGATTGGGAAGAAAAAAACATGGACATTAGTACCTAGATCGAGTGACAAAAATGTCATTGGCACCAAATGGATTTTTAGAAACAAACTTAATGAGAATGGAGAAGTCACAAGGAACAAAGCAAGACTGGTATGCAAAGGGT
>MU224083.1:1099918-1112191 GCA_018584345.1 Thuja plicata
ACTCCCCGAATGCGTCCACGAGATCGTGGGTATTGATATCCAAGTAGAATTTAAAAAAAAAAAAATTTTTTTTTTTTTTTTTTTAACATTGGTCGAAATTTCGACCAATGCCACGGTTCATTTCCACCAACGATTGGTCGAAATTTTGACCATTACACTAAAGATTTTGACGGGAATGCTATGCTTTCCACCAATGTTTTGGTGGAAATTTCGACCAAATATTGGTCAAAATTTTGACCATTACGGGAAGAGCTTTCGACGTTCATTCTGTGCTTTTCACCAATGTTTTGGTGGAAATTTTGACCATATATTGGTCAGAATTCCGACCATTTCCCTACAGATTTCGACGGCGAATTCTACCAAAGTGAGGAAGAGCTACAGTCAAATTTTTGACAAAAAATGAGCGACGAAAGGTTTGGTCCTGCATTCGACCAATTACTGTCAAAATTTTGACCAATTTTCGTCGAAATTTGAGGTCAAATTTACTAGTGATTTATACAATGAGTTTTACCTAAATGAGTTTCACACATAACAATGTTAACTCTATTATCAAAGGTTTACAACTTGACCTTGATCTCCTAGTTTGCATGTTTCTAATTAGTTAGACTGATTAAAACAATTACATTGCTTGACCCTCAAAAATGGATTTAAAGCTAATCAAAAATCTAAATATAAAACACAAGTGTTTGATCTAACATGGAAATCAGATCTATATTTCTTAGGATTTATAATTGTCTCTCGGTAGACTGGTGCTCAGGTTTCTCCATAGTCTGTCGAGTTCCTCTGTAATCTGTTCTGTCGGGTTACACTGTAATCTACTTGTCGGGTTACTCTGTCAATTTCCTCTTGTAACATTTTTGGATTGCACTAGTAAACTGTGCCGATAGGTTCCCTTGTGAACTTGTCTATTGGGTTGCACTAAACCTGTCTTTCAGTGTTGGTGTTACCGATCATTTCAAAACTATTTTCCTTTGCATACTAATGGAAAATATGTCTTCAATCTCCCCCTTTGATATTAGTATCAAAAACTGATGTGTGCAAATACTAAAATGTGTAGTATGTACACCATGTGTTCACCTTGTCATTATGACTCCCCCTATGTATATGTTGGTATAGTATAGGTATATGTATGTACACTTGCCTTTATACTATTCTCCCTTTTCACCTTATCTTCCCCTTTTATCTTATCATTTATCCCATCTATTCATATCATTTTCCCCCTTTTTTGATAGTAAGGGCAAAGGTGTAATTACTTACAAGTTGTCAAAAATGTGGGAATGGGAGTTGTTCATGTCTTCCATCATCTTCTCCCATTTTTCTTGAAGGTGTTCTAGGGCCATTTGTTCCAATGTAATCCTTGCATGCATATCATAGATTCTGTCGGTGACAGACATATCCGGGGTGGATATCAATTGTCTGGTTGTAGTCATATGTTGTTGCATTAGTGTAAGATTGGGTAGCAGTAGATCCTATAGCTCAGTTACCTCATCTCTGAAATTTGATTCTTCCTCTTGAATCTGAAATCTCAACTTCTTTGCTTCCATTACCTTTCCATAATGCAACTTAATTGCACTGTCCATTGTTGAGAGACCTTATGCACAAGAAGTAAGATCTGCATCTATTTTTTCAATCTTTTCACTACCCTCCTTAGTGAATTTCTCTAATGTGCTTAACTTCTGAATTAAGGTGATAGCTTCTAAAATGATTGGTTCTAATTCAATTACTTGTTCAGAAACCTTTACCTTATTCTCAACCACTTCTTGGCTGATTTTCTCTGTCACTTTATATTGATACTTTTTCTATGCTCATTCTTATATTGCCTTTTCTACATCCACATTATGTGATTGGATTGTGTCGGTAAGAGTGGCTAATTGATCAATGATAGATATGTTTTGATCAATGTTTGTATCAAGTACTATCAGTTGAAGTATATCCCTTTTTGTTTCAAGTATTTGTGTGTCCTTTGTTTCCTTTTTAATCTTATCTTGGATAGCTTTTCTTCTAAAAAGTTATGCATAGTTTGTAAGTGCCTCTGGATCCAATGTCCTTGGATCACAGGCTGGTATCTCAATAATCTCATCCAATTTAACTGGATTCTTATTCTTTTTCTCCTTCTTCTTGGATAGATTTGTGGAGGGTACTGTATGCAGTACCATAGTAAGTTCCTTTGCTTGGTCTGATGTGCTTGGTGAAGGATTTGGAGTATGTGTACCTGTATCCTATTTCTCGATGTCTACCTAACGGTTGGGAGTGGACATATCCACATTAACCTTATCCTTATCTACAACATCTCCTTCGGTATCCTTGGGAGTGGTATCACCTTGCTTCTCTTCTTCACCTTTATATTTTTGTTCTCCTCCTGTTTCTTTCTGTTCTTCATTGGTTTCTATTTTTTCATCATCTGTTACATTTTGTTCCTCTTCACCCTTATCCTTGGTTATGTTTGCATCAGGCTCAGGTGACTTCTCCTTTTGTGAGATGATATTGATAGCCAATATAAATAATGGCATTTGGCCCAGTATATTCACCTATGTAGCATCTGTAGTTGTATCTTGTTCCTTTGACTGCTCGGAGGAAACAGTAATATATTCATCTCCCTTTACCTCATATGTAGGATCATCTTCTATGATATCAATGATAGTATTATTGGTGAATGTTTCATCTGCAGTATCCATATCCTTGTTAGTTTTTGATCCTCACCATCATTTATAAGAATGTGCTCTGGGCTCGGTTTAGCCTGATCTTATTCATTGTGTGGCTTTTTGGTGAGTTCTAATACTCGCTCGGGGCTTGTATCCTTTTTAGGTACATAGAGTATTTGCCTCCAAGTATCCTCACTTTCTCTGTCAAGATCAATAAAGTTTCCTTGTAAGACTTTGTAGGCTCTTAATTTTGCTGAGAACCTCTTGGAGTGTAACTTCATCATTTCTTCAATTTCCTCCATTTTGGACTCGGGTGGCATAAAAAAAACTAGGGTTCTTTCCCTTATCTATTTTTTTGAATTCAATGTGAATGTCCACCATGCTGATAGTATTTCTAGAAGTTCTTTAGGCATCTTTTCTTCAAACTATATTGGTACATATTTGAATATACTCATCATTGAGATGATGGCTTCCTCTATCTTGCTATGATCCTCGGGATCCAGTGTTAGCCATTTCCTAATCTTAGTCTCAGTTATTGAACCTGACTTGATGATTTATGTACATACCTCATCAATTGTGGTAGGAAACTTATTCTTAACAGTTTGTTCATCTTTTTCAGTGTCCTCTATGTATTCCTTACTTCTGATGAACTTTCTTCTTTTCGTCGGTGCATGTCTCCTAATTTGAGCCTTTCTTTTGTAAGTCCTTACTTTTTCTTTCTTGACTGGTGATGAACTTGCATCTTTAGATGTCTGACTTCTAGTCCTTGATGCAACAATGATCCTTGGTTTCTTCGCTGTTGCTGGTGGTGCATCATACTCTATAGATTCAGAGTCACTCAATTGTTCTTCTTCATCGACGAGTGACTATCCTTCGGTGTCATCCTTTTGTTCTGACTCTTCATCATCTACCGACAACTTTTTCTTTAGTGTCTTGACCATTTTATCTTTCTTTCTGTCAATTTTCTTCACAACTAAGCCTGTTTTTTATTTTTTCCTTGGTGTCCTCATAGGTTCCAAACCTTGGTTGTGACTTGTCTAATGGTTTATTTAACAATGCTTCAATAGCATTGGCGGCTTGATCTATGTTGACCTCATATTCAAGTGGTGCTAACCATGTTGTCCTCGATACAATTGGTTTGATAAATGTGTTATCGGTGTCCACCATAAAACAAATTCTATTTTTATACTTTTCTACTAGTTTTTCTGGTATCCTCATCCTTTTCAACAATCTTTCCTTAAATCCAGTAAAGTATTCATCCATAACTAATGTAAATTTGTCACCTAATCACTTGATGAATTCACTGATTTGAATGGTCACTGGTTGGGTAGTATCCCAATTGACATTACCGATAGATGGAAAGAAGTTCTGAAAATAGAAAAATGTACACATTAGAAGTGATCTGAACTTACATGAATTACACTTTGTAGACTTTATTGTCCCCATGTTCTCATCCAACTGCTTCAGTAGAAGCTCAGATAGATCTAATTGTAGACCCTTCTTTACAATCTTGTACGAAGTGTCAACTGCTCCACATGCTATGTTGTTTAACCTTTTGGATTTTTATATCTTTTATCCTAGTACACATGCACTCAACTTTAGTTTTGGATCGGTGATGGTATTAACCTTCAATCCTCTATTATCCCATACTATACCTGTCATCTTCTCAATCTTGGGGCGAGGAGTATGTTTAAGTGCCTTGGCCTTGTCGGTTATGGGATAACCAGTCACGAAATGTATGACACCTCGTGTGATTAGTTTTGGCTCGTCCAAGTACATCTTTCTGTCATGCACTCTGCTCAACAGTATCCGAATTCACTCACTTTTAAACTCCCTTGGGAACATTAGGGAATTTGTCAGCCCTTTGACCTTAATGTGTTTGTGCTCATCCTTTGATGGTTCCGCCTCTACAAAGCTTCTTGTAAGCTTGATCAACCTCAAGATCTCCTATCTCGATGATCTTGCAATGTATGTATGAACGGACATCCTCAATTAGTAAAATCCTAGGTGGTATTCCCAAAATTGTTCCAGCGTTGTTGGGTTGCGAGGCAACCTCTAGATAGATGTTATACTTGGGTTCTTCACAAGTGGATCTCTTGATCAGATTAACCTTCTTCTCTTTGACATTCTTGATCTTGGAAACTCGTGAAGTGGTTGCCATCATTTCAAAAATTTAGGGCTCTTTCCGTAAAACAAACAGTGAGCTCAGTGATTCTAGTTACTTACTTTAACCTTTTGTAGCTGTTGTTGTTTAGAATCTGAATGTCATGAATCTACTTGGAATGCTCTACAATCTGGTCACTCTATTTTACTCTTCTCTACTCTGCTCCACTTCTTAATCACTTTGTGAATAATGAGCTCTTTTTTCACCCTATTTATAGATGATTCCGTAAGTGGCACAATTAATGCTCTACCCACTTGTCAAGTGTCAAAGATGGAGTTGATCAGGTGACATGCCAACTTTATTTTTGGTGAAAATGCGATGCTCGGGGCATGTGTCAACTCATTTAACTTTTCACTCATTCACCGACGGGTCTCAGTATTTGGCGAAGACAAAATTGTCTTTTGATTATTGACGATGTTCTGTTTACATGAGAAACTTAGCTTTTGTATGTTAACCGATGATTCTCAGTAAGCATTTGAAAACTTAGCTTTGTAAGTACACCGATGCTTTTTGGTATGCATTAACTGACAAGATTGAATTCACAGAATCATAAAAAGTAATACCATAGTGCATCTTTAATCATGCTAGTTTGGCATTTCATCAATGTATAATGGAACTGATGCAAAGTATAAATTAGTAGAGTGTAGTTCCATACTTACTTGTTCATCTTAGGTGGAGGTGGTGATGTCACCAGATCTATTGGATGAGGTGTCACCAATTGCATTGCTTGGTCCAGCATCATCAGTGTTTGTAGCTTTCCTCCACATTTTTTTTCTTATCTTCCTGATGTCTTCAATGGTATTTTCATTGGAAAAGGTGTTTGTCTCTGTCACCTGGTCTCTGCAGTCCTTGCTTAGATGACCAAATTTATGATAGTGTAAACATGTCATTCCGGGGTTAGTCCAACTCCTAGACTTTCTCATCCATTTTCTCATGCAGTTTGCAGCTATGTGTCCATATCTACCACATGCTGTGTAGTTTGTCCATGTATTGTAATCCCAAACATATGAGCTACCAACTCTTTTCGCTTGATAAGTAGTTTCATTTTCTTTAGGCTTCCATGCTTGCTTTTTCTTCTTCCTACATTCAAGAGATTTGTGCCCATGCATTTTGCAAGTAGGATAGTGTTTTTCCATGTAGGTTTCCTTCTTTGGTTGTTTCACCTCATATTTACATTCATATGCTTTATGTCCTTTCTTGTTACATTTATAACAATTTCCTATGAATGAAGGTGTGGATTTAGGAATACCTTTTATTTTTCTCCTGCAAACATTTGATGTGTGGTATGGTTTTCCACAGTGATTGCATGACTGCTTTCTTGGTCTTGGATTTGTGTAGACATTCGTTGGATCAGCTTGGTATGGTGATTCTCCATTCTCAGTATACCCTAGTTCGGTGTTGTTGACTCTTCTTTGTCCATCTAGAAAATCATCCATCCTTTTGGTACTTTCTTAAACTCTTTTAATCATGTCATTGTGTTGCTGAATTCTTACTTCATGCTTCAATATTTCATTTTCTTCTCTTAGCTAACCAATAGCTTCCATATTTCTATTCAGTTCTATGTTCATTTAGTTTGCCTCCTGACTCATAAGAATAATCTGATTGGTGATCTCATGATGATTTTCAGTAAGTCTTTGTATTTATGACTCTTTCTCTTGTAGCTTTTTAGTGATCTTCCTCCTGTCATCAATTGCTAGTGTTCTTTCTTTCTTAGCTTGTCTAGCATTGTTCATAACATCAATCATTCTTACCATCTATGTCTCTTGACTGATTTGCAGTATCTTTACTTGCTCTGTCAGATGTTGATTTCTTTCATTCAGACTTGTTATGCTACCTTTAGATGTGTCTGATGTTTTGCTAGATGTAGATCCTGATGACTCAAATAGATCAAGAATCTCTTCTTCATGATATCATGTTTCAATACAATGAGATTCCATTACCTTTATTTCATCCAGTAACTGTCTCATCTTGATTCTAGCTTCTATATATTTCTCATAGAAGATTTGTATCTCTAAGTTTTGATTCTCAATACTCTTGTCTAGCTTATACCTTTCCATTGTATGATCTTTTCTCTTAAGTCTTTTAAAATTTTCCAAATAACAGATCTAGTTCTGATACCAATTGTTGGAAATAATGGAATGGTGTGTACTGAGATGGGAGGGGTGAATCAGTACCCTTAAAACTTTTATCACTTAACCTTAACCCTTTTAGTAATCAATACATTGTATTACCAACCATTTGTGCTTTTCTTATCTTATGCAAGTAATATTAATTTATAAACTCAATTAGCATGTAAAAATTAATAGAAACATTAATGAAATGTAATGACACATGACACAAGATTTGGTAATGTAGAAATCCCTTGTTAGAAGGTAAAAATTGTGGTGGGGATGAAACCCACAAAACTTCACTATTTGCAGAATGGAAGGGGCTGGTTAAGGATTACAATTTGATCACTTCTGATGATCTTACCCTGTTAGGAGTAACATGTAGAGATTGGTTAAGGTCTACTCTATTAAGAGATTTAGCAACATTGTTTAGTGTGCACTCGGTTAAGAGATTTACAAAAGGATTGTTAAATCCACCTTTCTCAAGGATTTCTTCTATTTGCTACACTTGTTAGAATGTAGTCAGAAATATTCATTGACCTAAGTATATGCAATCTAGAATTGTTGATTATAGATCCAATAAAATTCACATGTATAATTATCACCTATAGTGATTGATCAATACCTCTGTTCTGCTCGGTAGCCTTGGATCTTGTTCTTGATAACTGATTTCATCTTTGGTTGTTCTTCTACATAAAACTCTCTCTAATCCATAGAAGTGTCTATGGCTAAAATCATCATCACATCCACATGTTCTGATTGATTACACATCTATTTATACAATGAGTTTTACCTAAATGAGTTTCACGCATAACAATGTTAACTCTATGATCAAAGGTTTACAACTTGACCTTGATCTCCTAGTTTGCATGTTTCTAGTTAGTTAGACTGATTAAAGCAATTACAATTACATTGCTTGACCCTCAAGAAATGGATTTAAAGCTAATCAAAAAGCTAAATATAAAACACAAGTGTTTTATCTGATGTGGAAGTCAGATTGACATTTCTCTAGATTTATAATTGTCTCTCGGTAGAATGGTGCTCGGGTTGCTCTGTAGTCTGTCGGGTTCCTCTGTAATCTATTCTGTCGGGTTACACTGTAATCTTCTTGTCAAGTTACTCTATCGGGTTCCTCTTGTAACATTTTCGGGTTGCACTAGTAAACTGTGTCATCAGGTTCCCTTGTGAACTTGTTTGTCAGGTTGCACTAAACCTGTCTTTGGTGTTGGTGTTATCGACAGTTTCAAAACTGTTTTCCTTTGCATTCTAATGGAAAAATATGTCTTCAACATCCCCAACACTATCACGCCTAATTTCATCAATACCACCATGACCATATAATTTCTACAAATATTAGATATGATTGAGAATCGTTCAAGACTTGTTGCATCTAATTATTGTATTTATGTCCATCATCAATATTAGAGGTAAATATTCCAACAATATTGAATACCAATATGGGAAATCATTATCAACAATGACTAAGATAAAAGTGAATTCAACTCTGACTATTAAATTGTACTCAAATGGAGTACCTAGAAATTACTTGGACCATTATTGGTCATATGAATCAAGTTATCAACTCAAGAGTTACATTTTATTCAAGGAGGAGTAACTTTTAAAGGAGAACACATGGCTTAGACCATAGTTTTGATTCTTGGTTTGGCTCATGGTTTTGGTATACCATTGGTGGTTCCCTAGGTTTCTTTGACCTCTATATTGGGCATGGAATATTACATAACAACCATGAAACACTTTTTCCACATAGATATTAAGGGATGTGAAATTGAACATTAAAAACTCTAGTATGTCAAAGTTCCATCTATCACACTTCACTTTTGATCCAATATTTTTATGGGAAAACTAATATTAATTGGTAAAAAAAGACTTCAATGACAACAGTGTTAGTTTCCTTGTTAGATGCAACAATCATATATTCAAGGAATTTCTTATGCTCATTATTTTATCTATGAATTGAATATTTTTATTTGATAGGTTTGTAGGAAACTTGTCCAAAGATACTTTGAGATAAAGGTTGAATTTATGCACAAATATATGGATCTAAATCCAAAAGGATGGCTAGTGACAACCAATAAAGTGTAATGGTCCAATTTATTCCCCACTTAATGGAAATGAACAATGAAGTGGCTAGTAACTTGTTACATCTTAATAAGATTGCAATAATTTTATGGTGATACTTTTGGGTTAACTCTAATGGAAATGCCCCCAAGGTTTTGGTTAATTTCAATTTGATAAAATGGATGATTGAATTTGTATGAATGTTGAACTTTACTGACATCATAAAATAGCCTTTACTTCATAGATATGTTGAAAATAATTTGATTTATGGGTAATAGTAGACATGTTGGACATAATTTGATTTATGGGTGTTATTAGATATATTTGCAATAATCCAAAGGCCTCTTGGCCATTTAGATTAGATATTTTCATGTATTTATTAAAGACATTTATAATTTTGGAAGTAGGTATTTGAAGACCATCTGACCATCACATGGCACGTGTATGATTTTGTAAGACCCTTTAATGTGTTGTAGGTGTTTCTCTCTACTACTTGTATTTGCATTTTATGGTTATGGGTTAGAGAGGTTTATCTTTTATTTTCTTTATTGTTTCATTTATCTCCACAAATATGTCATTTTTAATCTTTAAATTGTTTGAGTGAGAAGATACACTTGTCACCTTGTGATTAATGATGACTTAAGAGTGAATTGACTTTTCCTAACCTTTGGGATATGTCAAGGAGGGGTAGAGAATTTTGGATATGATTATTCACTTTCATGTTTGAGTTGAGAGATATTAGAAAAGAGAAAGATGGTGTTCTTGAGATCTTGAGGGAGATTCTTTGTGCTAGAGAATAGATCTTATGCTAGGGAATGCAATATTTGAGCTTCTAAAAGGAAAGTATTGTGCTTGAAAAGGGAATATAGATTTAAACATCTTATTTTAGAAAGATTTATAATTTTAGAAGTAGGACCCGTATTATTCCCTTGCATTTATTTTGATATTTCATTTGTGTTTGATAATCAAATGAAATGATTATTTCCATGATTATGTTAGAAATAATTCTTAACATTTTTGTTTCTTTATGCTTGGAAATAAATCTTTAGAATGTGCTCATGGATTTCCAATGACTTGTATATGTAGAATTTCAAGAATATGATTCGTGTATTCAAATAGGATGAACCTTACATTCAAATGTATTTGAAGTAAATTTAAGAGGCATTTTTTTTTTCCAAGTATAGGCATTTATTGCGTATAAGAGGCTTGACACCTTGTTTAGAGACACCTATGAGTGCTTGATGTCTTTAACATGTGTAGGAGCTTGGTGGTTTATGTAGGAGGCATGGAATGTGTAAACCCTTAATATTTTTCCATTAAACTCAACACAAAAATAATATTTTCTAATTTCAAACCCAAACACAAATACTATGTATTATGTGTTGGAATTATTGTCATTGATGTCAAAGTGACTATTGGTAAGCATATTATCAAGGAAGATTGTTAGATGATGTAATAGGTGTATGAGGAAGATTATTGGACGAGATTGGTATTGATGTAAATAAGTTTATAGATCAAATATTTTTAATGAATGGAATAGTTGTCATCATTTTCATTCATGTCAAATAAGAACTATGTTAGAGTGTTGTCAAAGAAATCGTCAAAGAAAACTACAAATATATATTAATCACCATTTTTTAATTAATTAATTACTAAAATATATAGCAGTGTTAATGAGCTAGTATGGTAGTGATTATATAATGATCAAAGATGGTGAAAAATATGTTAAATAAAAGCAACAATCATCCAAACTCCTTCATTGTTGTATCCTTGTCCTTGTTGGTAATATGCAAGACAAATGTAAGGTTATGTTTTTTTTATTTTTTTATATTGGTCGATAGCCGCACTAAACTAATATTATATTGAAGATTTAATGTTGACCTATTGCACATTTAGAATATATATTAATGCTAGTTGATTCCCATAAAGTGACACTCAAAACAAAGTTATACAAAGTATAATGGAAGCAAAAGAAATTTATTTTAACTCTATGGCAACGATCGAAACAAAGTTAATTAATTCCCTAAGACTACAACTATATAAGAAAGAGAATATAAGACCCAAAAAAAATAGTAGTTGGAGCATTAAAAATTTGGTGATAAAGTCTAACAATCAGGCAATAATAAAATTAAAGAGAAGCGGTGATTAAGGTTAAAGGGAAGACAACAATGGCAAGTTAAGAAGAATCGTGACCACTTAATTGGATATCCTTTTCAAGAGATGTGTCCAATCATGAAGATATATAAAGGAATAAGATTTGTAAGGGGAAAAAAAGTGTGTAAAAAGGTGAAGAATAAACTTAAAGGAGAAGGAAGCATGTGTAGAGGAGAAAAAATATTATGCAAACACATGCATATTTACAGAAGGAAAAAGAAGAAAAAAGATTACAGTAGATTAATGGATATAAAGAGAAGATTTTGCACAGAAAGTATGAGAAGATTCATGAAGAATTTGTGGAGGGGTTGTGAGAACATGTATGTTAAGTGGGAAAATAAAAGATATATCAATTAGGTACCTGCATATCTGCCCAAAAAGAGCTGAAGAGAAAATCAGAAAAAGATTGAGCTGGTATAAAAGGATTTTGTAGAGAGATAGAGGATAAGATTGTGTAGATATAGAAGAGAGGTTTATCACAAATCTATAGCGAAGAGTATAAGAAAATTTGAAAAAAAGAATTTGTTGATTTGAATATAATTTATCATCATCTATTGAAGAGGACATTTACAAGAAGATGATGGAATGAATAAAAGCTATATAAAGATATTTCATGAGAATCAAATAGATGTGGAACAATTATATGATATATAAATGACCATTATCAGTTGAAGTACCAGTATAGAAAATTGAACTTTGATTTAGAAGTTGGTGCTTTCTAAAGTGGAGATTGGTGTCTCTCACTAAATTGGTTCTTAGTTATAGGGATTGGTGCCTCCAGTATATTGGTGTCTACAAATTGAGGGGATTGATGTCTCATGTAGATTGGTTCCTATGAAGTTTGTAAAAGAGAGTTTATGTGTGCAATATTTTATTGGGGCATTTCTCTCGTAAGGGTATCTATGTAATTCTTGTATTCTATGTGTATTGCATAATTGTTGCATCTTATGTTGTTGATATTATGCATTGATATATTTATTATATTAAGTTTGAAAAAATAGAATTGTTTTTAATAAAAATTCACCCCCTCTCAATATAATTGTGTGCTCTTCGTCATATATATATGTGTGTGTGTGTGTGTGTGTGTGTGTGTATACAGATATATATATATATATATATATATATA
>MU224083.1:1112761-1138402 GCA_018584345.1 Thuja plicata
TATATATATATATATATATATATAGTTCATATTTCTTATGTGTGATTCTATCATTTATTTGGGCCTTGCCATGTTGTAACCAAGCCCATTTTCCATTATCTATTGTTGCATTTACCTTTTCCCATTCTTTCCTTCTTTCTTCTTGTTGAATTACGATAAGTGTTAGAAGCTTGTCATTGATGAAGGAGAATCTTGTGGATATGTCATACCGGTTATCATTGACATCAACATACCTTTATTGACTTATACTATTATGGCTTTTGAAATTTTAGTGATTTTGTTGATTTTATTTTGGTTCGCGTTACTTCACAATTACATATATCTGTATGATATTTTGATATCGTGTTTCGGTCCATCATATGCCTTTATATTCAATTATTATTTATTTTGGTGCTTGAGTCAAATTGCTACTTGGCTCAGAAGATTGGTTTATCAATTTCTCTGTTCCTTCGAAACAGAACAAGTTATTAGTGTATTCACATTTATTCGTTTACATGTTTTTGGTCTTATGATTTTTGGACAAGGATAACATATCAATGAAATGTGTGCTTTCAAATTGGTATCAATAGTTGTTGTGTTTTGGCCAACCTATGAGAGCAAAGAGTATGCTATTCTTTAGATGAAACATGTAAATAATTATCATAGCTGACTAGTTGGAGAAGTGTGTTTGGGTGACTTGAAATATGGTTACATTTCATATCTATATGATTTTTGTACTTCTTTTAGGTGTGTGTGCGTGCGTGCGTGCGTGCGTGCGTGCGTGTGTGTGTGTGTGTGTGTGTGTGTGTGTGAACATGTGAAGGAATATGCAGTGATATGTGACAAGAATAGATGTGGGTTGCTAAAGTGGAAATGAAGTGTGTTAAGTCCATTTTTTTATCCTTAAAGGAACTAATTTTGTGCATATGTCAAATACAATTGCAAAAATTTATTTTGTCTACTTATTTTACTTTGGGTAGTGAAACCTCTAGCAGTGAGCCTTAACTTATTGGGTAGTACACCCTCTGGTAGTGAGCACGTGTAATATATTATAACTAGTTATAGTATATTGAGAGTTAACACTCTTCATGGTTTTTCCCATTTGGATTTCCCACAATAAAAATCCGGTGTTCTCTCGTTTATGTGATATCTTTATTCAATCGTTTATTGGATTACATGTTTCTTTCTATTCTATAAATGATAAAAGAAATTTGGAAATCTCTAAGTGAATCGATCTTAAGGATTTAAGGGAATACTGATTCACCCCCCTCTCAATATTTGCGTTATTCAACAACTGGTATTAGAGCTTGGTCCCTTATCTTATTTTAACTGCTTGAGGGAGATCTTGAAGGTTGAATAGATGACATCCAAAGAGAGTACAGATTAAAACCACATGGATGGAGAATTGTAAATTGCTCTTGAAGATATTGAGAATGTGGAAAGTGAAAACAAGGATCTAAAAGAAAATATCAAGGAAGCAAATGAATGTGTTAGAAATGTGTCGGAACAAATCAAGAAGTTCAGGGAAAGACATAGAAAATTCAGCAAGGAGTCAAAGCAAGAAAATGAAACAATTGTCAATCTAAAGTTGCAAGCTGAAGAAAGATAAAAATTTGAAGAATTTCTAAATGAATTAGTCAAACAAAAAATTGAATGTGCAAAACTAAAGTACAAAATAGTAAGCTTGAAATCAGAAGGAAAACACAGGGAAAGCTCTTTGAAACTAGATGAAATAATGACTCTACAGAAAAATTGTAAAGACAATGGGGAATTAGGTTTGGAATTAGGTGAATGCTCAAATCATGGAACCAAGGAAAATAACAAGTCATAGTTAACTGAAGATAAACAAAATACAAAGAAGACAAAAAAAGGAAAGTAGCTCTGGAATCAAAGGAGTTTTGCAAGAAAACCACTATTTAGGCAACCTAATGTTCAAAGGTACCCTTCTTTTAATGGTTATTTTTTTCTTGTAAAAATTTTGGACATAAGGGTTTAGAATGCAAAATTGGGATGAATCAAAGTGTCTATTTTTTTACTTGCAAAAGATTTGGTCACTAGGCTAGTAATTATCAAAGTCAATTTTTTAATGAAAGAAATAGACCCTTTTATGGTTACTATCAGTTATGCAATGTATTTTGACATAAAGATTATCAGTTCAGATCTATAGTGAATATAAATAATTTAAGACAAAAGTGCTTTGATTGAAATAAGTTTGGGCATATTGCTAAGAATTTCATAAACATGAACAAGGAAACTCTAGTAGGAAGAAATAAGCCAATAAAAAAGGCTAACATAGAAGTAAGAAATGAAATGAAGAGGATATAGAAAAAGAAATAACTAGACACAATAGATAATGTTGATGACATTATTTTTCCATTAGTATGCAAAAAACACTTTCGGTAAGCATACACCGAAAGACTGGGCAAAGAGCAAACCGAAAATCAGATATAAGAGATCACCGAAAATGACTAAGTACAAAGAGAACCAACGACACAATTTTGTGTGTAAACTGAAATTACAAAGTGGAAAGGATAAAGAGGGACCTAATAGAGGAACCTGGTGTGCAGGATATAGTGCAACCTGAGAGACAGTCAAAGAGAAAACTGAGAGAATAGTTCAAGAAAGGATCCCGAAAGACAGTCAACTGATTTCAAAGCATAACCTACCGTCAGAAATTGAAAGTCAGTTGCAGCCCGCAAAAAGTGGATCTGACTTCCACATCAGATAAAATAGTCATGTTCTATTTATAGAGTCTTGATTTGTTTTTAAAACCATTTCTTTAAGGAAAAGAAACATGAATGTAATTGCTTTAATCAGTTTAACCGATTTAAAACACATAGACTATGAGATCAAGGTAAAGTTGTAAACCTGATCTTAGAGTTAACATTGTTTTACATGAAACTTGATGAAGTCAATCTATATTATAAATAGATGATGCAATCATTCATTATTATACATGAGAGAGGGATGTGAATATAAAAGAGAGGATGAATGAAGCATACAAGCACATCTATGGATCAGATTGAAAGTTTCAAGAACTAGAACATCAAAAGGTGAATTTGGTTATCAAGAACCAAGAATAGAGGCTACCGAGAATTAGAGGTATTATTCAATCACATTAGGTGATATACTTATTCATATAAACTTAAATGGATCTATAATCAACAATAGGATATTTCATATACTAGGTCAAATTGTAATTTTCTATCATTCTAGTAAGTGAAGCAAAGTGTAAAAATCCTTTCAAGGAAGGTGGATTTAACAGTCCAACTATAAATCTCTTTTAACTGAGTACACACTCAATAGTGTAGCAAAATCTCTTAACAGAGTAGACTTTAACAGGTCTCCACCGATACTCTTAACTGGGTAGATCATCAAAAGTGATCAAATTGTAATTCATAACCGGCCCCTTCCAATCTGCGAATAGTGAAGATTTTGTGGGTGCCATCCCCACCGTAGTTAATAGTGAAGATTTTGTGGGTGCCATCCCCACCGTAGTTTTTACTTCCTAACATGATTTTTCTGCGATATCATATCTTGTGTTATGTGTCAATTACTCTCATGAATGTTTCTATGAATGTTCACATGTTTGATTAAGTTTATGAATTGATATATCTTACATCAAGATAGTATAGATCGGATGGTTGGATAAACATTTGATAACTTAAAGGATAAAGGTTAAAAGATACAAAAGTTTTAGAGGTATTGATTCACCTCTCCCCTCTCAGTACACACTTCCCATTATTCCAACAATTGGTATCAGAGCTAAGTCTCTTTTTTGGAAAATCTTAAAGGCGTAAGAGAAAAGATCATACAATGGAGAAGTATAGACTTGACAAGAATATTGAAAATAAGAAGCTAGAAATTCAAATCTTCTATGAGCAGTATAAAGAAGCTAGAATCAATATGAGACAAATGTTAGATGAAAGAAAGATTATGGCATCTCGTTGTAATGAGATATATTACCATGAGGAAGAGATACCAGATTTCTTTGAGTCTTCAGGATCAACTGCAAGCAAAGCATTAGACACATCAAAAGAAAGCATCACAAGCTTAAATGAAATCAATCAACATCTGGTTGGACAAGTGAAATCTCTGCAAATCGGTCAAGAGACACAGATGGTAAGAATGATTGATGTCATGAACAATGCTAGACAAGCTAAACAAGAAAGAACACTAGCTATTGATGATAGAAGAAAGATTACAGAAAAGATACAAGAGAAAGAGTCTGAAATACATAAACTTACAGAGCATCACCATGAGATTACAAATCAGATTATTCTTATGAGTCAAGAGGCAAAAAAAATGAATGTTGAACTCATTGAAAGAATAAAAGCTATCGGTGAACTAAGGGATGAAAATAAAAAGTTGAAAAATGAAATAAAAATTCAGCAGCAGCATAATGAAATTATCAAGAAAGTTGAAGAAAGCAATAAAAGAATGGATGATTTTCTTGAAGGACAACGAAGAGTCAACAACAACACCAGTCTAGGCTTGACCGAGAATGGAGAATCACCCAATCAAGCTGATCCAGAGAATGTCTATGCAAATCTAAAGCCAAGAAAGCTGACATGAAATCATTGTGGAAAGAAAGGCCACAAATCAAATGTATGCAGAGGCAAAATGAAAGGTATTCCTAAATCCACATCTTCATTCATAGGTTTTTATTATAAATGTAATAAGAAAGGACATAAAGCATATGAATGTAAGTCTGAGATGAAACAACCAAAGAAGGAAACCTACATGGACAAATACTTTCCTAATTGCAAAATGAATGGACACACAACTCTTGAATGCTGGAAGAAGAAAAAGCAAGCATGGAATCCAAAAATGCAAGAAAATCCCTATCAACCGAAAATAGTCAGTAACCAGTGTGTATGGGATTACAACACATGAAAAAAATGCACAGCATGTGGAAGATTTGGTCACATTGATGTAAACTATATGAGATAATGGACAAGAAAGTCTAGAGGTTGGACTAACCCCAGAATGACATGCTTACACTGTCATAAATTTGGTCATTTCAAGAAAGACTACAGAGACCGAATGATAGAGACCAACACATATCCGAATGGAAATACCATTGAAGACATCCGGAGAATGAGAGACAAAATGTTGAGAAAATATTCAAACAATGAAGAAGCTGGACCGAGCAATGCAAATGGTGACACCCCATCTAATGGGTCTAGTGACATCACCACCCCCACCTAAGTAGAACAAGTAAGTATGGAACTGCATTACCCCAAGTATTATTTTGCATCAGTTCCATAATAAGTTGATAAAATGCCAAATTGGCATAAGTAAAGATGCATCATAATGTTACTTGTTAAAATCTGTGAAAACTATTCTATCAGGTGATACATACCGAAATCCATCGGTATACGCTCAAAGCTGAAACTGCCTACACTTACCAAGAAGCGTCGGTTAACATGTAAAAGAAAAGTTGCCAGTGTAAACCAAGACTCATCAATAATCAAGTAAGTTGAATGATTTATGTTTGCATAACACTGAAACCCGTCGGTCAAAGAAAGAGGTTAGACAACCACCCCAAAACATCACGTTGTCACTGAAGAGAAGTTAATGTTCAAACCGACGAACTCCATCTTCAAACACCGAGGAGTGGTTAAGCATTAATGACTCTATTTTTAGGGAAAACAGCTATAAAAGGGAGATAGAAGGGTTTCATTGTTCACCATGACTAGAGCAGGGTGACGAGAGAAAAAAAATTTGTGCAGAAAGTGACAGCATCACAGAGAGACATTAAGTCAACCACCAGCACTCCAAAGTAGATCAGAGATCATCACAGGTGTAAACAGTAAGTTCCCACGAAAACCAAGAACTCTATTTTATGCATTTTTCAAAAAACCCTAATTTTATCTGAAACAATTGCAACAACCTCAAGAACCACCAAATTGAAGAACACCAAGAAGGATGAGGTTAAGCTCATCAAGAATTCTGCATGTGAGGAACCACACTACAAGATTTACCCTAAGGTTGCATCCCAACCCGACAATGCTGGAGCATTCTCATGAATACTAGCTAGGTTTTTTCTCATCGAAGACATGTGAGCATTCATCCACTACAAGATTGCACAAATTGGTGACTTAGAGGTAGATCAAGCTTACAAGAAGCTATGTAATGAATATGGAACTATAAAAGATGAACATAAACACATAGAGGTGAAAGGGATCACTAATGCCCTACTATTCCTGAAGGTATTCAAAATCGAATGGATTTGGTTAGTACTAAGCCAAATGCATAATCACAAGTTATGGCTAGATGAGCCTAAGATGATAACGCGAGATTTTATCCATCCAGTCACCGGTTACCCTGTAACCGAAAAGGTAAAAGCATTGAAACACACACCCAAGGCTGAGATTGAAAAGAACACAGGAGCCAAATGGGATGGTAGAGGACTGAAGGTATCCACTATTAATGATGATGAAATGAAATTCAGAGCATGTGTCATAGGCTATAAATTCTTCCAAGAAAGCAGGATGAACAACATAGCATCCGGTGCAGTGGACACAACATACAAGATTGTGAATAAGGGAACTCAGTTAGATTTATCTGAACTTCTATTGAACTAGTTAGAAGAGAACTTCAGGACAATAAGAAATGCTAGGACAAATACATGTAAGTTTGGATCACTTATCATGTGCATTTTCTTTTACTTTCAAGAAACATTTCCATCAGTAGGAGATGTAAAATGGGATACCACAAAACCGGTCACCAAGCAAATCAATGAATACATAACATCACTGGGAGACAAATTTGAAACAGTCATGGATGAGTACTTTGTAGGATTCAAGGACCGAATGTAGAAAAGGGTAAGGATCCCTGAACAAATTATAGAGAAATTCAAAGATGATATATGTTTCATGGTTGACACCGACCACACATACATAAAACCTATTGTACCAAGGATGACATGGTTACAACCTTTGGAATATGAGGTTAATATTGATCAAGCATCCAAGGCAATAGATGCATTGATAAATGAACCATTAGACAATAAACAACCAAAGTTTGGAACTTATGAGGAGGCCAAAATCAAGAATCAAAACCGGACTGGTTGTAAATAAAATTGATAGGAAAAAGGATAAAATGGTCAAGAACCTAAAGAAAATACTGTCGGTAATAGAAGAAAAAATTGAATAGAGAGAAGAATTTGAAAAGGAGGAAGAGACTAAAGGCCAGTCATGCATTGGTGAATCTGCAGAAAAGAATCACTTCGAGGCCACGGAGTCAGATTCACCACCTCCTCCACTAGCAAAGAAGCAAAGAACCATAGTTGCTTCTAGGACAAGTAGCCAAATAGCGAAGGACTCAAGTCCATCACCCTTGAAGAAAGGAAAAGTCAGAACATACAAGAGGAAACTGGGCACATAGAAAAGATGGCCAACCAAAAGAATAAGGAAGCTCATCAGAACCAAAGAAGATATTGAGGACACCGAACAAGATGAAGGTGTACAAGCAGAAAAGGTTAAAATTCCTAAGAGCATTGATGAGGTATGTAAATCTATTTCAAATTCAAGATCTATCACAGATTCTAATATTAGAAGATGGTTAAAAATGGATCCAGAAGATCAGAACAAAGTTGAAGATGCCATAATTGCAAAGATATACAAATTCAAGTACGTACCAATACAATTCGAAGGTAGTTTGGTACCAAAGGAACTCTTGGATAGATTATATGCCAGATGGACATTTGCATTAAAGAATGAGAAGGAGAAAAGGGAAAGAGTACTTGTTTCTCTTATGCCTCTTGAATCCAAGAGGGAAGAAAATAATGAGGTGACGGAGAACCATAAAAAGGAGTTCTCACCCAATTTGAGAGCCTACAAATTTCTTGAAGGGGGGCTTATAGAGATTGAAAAAGAAAGTCACACAAAATGGAGTAAAATACTCAAAAGACCTATTGAGGAAGCTAGCCCCGAAAAAGACCTACAATAGAAAGATGATATTCAGGAAACTTAAGAACACATCATAATCAAAGATGCAGAAGATGACACATCAATTAAGTTAGATAAAGAAGAAATGAACACAACCAGAAACAAGAATGTAGAAGTTTCAGATGAAACATGGTCGGACACCACTAAGGACAACATTGTGGATAACACAGTCATCGACATAACCGATGACCCAACAGAAGACATACAAAAGGATGAAGATGACAATGTTACAAAGGACACAACCGATGAGAAGGACACAACATTTGATACTTCACAGGTGAACATACCAGGAAACATGTCAATATTGATGCAAGCCATCAATATACTACAAGAAATAGATAAGTCACCTGAAAAAAATTCAAGAATTCCCAGGGATGCAGGCGATGAAGAAAAGAAAGACAACACCAATGATTAGAAGGATATCAGAGACACTCACATTGTAACCAAACTAACAAGGTCAAAGAAGGAGATACAAATCAAAAAGGTGGAGACACAACTGAGAAGGATGCACAGAAAAAGATAGATGAAGTGCATAAGAACACCAATGAAGGAGATAAACCTAAAGGGAAACCTAAAAGGTTTCTACCAATAATGTAAAGGTTGATGTGGAGATGTCTACGAAAAACTGACAAGTTGACACCGAAACAAAGCAGCAAAAAGAGGCAACACCACAAGTCACTTCATCAAGTACAACAGACAAAGCTGAGAAATTGGCTATGGTTCTACATTCAAGTGTAACTCAAAAGAAGAAGAAGAAATCCAAGAAGAATAATTTGGAAGTCACTTTAGATGAAATCATTGAGATACCCAAATGTGACCCAACTACACTTGATTATGAATTGTTGAAAGAATACGGTGAAATATGCCAGAGGAAGGTATTACAGGAGAAGCTGAAAAAGCAGCATTGAGACTCCATGGTACTCGAAACAACTAGGGACATATTGCACCAGATTGTACTCAATGTTGATGTTGATCAAAATAAACTGATACTTGATCAACTAGACACTCTTATCAAATCCATTACAATGTAGAACATTGATGTAGAGAAGGCAATTGAAGAGAGAGCATAGCAAAAGCACCAGTAGAAACTTGTTGAGAAAATAGGCCAAGAAGTGGCAGTTAACAAGGTAAAGCTTTCAAAATTCATAAGTGAATTAGATCCTATTATTGCTAAGTTATTTCCTTGATTTAAAAACTAAGCACATGGAACAAGTTATATGACTAAGGATTATATATGTTGTACATACTTAACATTTTGTTAGTATTTGTCACATACCAGTTTTTGATACTAATGTCAAAGGGGGAGATTGATGACATTATTTTTCTATTAGTATGCAAATAAAACTTTTGGTAAGTATACACTGAAAGACAGGACAAAGAGCAAACCGAAAATCAGATATGAGAGATCACCAAAAATGGCTAAGTACAAAGAGAACCAATGACACAATTTTGTGTGTAAATTGAAATTGCAAAGTGGAAAGGATAAAGAGTAACCTGACTTGCAGGATATATTGCAACTCGAGAGACACTCAAAGAGAAAACTAAGAGAACAATTCAAGCAAGGAATCTGAAAGATAGTCAACTAATTTCAGAGCATAACTGACCATTAGAAACCAAAAGTCAATTGTAGCCTGCAAAAAGTGGATCTGACTTCCACATCAAATAAAACAGTCATGTTCTATTTATAGAGTCTTGATTTGTTTTTAAAACCATTTATTTAGGGACAAGAAACATGAATTTAAGCGCTTTAATTAGTTTAACTAATTTAAAACACATGGAATAGGAGATCAAGGTAAATTTGTAAACATGATCTTAGAGTTAACATTGTTTTACGTGAAACTTGATGAAGTCAATCTATCTTATAAATAGATGATGCAATCAATCATTATTATGCATGAGAGAGGGATGTGAGTATAAAAGAGAGGATGAATGAAGCATATGAGCATATTTATGGATCAAATTGAAATTTTCATGAACCGAAACAACAAAAGGTGAATTTGGTTATCAAGAACCAAGAACAGAGGCTACCGAGAATCAGAGGTATTACTCAATCACATTAGGTGATATAATTATTCATGTAAACTTAAATGGATATGTAATCAGAAATAGGAGATTGCATACACCTGGTCAAATTGTAATTTTCTATCATTCTAACAAGTGAAGAAAAGTGTAAAAATCCTTTCAAGGAAGGTGGAGTTAATAGTCCAGCTATAAATCTCTTAACCAAGTGCACACTCAATAGTGTAGAAAAATCTCTTAATAGAGTAGACTTTAATAGGTCTCCACTGATACTCTTAACCGGGTAGCTCATCCAAAGTGATCAAATTGTAAGCCTTAACCGGCCCCTTCCAATCTGTAGATAGTGAAGATTTTGTGGGTGTCATCCCCACCTCAGTTTTTACTTCCTAACAGGAGTTGTCTACGATATCATATCTTGTGTTATGTGTCAATTACTTTCATGAATGTTTCTATGAATGTTCACATGTTTGATTAAGTTTATGAATTGATATATCTTACATCATGATAGTATAGATCATATGGTTGGATAAATATTTGATAACTTAAAGGATAAAGGTTAAAAGATACAAACATTTTATAGGTACTAATTCACCCCTCCCCTCTCAGTACACACTTCCCATTATTCCAACAAATGTTACTACACCTAGCTCTATTGTAGAGACTTCCTCCATAAACTAGTTCATAAAGCTTTTGCTAAGAGGGAGCTTTAATGGAGATCTTATTCCCTTGTCATAGAAACTAGTGTTGTTTTCACAACATGTTGATATATCTAACAAATATATAAACCTAAACTATTGTTAAAAAATGTGATAAAAATATGGAAGTGTACAGGTTTGCAAAGCTTGAAAATGTTACTATGTAATCAAAAATAATAATAATATCTTTTTGATGATATGGTATTTTGGTGGCAAAACCCTAAGTATATATGGTACGAAATATAGAAGACTTTGGTGATCATTTTCATATTAATATTTTGGAAAATTCTAAGGACTCAAAAAGAGGTCTGAAAAAAGAGGTCTATGTTAAGTTATAAAAAGGTATTTATAAATTCTCATGGATTCCAATAAGATAGTGTGTTGCGAAGATGAGCCATGCTTAGAATATGAGAAATTCATGAAGGAACCAATGAGAGATGCTTTGGTTAGTACATTTTTGGCATTACTAGCTAGCGTTATATGTGTTGAGGACATGTATAAATTTAATGAAGTACAAATTGACAAGTATGACAATGAAAATTTTACAAATTTTGAAGGTTCTCTTTCAAGAGGCAATTTACAGATAATTTATGATCTAGGGCATAAGGGTTTGAATGTGTGGAGAAAATTTTCAATGATAAAAGATGAAGAACTGATCAAGATTGTGTTAATTAGGGTTCATGATGATTATATTTGGCTAGATAAACCATGTCAGATAACAAAAGAATCTATCAAGGCTATTACTAGTCTGTTCTTGAATGGGCTAATAATAGTAATGAAATTAGTAAGGAATAAGGAGGTTGAAGCTCTAACGGGTGTAACAAGAGATCAAAGGGGCTTACAAATTGACACCATAATTGATCCATAGATAATGTGTGTTTCTTTTGGCATTACATACAAGATTTACTTTCAAAATAGGGAAGGATCTACATCTTCCATTTCTATGTATGTTTCTCATCAAATGGTCAAAGAAGGACAAGATTATGATTTGTGTGAATTGTTAAGACAAAAAGTGTTGAAGAACATAATGTTAACCAAGAATGAGGATTATATTTTTTGTTTTGGATCTTTGGTTGTTTTTTTAGTATTTTACTTTCTGAATTCACTACCAATGAAGGAGAATGTTTTTGGGTTTAGAACTTACCTATAGAGAAGTAGATTTATAGTTATTTGAATGGATTGGATAGAAAAGATAGTTCATGCAAAGAATACTTCATTGAGCTCAAAAATAACTTATTTTTAAGATTTAGAATCCTGAGAGATTGTGTTGAGAAGTACAAGGATAATATTGCCTAGTAGATATAGATAATTTCTTCATAGAATAAATATTACCCAAGAATTTTAGACAAACTAATTTTGGTTATGAGATTAGTATGAAAGATTGTGTGTTGAATGCATAAGATTTTCTTAAGTGTCTGATAAACCAAATAGATAAATTGGGAACATATGAGGAGTTAGTTTGATTAAATGAATAGGTACATGTAGTTCTAGAAGGGTTCACCTCTAGTAAAAGAAGACATAGAAGATCCATTGAGGCCCCTTCTCTAGTCTCAAAGAAGAAGAAATCTGACAACAAGAAAGAGAAAGCAATGATAATTGATATTGATGACCTAGAACAAGCCAAGGTTGATGAGAAGCATAAAAGAATAGTGATAACACAAGAAGAAAATCCTAAGAATGACCCTAGATCTTCCAATGAAGATCCATATGAAATAATTAAGGTGTTGGAAATGCTTGAATAATCATATGGAATAAAGAAGATGGGTGATGCATAGTTCTTGCAACCATTGTATGTCAAGGAGAGAATTCTAGAAGATTTGATCATTCATGTGCTCTAGAAAAATATTGTTCCCAATGGTGTTGAGAGTTTAGTTCCAGATGTTCTATTTAAACATACAAAAGAACACTTAACCATGAAATCTATAGAAAAGGAAGATGATGATATAAAAGAAAGGCTACAAAGAACCTTGGGGAAGAAGTGTGTTATTGCATAGAAGAAATTGAATGACTATATGAAGGGAATGTTTTTATGTTATGGACACAACTTATAGATATTTCCTCAGGTGGCCTACTATCATATAAAATCAAAAGGCTAGGATTGACTCAATTAAGTCTGAGTTGCGTAAGTTTGCACAAAAATTTGATATTTTTAAATATGAGCATGGTGGAAAAAAATAATAAGTGAAATTCAAGCATAATTGATATTTGTATAGAGACAGAGAGATGGGTTTGGAGATCAAGGAGATTTTGAAAGAAAAAATGGATCACTTTTCTAGTTTGATAGAAGATGAATTAAGTCTAATTGTTCTAGATGAACTAATTGGTACTATTGACCTTCTTGTGTTGTACAATATTCAATGCTTAGTTCTTTAATCTTCCATTAGTTCCTAGAAATTATTCCTTTTGGAACTCAAAGCCAAGTACAAGGATATTTTCTCTTAAAAGGTAACTTTTTTTTTGCAATTTTAAGCTAGTATCTTTATTATACCCTATATCCTTAATGGAAAAGGGGGATAATAATAGAAGGAGAATAGTATAAGGAGAATAGAATAAGGAGAATAGTAGAAGAGGAATAGTAGAAGGAGAATAGAAGGGTATAGATATGAATAATGGTTTAAGGGGGAGCATATTATGCAGGAGGATCCTGGGGTAGTTGGAAATCCTATGTCACCAAAAACATATTTCATTTGCCTTTTATTTTAGTAGTTTAACTTGGATGGATACTTGAGGTGATCGGTCACTTTGGTGGAAGTTCTCGATTGGAAGATGTATTAATTCACTGTTGGACTCAATGACTGGACTTGGTGGTGCTCGGTGTTTTTTTGATATTCTACTTGGTGGTGTCTACTCAGTGGAGTTATGCTTGGTTTTTTCTTCCACCGAGTGGTCTGGCTCTCGGTGTGCTTGTTTACCAAATGGTTGTTGGAGTTCACTGACTTGTGTTTATGGATTGGGTGAACATTGGAGAGTGCATCCATGATTTGAGGGGGTCATTAGGATCGTGCAGAGTTCTAAGGCATGTGGATTTGTGACATTGGATCTTATGTGGACCTAAATCTAGGTTGCTGTCTTCTCCTATGTTTTTTTTTATTATTTGCAGCCAACTGGTGCATTTAATATCTGTTACTGTAGAGTGTATGGTCGCTTGGGTCATTTAATTATTGTTTAAAAGCTAACTTGTGGCAAGTGCATATGAAAGAGAGTCAATGTTGATGTTTAGAGATAGAGAAAATAATGGGAAGATAGATAGAGGATAGTAGAGTAAGTGTATAGCCTGAAAGATTGTAAGTTACTACAGATAGTTGTAAGTGGGTAGGCAAAGATTGCAGATTGCTTGGTGGCTTGCGAGCACAAGTTCAGATCTGGTTTCTTCAACTTAGCTATAGGGTAGATGGATAAATTTGGATCCTGTGAGATCAAGTTAGATCCTGTGAGATCTTGTTGAATCTATTGATATAATTTTCCCTAATTGGGAAGGCCTTACAGCCCAACATGTTGCGTGTAATTGGAATTCTAAGATAATATAAGTTGATATTGGTATATCTTGTGTTGTGTTATTTACGTTGTGTTGTTCTTGTTGTTGGCTACAAGTTTGGACAATCCTTTATTGGATCCTCTAAGCTTGGACTGCATAAAGTGGTATCAGAGTTGTTGTTTCATTTCTTTGGAGCTTAGGGTTTTCAAAGATCTGGAGAGATGACTCTAAGAAGATTGGACCTTAGGTAAATTGCAGATCTTTCTAAGGAGGTGGAAGCGGGGATAATAGAAAGATTCAGATCTGAGATGATGGCAATGAAGAATGAAATCATAGAAGGTATCAGAAATGTTGGATTGCATAGAGATCCAAGAGCGGATGATGGTTATGAAGAAGCTGCTGAAGATTTTAAAGTTGTTGGATCTAGTGGAGATGATAGAGTTGATCAGATAGAGAGATCTGGAGGAGCCAGATATGATCGGTTGCAAATATCTAGAGCTTGGTTGAGTACAAGCTACCGAATGAAGGTGTCCAATTTTTCAAGTACATTAAGACCCGAGGATCTGATTGATTGGATCGGTGAGTTAGAAGACTACTTTGATCTGGAAGACATTGAAGATCCTCTTAGACTAAGGTTGGAACAGACTAAGCATAAGGGACATGTTTCTTTATGGTGGAAAGAGTTGCAGAGGGATCCAGGAGAAGAAGGTGAGATGAAGATCAATCGGTGGAGGTTGATGGTGGAAAAGCTAAAGGCTAAGTTCATTCCTGCTGACTATGAACTTGAGTTATTTAAGAAGTTGAAAAATATTAAATAGAAGGATATGACTATAGAAGATTATACTGAGGATTTCTACAAGTTGACTATTCGGTCTGGGCATAAAGAACTTTCTAAGGAAAAGGTGATGAGGTATGTTAATGGTCTAAAATTCAATATCCAAGATGAGATTGGTATGTTGAAGATTGACTCGGTAGAGGATGCTTATCAATATGCATTGAACGAAGAAAATAGATTGAAGAGAAGACATTATGGTAATTCCTGAGGGAAGGAGAAGCAGGAACAGTCGGTAAAAGATAAACCGAGGGTTGAGGATGAATTGAAACCTTTTGAACCAAGGAGAAGGGTAGGTAGAGGTGTGTTCAAAGGTACTTGTTACAATTGTGGTGAAGAAGGACATCGATCATTTGAATGTCCCCATGCAGATAAGAAGGTTGGTAGTCACCAAAATGTTGTGGTGAATGAGGTTATTGAGAATGAACCTGAGGTAGAAGGCGTGAATCTCTTGCTTAGGAGAGCTTTGCTGCCCTCGAAGCAAGTTGATTCTTGTTAGAGGAAGAACTTGTTCAAGACTGTATGCAATTCTGGTGGTAAATTTTGTAAGGTAATTGTTGATGGAGGAAGTATTGACAACCTAGTTGTTGAGGAGATGGTTTAGAAACTTGGTTTGAAAAGGTTGAGACATCCTTGTCCTTATCAGATAAGTTGGTTACAAGTTGGTCATGCAGTAGAGGTGAAAGAGCAGTGCACGGTGATTTTTCACATTGGTACTTATAGAGGTGAAGTATTATGTGACATTGTGGAGATGATTTATTTTCATGTTTTACTCGGTAGACCTTAGCAGTATGATAGAGAGGCTATTCATGACTATAAAAGAAATCCCTTTACTATAGTGAAGTATGGGTAGAAGTATATTTTGATTCCTTTGAAGGATGCAAAGCTCCAGAGGAGGAACTTGAGCATTGGTACCAGATCTAAAATGGTTGGAATGGTTAATACAGACATAAGTGTGCAAAGATATGAAGATAAATTAGCAAGTACTAGTGGTAAAAGGAAGCAGAAGAAGAACTGAGGGAAGAGTGTGTTAGTTGAAGACATGTATAACAAGAACTAGTTTAGGATCTATGTGTTGAATTCCAACAGATGTTCACCCAGCTTCTAAGAACATCTTTTTGCACCTGGGGTGTCTAATGCAGGAGCATCCTGGGCTAGTTGGCAATCCTGTGTCACCACAACATATTTGGTTTGCTTTCTATTTTAGTAGTTTAACTTGGATGGAGACTTGAGGTGCTCGGTCACTTTGGTGGCAGTTCTTGGTTGGAAGATGTATTGCTTCAATATTGGACTCGATGAATGGACTTGGTGGTTCTCGGTGTTGCTGTGATATTCTACTCGGTGGTGTCTATTCGGTGGAGTTATGCTCGGTTGTTTCTTTCACTGAGTGGTCTGGCTCTCAGTGTGCTTATTTACCGACTGGTTGTTAGAGTTCACTGAATTGTGTTTATGGATTGGGTGGACATTGGAGAGTGCATCCATGATTTGAGGGGTTCATTGGGATTGTGTGGAGTTCTGAGGCATGTAGATTTGTGACATTGGATCTTGTGTGGACCTAAATCTGGGTTGATGTGTTCTCCTATGTATTTTGTTAATATTTGTAGCCAATTGGTGCATTTAATATATGTTCATTGTAGAGTGTATGGCCGATTGGGTCACTTAATTATTGTTTAAAAGTCAACTTGTGGAAAGTGTGTAAAAAATAAATTCTAGGTTGATGTTTAGAGATAGAGAAAATGATGGAAAGATAGATAGAGGATAGCAAAGTAAGTGTATAAGTTGAAAGATTGTAATTTGCTACAGATAGTTGTAAGTGGGTAGACAAAGATTACAAATTGCTTGGTAGTTTGCAAGCACAAGTTCAGATCTGATTTCTTCCACTTAGCTATAGGGTAGATGAATAAAGTTGGATCCTGCAAGATCTTGTTAAATGTGTTGATATAATTGGCCCTAACCGGGAAGGCCTTACAACCCGACATGTTGCATGTAATTGGAATTCTGATATAATATAAGTTGATATTGATATATCTTGTGTTGTGTTGTTTCCACTATGTTGTTCTTATTGTTGTCTGTAAGTTTGGAAAACCCTTTATTGGATCCTCTGAGCTTGTACTGCATTAGCATAGCAGAAAAAGTAGAAGTTTTGATAATTTTGATTTTGATTTTAAGTCTGCACTCCTTTTTAGCATGTTGACATCAATGAAAAAGGGGGATATTATTAAAATCTTGTCATAGATAATGGAGAATGTTGTGGACATGCCATATTAGTTGTCATTGATGTCAACATACCTCCATTGACTTATACTATTATGGCTTTTAAAATTTTAGTGATTCTATTGTGAGCTCCTTGATTACAGATATGGGTAATGATATTTTGATAGCATGTTTTGGTCCATTAGAATATTTAGGATTTCATGTGTTTTGGTGATTTAGTTAGATCTCTACTTGACCTGGAAGATTGGTTTACCAGTTCTGCTATTCCTCCAAAACAAAACAAGTTATCCGTGTATTCACATTTCTTCTTTCAAATGTTTTTGGTCTTATGATTTTTGGAAAAGGATAAGGTATGGATAAAATGTGTAATCTCAAGTTGGTAATAATAATCATTGTGTTTTGCCCAACCTATGAGAGAAAAAAGTATGGTATGATTTGGATGAAAAATGTAAATAATTATCATATCCAACTACTTGGAGAAGCATGTTTGGACAACTTGGAATATGGTAGGGTTTTGTATATATGATTGATGTACTAATTTTGGGTGTGTGTGTGTGTGTGCATGCACGCATGTGCGTGCATATGTGTGTGTGTAAACATACAAAATAATATATAGTGATACATGAAAAAAACATTTGTGAGTTGTTGAAGTGAAAATGAAGTGTGCTACATTCATTTTCTAAGCCTCAAAGGAACTAATTTTGTGCATATGTAAGATGCAATTGCAACAGCTCATGTGTGTGTGTGTGAACATGCGAAAGAATATACAGTGATATGTGAAAAAAACATATGCGAGTTGTTGAAGTGAAAATGAAGTGTGTTACATTCATTTTCTAAGCCTCAAAGGAGCTAATTTTGTGCATATGTAAGATGCAATTACAATAGCTCATTTTGCCTACTTATTTTACTTTGGGTAGTGAGCCCTCCCGTAATGATCCTTAATCCCTTCAGTAGTGAGCTTTGCAATAAGAATTTGTAATATATTATAACTAGTTATACTATATTGAGAGTTATCCCTCTCTGTGGTTTTTCCCATTTGGGTTTTCCACAATAAAATTTTGGTGTTCCCTTGTGCATGTGATGTCTTTATTCAGTTGTTCATTTGATTACATGTTTCTTTTTGTTCTATGAATTATAAAATAAATTTGGAAAGATCTAAGTGAATTGACATTAAGGATTTAAGGGAATATTGATTCACCCCCCACCCCCTCCCCCGCCCCTCCTCAATATTCTAACTATTCAACTATAAGATCCCCATCAAGGTATATATGTGTGTTCCTTTGAAGAACCTCTTGTTCCTTAGTATCATGTTCTTGTCTTCTATATTCTTCAAACTTACCCTTACGTTCATGTTTATGTTACCTTTTTGATGAACTATAACTGATTGAATGTTTGAAGATGTTAAGTTGATGATCACCAAGTCATAGAAATTTTATGCAAGACATTAAATTAGTTAATGTATTGTATTGTCATTGATGTCAAATTGATATAATCTATATGGTCATGGACATATTGCTAAAGACTTCAAAGAACCAATGAATTAGGGACTATGCTATCAGCAATGCATATAAGTCAAATATTCAAAAAGTGACTGTATACATCGATGGAGTGCAAACAGATGGACAGAGTAAAAGAGAAAAGTCACATTGTTACCCGACGAGCAAATGCAAAACATTACTGATGAGCAAAGTCACAATGTTACCTGATGAGCAAAGCACAATGTAACCCGACAGACATAATTAATGTGTTGCCCAACGGAAGGAGATCCAAAAGATAACTGAAGTCACACCGATGGAACAGTCAGTTATCACCGATGACTAACTGAACTATTGACCGATAGAACAGAGAGTTCAGAAATGACAAAATGCTTAGCTGTCAAGAGCTAAAAATAAACTTAACTGATACTTATCATTGTTTTAATCGACAAGATAAAGCCGAAGATAAGTAAAGGATTTAAATTTGCTTTGTCCAGTTGGAAAGAAGATCTCTACGAGATAAAACTAGAGTTTTTCTTTAAATCTAATTGGTGAGAATTGTGGATAACGCCAAGATCAAGAAAATCAAGAACCTAGAAATGGTGATATCATGTCTATAAAGAGACAACCTAATTCAATATGAAAGTGGTGAAGGGGAGTGAAAATAGAATAGATTCTGAAGGAGAAGAAAGTCTTCAATCAGACCTAATCAATCAAGCTGAGGAAAGAGCTAAATTCTACAGACACTGACGAACAATGATACATCATCACAGAGAAAAACAGTGTGGAACAAAGGTATTGAATTGATAACATTGATCAGAAAGGTAATGTACTTACAATAAATCTAAAAAATGTACAATTCAAGTTGTATATGTGAACATATCAATTTACTGTTTGATTTTAACCATTGAAGCATCAAGTCTCTTAACCAAGTAGGACTTAAACATCTTTTGTAATTGAGATACATCCCAAGGAGTATAAAAAAGTTTGATCATAGAAATTAGCATTGGCTATGACTGATACCTATTGACAAGCCAAGTGAGTGTTTGATCAAGGATGGTAGCATTAGATGCCAGATACTATGTGACAAACTATCTATTTAAATTCTCTAACAATATCACACCTAACAATGTTTTTGTAACCTTTAATAGGGTTGGCTCTTAACCGATCTCACTTCAGAAGAGTGAAAATTTGGGGTACCGGTCCCAATGGTTTTTCCCTTAACAAGGTTTCCACATTAAAAATCCATGTGTTATTGTGTCTATGAGTCATTACTTTATTGTTTTTCATTTCACTTAAGTAAATCTAGATTGATCGGTATACACTATTTATTTACTGTGTTTCGGTAAATAGAAAGACCACTTATCGGTAAACATACAGAAGAAGGTTTACAAAGCATTCTGACAAGTAGAAATCTGATATAAGTATTTCAAGGCATTCATCTTGTAGGACTGAAGATAACTAGAGTTATAATTTGTGGTACTAAGTTTGAAGGGTTGATTTAAGGATTAAATTTTGAGGCCACTGATTCAAACCCCCCTCTCAGATATTACTAACAATTGGTAACAGAGCTTGTGTTCTTAGAAAAGGAGTTTAACAACTTAAGCTAAAGATCAAAAGATGAATAGACGAGATGTGCCCAATTTGAACAAAGACAACTTTGCTTCATGGCAAAGTAGAATAAGACTCCACTTATCAGGTATTGGAAATGATGTTACTCAATACTTAGATAATGAATATTTGTTTCCCACAGGAGCACCCACAGTTGAACAAATGAGAGAGAAGAATGAGCACAACTATATGATGGTAGAGCTTGCTTCCTCACTCTCTGATTATGAATTTGAAGATGTCAAAGCATACACAAATGCAAAGAAGATGTGGGAAAAATTGAAGCTTTTATATGGTGGTGATAAAAATGTTCTGAGAGCCAAGGCAGAAAGCCTTAGAGGAAAGTTTGATGATCTCAGAATGCAAGAAGGTGAAAATATCACATAGTACAACGCAAAAATCAAAGAGGTATTCAATTCTATTCGAGGAGTTGGAGGTGTACTAGATGAAGATACATTGGTAAGTAAAATTATAATAACCTTACTACCTACTTATGCTATTAGAGTATCTGCCATACAGGCAATGAGAGCAGTATAAAATAGCAATGTTACTCTATATAGTTTGATTGGAAGACTGATTTCATTTGAGATGAATAAATTTGATAATAGTGTCTTACCAAACATAGAGTCTACATTCGAATCTTCTTTGAGAATAAGTAAATCAAGGCATAAACACACTATGAGAAAAGATAGTGATATTGAAAGTGAAGAAGAAGATCTTGATGAAATTGAAGCACTTATAGCTAGAAGAATGTAGAGAGGCAAAGGTAAATTACCACTTATGTGTTTTAATTATAAAGAGATTGGACACTTTGCTGCAAGATGTCCTAATAGAAGAAAAGATGACAGAAGTAATGACAGATCATTTCAAAAGAAGTATGACAGAGGTGATTACAAAAGCAACCGACAATCAGAAAGAAGAGATACCCAAGACTACAAGGACAAAGGAAAGAAGGCCAGTTACCTAGAAAAATGCAAAAATGAATATACTGACACTGAATGTGATGAAGACATCGAGATGGTGTTTGTGGTAGTAAAAGATGATTCAGATGATGATAAAGAAAGGTATTTAGGAACTGCACTCATATCTAGTGTTAGTAAAAATGATGTCTGGATCATAGATAGTGGCTACACTCACCATATGACCGATGACAAACAAAAGTTTGAGATTTTTTAATACTATAATGGTGGCTCAGTAAGAATGGGTAATGACACACCTTGTCCAGTTGAAGGTAAAGGAACTATAATGTTGAATAACCTAATAAAATGTGAAAATGCTTATTGGGTGAGAGGATTCAATTATAATCTATTGAGTGTTTCTCAGTTGAATAATTCAGGTCACAAAGTAGCATTTGAAAATAAGAAGGCAAAGATCTTCAATAAATCAGGAAGTCTGATTGGTACCGATGAGAAGACAAAAGGAAACTTATTCTATCTGAATGATAGTGACACCACTTGCTCAATGGATAGAAACAAAGACATATGGTTATGGCACAAAAGACTATGTCATGTAAACTTTGACAACATGATACAAATAAGCAGAAAGAGAAATGTAAGAGGCTTACCGACGATGATTAAGCCAGACAATATCATGTGCAAAAATTGTCAAAAAGGTAAGATGACAAAGTATAACTTCAAAAGAAAAATCCATACATTTGATGTCATTCTAGAATTAGTCCATACTGATCTATGCGGACCCATGAGGACAGAGAGTTACTATGGTGACAGATATTTTATTCTCTTTGTTGATGATTACTCTAGAATGATGATTGTAATGTTTCTAAAAGATAAATCTGAAGCATTCAAGATGTTTAAATGGTACAAAGAAATGGTTGAAAAACAAAGTGGTAAAGAATTGAAATTCTTAAGATCAGATAGAGGAGGGGAATTTATTTTAGATAAATTCACTAACTTTTGTAATGAGCATGGAATCAAGAGACAGGTCTCTGCACCGAGAACACCACAAAAAAATAGAATTGCTGAAAGAAGAAATAGATCCATTGTTGATTGTGAAAGGACACTGATGATAGAGAAAGGCATCACCCAAATATTCTGGAGGGAAGCTTTCAGTACTGCTTTTTACACATTGAAGAGAGTACAATTTAAGAAACACACCAAGAAGACACCTTATGAGCTATAGTATGGTTACACAGCCATTGTAAGTTACTTCAAAAAATTTAGTAGTCAATGTGATATCTTAAAAGATGATAGAAATGGAAATCTTGACTTCAAGAGTGATGAAGGAATCTTCCTAGGGTATTCCACCAAGAGAAAGGATTATAAATGTCTCAATAAAGCATCTAACAAAATTGTTGAAAGTGCAAATGTAAAGATAGATGAATTTGTAGAGAAGAATGAAAAGGAGAGAACAAAAGAACCAGATGACTACAATAGGTTTGTTTACAATGAAGAACCTCACACTCTATCCGAGAAAAAATGTATAGCTCCCGAGCAACAGATTATTGCACCCGAGCATCAGGCTGCAAATATCAACAATCAGGATATTGCTCAAGATGATGTACCAAGCGATGGAGATCATAATAAAGGACACAATGATGATCAAGATGATAGACAAAGATTTGAACCTATACTTGCCAAATATGTCAGTAGGAATCATCCACAAAACTAGATCATTAGAGACAAGAAGGTTGGTATGAGAACCAGAAGTAAGTCTCTAAACACAAGATGTCTTATTTGTGATTATGAACCAAAATCTATCAATGCTATACTTGATAATAACAAATGGATTAGTGTTATGAATGAGAGAATTTAGTAGATTTAGAAAAACAAGGAATGGACACTTGTACAAAGACCAGATGACAAGAATGTCATCGGTACAAAATGAATATTCAGGAATAAATTAAATGAGAATGGAGAAGTCACCAGAAACAAAGAAAGACTCATATGCAAGGGGCATGCACAAGAAGAAGGGATTGACTATAGAGAGACCTTTGCACTCATTGCTAGGCTAGAAAGAGTGAGAATATTACTTGCTTATGATGCATGTAAAGGATTCAAGGTATATCAAATGGATGTCAAGCCTGCATTCTTAAATGGAATACTTGAAGAAGAGGTATACATTGAGCAACCAGAAGGGTTTGTTGATCCATAAAAAAGGTACATGGTATGTAGGCTACACAAAGCCCTGTATGGATTGAAACAAGCACCCCGAGCCTGGTATGAAATACTTCATTCCTATCTCATAAGTATTGGATTTGTAAGAACTAGTGAAAATAGTAATCTTTATTTGAAGGAAGATGTTGATGCTAACATTTTGATTGCTGAGATATTTTTTGATGACATCATATTTGGAGGCAATGATATTCTATGAAACTCATTTGAAAATGATTGAGCAAAGAGTTTGAGATGTCTATGTTTGGAGAGATCAAGTTCTTTCTTGTTCTACAGATCATGCAACAAGATGAAGGTATTTTCATTACTCAATCCAAATACATCAAGGAAGTGCTAAAAATATTCAAGATGGAAGATTCCAAACCAGTTGGAACACTGATGGAAACTGGATGTAAGCTGACAAAGGAGGACAATTCATTAGAAGTAAATCAGACTTTGTACAGATCAATGATCAGAAAAGTCATTTATGTTGTACATACTAGACCAGATATTGCACATGCAGTAGGAATAGTTGAAAGATTTTATGCTAATCCCAGGGAATCCCATATCACTACTGTGAAAAGAATCCTAAGATATCTAAAGAATACTGAGTAATATGGCTTATGGTATAGAAGAGAAGGCAAATTTGAACTTAAAGTCTTTACCGACACTGATTAGGCTGGAAATGTTGATGACTGAAAGAGCACAACTGAAGGAGTATTCTTTATGAGTGATAGACTTGTCACATGGATCAGAAAGAAGAAAGGATGAATCTCTTAGTCTACTATTGAAGCAGAATATGTTGTTGCTTCTGCAAACTGCTCAAATATTGCATGGATCAAACAGTTACTTGAACGTATGCATATGAAAATTCTTGAACCAGTAATTATCTATTGTGATAATACAAGTGCAATAAACATTTCCAAGAATCCAGTCATGCATGCTAAGACAAAGCATATTTATATCAAGTATCATTATTTGAGAGAACAGATTCAAGAAAAGGAGGTGATACTTGAGTATGTGCAATCAAAGGAATAGTTATCTGATATCTTCACCAAGCCACTACCCAAAGATGCATTTGAGTACTTGAGAAAAAGACTAGGGGTTAGACCCTTGTCTGCTGGTCAGTAAAATGACTAGAAACCTGCATCAGCCTACATATTATCAGAATATCATTCATATTGATGCAAGCAGAGAGATGGACTTCAAAGATACATCTATACACAACAAGGTATTTATCTACTCTGAGCACCATAGTTGTTGTATCGCTGATGGATTGGGAAATTCAAGGAGTATATTATGGATAAAAAGGATTTGTTTGGTAAAATATTTGTTTTGGTATTGCTGTCAAAGGGAGAGATTATATCCATTATCACCTCAGAGAGAGATTATATCCCTTAAGGAGAAATTATATTATCCAGAGGGAGAGATGTAACTAGAAAGGGAGAGTACATACAAAGGGAGAGAATTTGACATAGGAAAAGAACACATCTGTAATACCTACCCTTTGGGTTGCCTTTTTATTTTAGTTTTTGATCTCTTTTAGACCATAGTATGTATGTGTTAGTTATTTCAAGTGATTTTAAGGATATTCATAGGTTACTTTTTATTATGGTATTGATCCATTGTTAGTTGTATTATATTGTCTATTTGCATATGATTTGTGATTATTTCATGTTGGTTATGATTACGTTAGGATGTCATTTTGATTATGGTTTTCTGACAATACTGACCTGATATTTATATGCACATAGATCATTTGTATGCTTTGCATTAATGTCTGTTGTGTTTGGTATGGTATGGGATAGAGTCGTAGTTACTTGCTTCGGTGAGATCCACACGATAACCTGGTCTCAACCATTGTTTGTCATATGATATATATGCATGTATGTTCGTCTTTGTGATGACAGTTTTGTAGGTATTGGGCTACGTCTTTCCTGAATTGGCAGGAGTGAGTGGGCCCTATCACATTAATCTCAATGGTAAGAAAGGGGAGATAATGTTTAGGTCCAAATCCATACCCTAAACCTTTACTTTGTCCTAGAACTGGGCAAGAATCTGATTGACTACCCTAGTGTTTGAATCTGTCTAGTGACGTAGATTCGTGAGCCTATTTGTGTGTGCTTGGGTGTCTATTTCAGTTGATTATCTGTTTGAGTTGTTTATCTGTTTGGATGGGTTTTAGGTGATTTAATGATGCTTTTAGCTTGAATTATTTAATTAATATTTAAGAAAAATATTAATGTTAATTATTGCACCTTTATTAAGGTTAAAATATG
>MU224083.1:1145066-1202556 GCA_018584345.1 Thuja plicata
ATTGAGTTAAAATTGCATGCTTGAGAAAGAAACTCTTCTTGAAAATAAATTAAAATATTAGATTTAGAATGTCTCTTGTTATTATCAATTTGCATGTTTAAAAGAAAGAAAACTCTTTTTGAAAAAAAAATATATAAAGAAATTAATATTAAATTAGAGATCTTTCTTATTTTTATCAATTTATATGTATAGAAAATCCTCTTAAGAAAATAAAGAGTTATTATTAAATTTAGAATATATCTCTTGTTTGCATAAAATTGCATGCTTTATTATTTAAGTAATTTAATATTATTGCATGTAAATATAAAATGAGGATAAATGCATGTTCTCTCTTTTGTTATAAAAATTAATTAAATAAAAAATTTTAAAGAATGAGTATCTATAAGATATATTTATTTGCATGTTATTTAAGAAAGATTTATTTATTTATTAGAAATAATTCTTGTTAGATTTTGCATGCAATAATATTCTATTTTTAGAAATTATATTTTTTTCAAAAAAAAAAAAGATTTTTTTTAGAATTCACATGGAATGGTATTTTATTTTTCGAAATTATATTTTTTTCAAAAAAAAAAAAGATTTTTTTTAGAATTCACATGGAATGGTATTCTATTTTTAGAAATTATATTTTCTATTTTTAGAAATTATATTTTCAAAAAAAACAAAAAAAACTTGTAATTATATTTGGTTTTTTAGTAATTATTAAATAGATTAATTTATATAAGGTGGATTTTATAAATTAATCTGTAAAGGCTTATGTGCATTTTCTTTTGAAAATTGAATTATATTGTGTTAGTAATTTATCAGATAAACTAATTTGAATAGTGTTATCTATAAATGAGTTTATCATTGATTATTGTTGTCTTTCTGGAATCGTCTTTACCATGTCAGGATGTGTTTTTTGAATGAATGTTAAAGGATTATGTGCTTCTCTTCTATATGAATTGTTGAGTGTCGATTGCCTATTGGGAATTAGTTGGCTATCAGGAGGTGAATCCAGAGGTTTTTGAGGTTTCAGTTATGTGATATTTTGTATGCTTTAGTGCATGATCATGATGTTATCGATTTTGGGTCTCAATCTTTTTACCCAACCTGAGTTGTCTCAACTAGTCCTGTGTGATCATGTGATGTTACCTGTATGTGGTATTGGTTAATTAAGAACCAATCATTCTTGTGTGGGCAAGAACCAGATATTAGAGTTTTGATCTTGTTTTGATATTCTTTATGATTCTCTAGGGGTGTATCCCTATATGAGCAGGAATCAGAGATGAGGTTTGTGATTTACCTTTTTGATGTTCTTTTGTGAACTTAGGGTAGGTTACCTAGTTGTATAGTAGGAGGTGACTTGCAATAAGTACCAGAGCCCACAAGTGGCTGCTAGGATTTGCTTATTGTAAGTAGTGGTAACAAGTGATAACATAATTAATCTAATTAGGTTGACCTAGTATTAAACTAATAAGATTAACACCTCACCCATGCTTGAGCGCTAATATAGGCTAAGATGGAGGATGAGTAGATGCTTGCCCCCCTTTCGAGGTGCGGGTTCAGGCATCATTAGTGATCTTATCTGTATGAAAGGTCATTGATGCCGTGTATAGTCACTTGGGTGCTGGAATCTATTAAGAGATTCCTAGAGCTGAACTCAAGGATGCGACGTACATGATGACACCTTCCTATCTACAGCTTGGGTTATCCTACGTGTGTTAGTACCTCTAGTGTTTTTTAGTGTTCCTTGTTTTGGATTAGAGTGTTTCTAGGATCTTCCTATGCATGGTGTATGAGGTCATGTTTACCTTATTTGTATTCTTGTTGTATACCCCATGTGTGTGTGTGCCTGTTATTATCTCCTTAGCACGGTGGAAGTGAACCTTTGGTTCCACGTGGTCGGGTGGTAGTGATTCTTATTACCATTGAGATTTCAACGGATTCTTCTTCATGCTTGGTTGTTCCTTGTTGCAGTTTCATTTTCCTAGTCTTTTGGAGACTTGATCATTTACTTGAGATGTGTATTGTACCATATGTATTTATTAGTTATCATCCTTGGAGGATGCATTGTATTGTCTATTATATATTATTACATGCCCTGCGACTTGTGCAGTGGATGTTGATTAGGTGGTATACCTTATGGTATCAGAGGTATATGTAATCTTTATTATTGAGATGTATGTTATTGGGTTCAGATTATGTAACCTTTATGTCAGTTCTATATTATTTTAATCGTAGATTATTTTGTTTAAGTAATTCTACGTCAAGGAACCCTCAAGGAATGTTAATCATGTATGCGTTGTATTTCATGTATGTCATGTACTTTATTGTGTTGCTTCCGCATTGTTATCATTATTATTTGTAAATATTTCGTGACCTTGGTGTCATGTTTAGGTTAAGTTCTCCTAGGTTCCCTGGCGGGGCATTACAACATCACATCAGAGAAAGATAGATTCTACATCTATCTAGTAAAGGGATTGAAGATAGAGAGAAAGCTGCAAGAATCAAATCTAATCTCATATGAACTTACCGAGGACCATATATTTGTATCATTTATAGTACATAAGATTGGTAGTTTGATGAACTTCAACTGTTATATTTCATATTGTATTAGTGATAATATAGTGTGATAATGTAGCGTGTTTCCATCAATGCCAAAGGGAGAGATTGATGAGCTATAACTGATTGAATATTTGAAGATGTTAAGTTGATGATCACCAAGTCATAGAAATTTTATGCAAGACATTAAATCAGTTAATGTATTATATTGTCATGTATTTCAAATTGATATAATTTGTATGGTCATGGACATATTGCTAAAGACTTCAAAGAGCCAATGAATCAGGGACTATGCTAGAAGTAATACATATAAGTCAAGTATTCACAAAGTGACTATATACACCGATAGAGTGCACACCAACGGACAGAGTAAAAGAGAAAAGTCACAGTGTTACCCGATGATAAAATGCACAACATTACTGATGAACAAAGTCACAGTGTTTCTCGATGAGAAAAGCACAATGTAACCCGATGGACAAAATTACAGTGTTGCCCAGCGGATGGAGATCCTGAAGACAACTAAAGTCACACCGACAGAATATTCAGTTTTCATCGATGACTAACTGAACTATTGACCGACAGAATAGAGAGTTCAGAAACAACAAAATGCTTAGTTGTCAAGAGCTAAAAATAGACTTAACTGATACTTATCATATTTTTAATCAACAAGATAAAGTTAGAGATAAGTAAAGGATTTAAAGCTTCTTTGTCCAGTTGGCAAGAAGATCTCTATGAGATAAAACTAGAGGTTTTCTTTAAATCTAATTGGCGATAATTGTGGATCACACCAAGATCAAGAAAATCAAGAACCTAGAAATGGTGATATCATGTCTATAAAGAGACAACCTAATTCACTACAAAAGTGGTGAAGGGGAGTGACAAGAGAATAGATGCTGAAGAGATTTTGAAGGAGAAGAAAGTCTTCATTCAGACCTAATCAATCAAGCTGAGGAAAGAGCTAAATTCTACAGACACCGACGAACAGTGATACAACATCACAGAGTAGAACAGTGTGGAGAAAAGGTATTGAATTGATAACATTGATCAGAAAGGTAATGTACGTACAATAGATCTAAAAATGTGCAATTCAAGTTGTATATGTGAACAGATCAATTTACTATTTCAGTTTAACCATTGAAGCATCAAGTCTCTTAACTGATCATGACTTAAAACTCTTTTGTAATTGAGACACATCCCAAGGAGTATCAAAAATTTTGATCATAGAAAGTAGCATTGGATATGCTTGATACCTATTGACAAGCAAAGTGAGTGTTTGATCAAGGATGGTAGCATTAGACTCTAGATACTAAGTGAAAATTTATTTATTTAAATCCTCTAACAAGGTCACACGTAATAGTGTGTTTGTAACCTTTAATAGGGTTGGCTCTTAACCGAGCTCACTTCAAAAGAGTGAAAATTTGAGATACCGGTCCCAGTGGTTTTTCCCTTAACAGGGTTTCCATGTTAAAAATCCATGTGTTAATGTGTCTATGATTCATTACTTTATTGTTTTCCATTTCACTTAAGTAAATCTGGATTGATTGGTATACACTAGTTATTTACTATGTTTCGGTAAATAGAAAGACTGCTTATCGGTAAACATACAAAAGAAGGTTTACAAGGCATTCCGACAAGTAGAAATCTGATATAAGTATTTCAAGGAGTTCATCTTGTTGGACTGAAGATAACTAGAGGTATAATTTGTGGTACTAAGTTTGAAGGGTTGATTTAAGGATTAAGTTTTGAGGCCACTGATTCACCCCNCCTCCCCCCCCCCCCCCCCCTCTTAGTTATTACTAACACTTTCGTCCATTTTCTAATATTTTGTGTTTTCTGAACTATTCCACACTAGTCTAAATGATCTTTAAGGAAGTCCCTTGTTATTTCTTTTGTGTTTCCTTTTCTCCATTGTATTTTAATCCTTTAATGATGATATTTTTTCCTTATCAATTATTTCCTTCTCTTCTCGCATCTTCCTCCTTACTTACTTTTCTATAAGCCCACTTGGCTTCTTTGATGGCCTCTTTATTACTTGAGTCCGTGACTTGAACTCTTCTATTTTTTCTTTTAGTTGGTTTTATGTTAACTCCATGTTTATCTTTGCAGATTGAATTTCCATTATTTTTGGGTCATTATCTCTTTCACTTCAACTTACTTTGCTTCCTTTTATTTTTTTCATTTCCTCTAATGTTTTCCTTATCAAAATCAGCTCATATTCACCTTTTTCCATGTTAAAATATAATTTGTGTCTTTCTCTTTGAGTGATTTGTTCTCCCTTGTTAGTTTTAGAATGCTTTTAGTGATCTCCTTTATCTTAATGTCCTCCACATGACTCCTTGTTTCTATATATTTAAATCTCTCCTTCATGATCATTATCTCATTTATAAATAGATCTAGATACCACATTAAAGGTGTTGAAGTAGGGCTATATGTGTCTATGAGCCCATTTTCCCCAACTTCCACCTTGTCTACTTTTTGAGTTCCAACCTTGGAATTTTTGAAAACTAGTGTTGTATGAGATGTCACATTCATCATTTCATTTCATTTATTTTTCCTCTCCTCATTTTTCTTATTCTCAATTTCAGTGATATCAAATTCTTTAAATATAGTTCTTGGTAATATACTTGCAAGTTTTTCCTTTTTTGAATACTTTACTTTTTGAGTCTACCTATGCCTCAAGTTCCCTTTGTATTTCTTTTCATTTAAATACACACATCTCTCCCTTGATTTTGGTATGTTATCTTAGGGGTAGCCTAATATGAAAGGCTTCTTTGTGTCATATGTTCCCTCATTTAGATACTTAAACTAGGATTTCATACCATAGTTAGTGTAACCTTTGGAAGGTTCCCTAAAAAGTTGAATGAGATTAGGAAACCCCCTTGTGTTATCATTCTGATCACAGGCCTCTATTCTTGTTTATTTATTTGAAAAATTTCATCTACTTGAAATTTTTCCTTTGTAACCATTTATGATCCTACCTTATTTTTTAACCCAAATGTTGTTATGCCTGCCTCTGACCCTGTCATCTTAGTTTGATATGCTAAAGTGTTAGTGTTAATTTCTACCATACTTTTATTAGTTTCTCCAGGATCTAGTAATTCTTTTATATTTTAACCATTTTCATTCATAATTTATTCCCATTTTATCTCTCACAAAATTTTTAAAATATGTTTCTTAAATTTTTTCTTGAAGTAGTTTAAAGAGATAAAGATGAAAAACTCTCATCTAAATTTCTAGGGAGTAGTTTGAAGAGATAAAGATGAAAAGGAATAAATAAATATTTTAAATTTAAAGGATAAATCATGGTAGACATGTTCTTGTTTTTCTTTTTCATAACCCACACACTCTCCAACAAAACTCTCTTGATACATAGATTATGGTCCCACGTGCTTCTCCTACCTCTATTCTCATTTATTTTATTCATGTTTGCCTTAGCAGCTGAGGTTACTCATTAAACAAAGTACCAACCCTTTTATAATGATGTTTATCTCTTCTCTCAAGATATTATTGGCTATTGAAACCCCAGTTAGAACCAATGCCTCTAATGTTTCTTTATGCCTTCCATTCTTCATCTATTTTTCTTGAAACCATATTAAGTACTAGATCCTTTTATATTCTATGATACCAGTCATGTGTATTGTTAGAATGAATTCAGAATAACTAAGAGGGGGGGTGAATCAGTTATCCTCAGGTCTAGATGTGCCCATTTAAACTTTATACCAATTTGAACATCTCAAATCTACTCGGCAGCAATAACATAAAATAACAACGTACATATGCAGTTTACTATTCAGATGTAATCATCTTTGCAAAAACTTAACAGTAAAACACAACATACATATCAACACAAGTTAACACCAGTATTTAACGTGGAAACCCAATATGGGAAAAACCACCAATAACATGCTATCAAATTTTCACTCTTCTAAAGTGAGAATTTTTAGGAGCCAACCCTATTAAAGGTTACAAAACACATTGTTAAATGTGACCTGGTTAAAGGATTTAATCACCCTGTTAGGAGTGGCCTTGTTAGAGGACTTAGAAAATTACACCTGAATGTCACCTTGCTAAAAGGATTTATACAATGACTGTTAGGTCAACCTGGTTAAAGGATTTTGACTGATACAATGGTTAGAAAGTAATCAATAGGTGTGATATGATACATACAACTTACTTTACAAATCTAGATACAATTCAGCTCTAATGCTAATTCACTGAGTGGCCTCCATCTTCATTTCAATCTTAAAATCTACTTGGAAATCCGTCAAGCAATCACTTATACAACTCTCTACTTCTTTGCTCAGCCTTCTCTTCTTAGATCATGCCAATCAGTCAATTAACTATGCAATCATCTTGCATACTCTACATGCACATGCATTTCATGAATAACCCCTTGAGGTTATCTTATACCTCTTCATCTAGGTTAGATAAATCTTTTTCTTCTTAATCAAGATCGTAGATCTTAGGTTAGGTCAGATCCAATGGATCTTTCCATCTTTACATTTAATTCTCCAAAGCAATCACTAATTAAATATTTGATCCATGCATTAATTGTGGTTACTCATGCATTTACATAGTGTGGATCAAATTTTCTTATCCTTACTTAACTTTACATATCCCAATAAAATCAACTGATTCGGCCAGAGATTTCAAATCTCAACAATTACCAAAATATTGTCGCTCGGCCAACACTGCATTCTTCTATAATTTACTAACGCTCGGTCACCACTATTTTCCTTAGTAATGTACTAGTGCTCGATCACCATTGACTTCGCTCGGCATACACTATTTTTAGTAAACTAACATCAAAAGATAAACAACACATTACTTTTCCAATGTGCCAACTGATCAAGTACCCTTGTGATTTTCCATAACTCAACCATTTCACTTGGCCTTATTGTTAAATCTCCTTCATCAATCAATAGATATGGTACTCAAACAGATAGCAATAGTCTTACCAATTAAGGTTTGACATCAATGACAAAACAACAACTATTTCCATTGTAGCTTTCCAACAATCTTTCCAACAATCTCCCTCTATGGCATTGATGGCAACACTAAGCAATTAAAAAATAATTTTTCAACCATAGTTACCATACAATCCAAAAAGTCTACCTGTGTTCCTTGATATGAACAAATTTGCATTAATGTATTTAGTTTTATTCTGATTCTCATCTTGTAAATTTTTTCTCCCTCTATTTTTGTTCATATGTAGACTCCCTCTTTCATTAATCTTTCCTTCTTTGACAACACTCTCTTTTTTTAGTAATCTCTTCCTTTTTCTCAACAAACTTCTTCCTCTATTTTTCTCGGTATATTTCTCCATTTTTTAGTAAACTTCTCCCTCTTTGACAACAATGCAAAAGATGTTGACATCTTCATCATGCAGATTCTTTTGTTCAAAACTCTGTATCATGTTGTTTCTGTCATCTTGTTTATGACTGATCCTCTTTTCTATTCAAGTCTATCTTTCACAACTTTAGGCAGCATCCTAAAGTGTGATTGTCTATGCATCAATGTGTAAAATATTCTGAGTATAACATTTGATGCAACAGTACCATTCTGAACTAATTAGCCTCAGTTAGGGGAATCACCCCTAATTTACCTTGTAGATACTCATGAGCATCCTTGGGTATGGCCTTTGTAAATATGTCTGCTAACTATTCTTTAGTATTCACATATTCCAGTCTCACTTCCTTTTTCTGAACTAGCTCCCTCAAGTAATGATACTTGATAGCTATATGCTTTGTCTTAGAGTGCATTACAAGGTTTTTAGAAATATTAATGGCACTCATGTTATCACAATATATGACAACTAGTTTTGTGATCTCTTCTTTCATACCTTTCAGTAGTATCTTCAACCACACAATATTAGAACAATTGACTGCTACTGCCACATACTCGGCTTCAGCTGTAGATTGTGAGGTGCAATTTTGTTTCTTTCTTGTCCATGAAACTAATCTTTTTCCCAAAATAAATGCTCCTCCTATGGTTATTTTCCTATCATCAAGATTTCCATCCCAATCAGAGTCAGTATAAACTCTGAGTTCAAACTTGTCATTTCTTTTGTAATACAGACCATATTCATCTGTTCCCTTCAAATATCTCACAATTCTTTTTACCGCCATCATATGTGTTTCTTTGGGATTGGTAGAAAATCTCGCAACAATACCAAAAACTAGTGCAATATTAGGTCTACTGTGTACAACATATTGCAGCTTTCCAATCATTGATCTATAAAGGGTTTGATTCACTTCTTTTGTATCATCATTCTTTGTTAACTTCTATCCAGTAGCCATGGGTGTACTCACTGGTTTTGAATCTTCCATTCCAAAGGTTTTTAGTATCTCTTTGACATATTTTGATTGAGTAATATAGATACCATTCTTTATCTGATATATTTGTAAGCCAACAAAAAAAGTTATCTCACCAAACATAGACATTTCAAATTCAGTTTGCATCTCTTTCGCAAATGCTTGGCATAACACATCTTGTCCACTGAATATAATTTCATCAACAAAAATTTTAGCTAATAAAGTACCTTTACATTTCTCTGTCTTCAAATATAGATTGTTGTTGTCATTAGTTCTTGTAAAGCCAATTTTTACCAAATAATTGTGCAATCTCTCATACCATGCTCTTGGTGCTTTCTTCAATCCATATAGTGCTTTGTGTAATCTGCAAACCATATTCCACTTGCTTGGGTCAACAAATCCATCTGCTTGTTCAATATATACTTCTTCTTCTAACATCCCATTTAGGAATGATGACTTCACATCCATTTGATAGACTTTAAAACCTCTGTAGGTTGCATATGCAAGTAATGTTCTTACTCCTTCCGATCTTGCAACTTGGGCAAATATTTCTCCATAATCAATTCCTTCCTCTTGTGCATAACCTTTTCATACTAGTCTAGCTTTGTTTCTTGTTACCTCTCCATGTTCATTCAGCTTATTCTTGAATACCCACTTAGTATAAATTAAATTTTTATCATTTGGCCTAGGTACAAGTGTCCAAGTCTTATTCTTCTCAATCTATTTGATTTCTTCATTCATGGCTTGTATCTAGTCTTCATTATCTAAAGCATCTTTTACTGTTTTAGGTTTAAAATCACATAACAAGCATGTACCATCTCTCACCTTTCTTCTTGTCATGAATGTAGAATCCTTTGATCCTATGATTTGATCAGGTTTATGGTACCTCCTCACATACTTTGCTAGATTAGGTTCTCTTTCTGCTTCAGGTTGATCACTCACGTTCAATTTAGGTTGATTCTACAACTTGGCATCTCCATTAGATAGCTCGGCAATTACCTCCTGTTGCCCGACATCCTCATTCTGTGACTCGGCAGGTGCTAGTTGTTGCTCGAAAACCTCATTCTTAGGTTCAGGTAATGTATTAGAATCTTCCTCATCCATATAGACAAATGATTTGTAACTCTCAGGTTCCTGTGTGCTTTTAGCTTCATTTCTTTCTGCATACTCATCAATTCTAACATTTGCACTTTCCACAATTTTTTTAGTGTTATAATTCAAACACTTATATGCTTTACTCTTAGTTGAATAACCAAGAAATATGCCTTCCTCACCTTTAGAATCAAGTTTTCCATTTCTGTTATCCTTCAGTATAAAACATTTGCTTCCAAAAAATTTGAAATAAAACATTTGCTTCCAAAAAATTTGAAATATTTTACATTAGGTGCATATACATACCAAAGTTCATAAGGTGTAGCAGTAGTACCTTTCTTGACTTGAACTTTATTTAGAGTATAGACTAATGTACTAACAACTTCTCTCCAATATTTCTGTGCAACATTTTTCTCCCTCATTAATGTTCTGGCACAGTCCATAATAGACATGTTTCTTCTCTCAGCAATACCATTATTTGGTGGTGTTCTGGGTGCAAAAATCTATTTTTTTATTCCTCAGTCATTGGTAGAACCTATTAAACTCATTATAAATAAACTCACCTCCTCTGTCAGATCTCAAACACTTCAAACTTTTATCTGTCTCCTTTTCAAAATTTTCCAAGTACCACTTAAATAAATGGAATGCATCATATTTTTCTTTAAGAAACATAACAGTCATCATTCTTGAGTAATCATCAACAAATAGAATGAAATATCTATCTCCATAGTAACTTTTCTCACCAATGGGATCACAAAGGTCAATATGAACTAATTCCAGTAATTCCTCAAAAGTATGAGTCTTTCTCTTGAAACTAGATTTAGTCATCTTTCCCAATTGACATTGCTTACACCTTGCATTTTCAGGTTTCTTTAACTTAGGCAGCCCTCTAACCTTTTTCAATTTTCTTATGCTTACCAAGTTATCAAAGTTTACATGACACAACCTCTTATGCCATAACCAAACATCATTATATTGTACAAACAAGCATGTCTCATCAACTAAATCTAGATAGAACAAGTTACCTTTTGTTTTCTCACCACCTCCAACTAGTTCTCCAATAGCATCACAGATCTTTGCCTTCTTGTGATGGAATTCAACTCTATAACCAGAAGTATTCAGCTATGCAACACTCAATAAATTATAATTAAGGTCATCAACCTAATATACATTGTCACATATGATCTTGTTAGTCTGGTTAATTGATCCTTTCCCTTTAACAAGACATGGTGCATCATTACCAAATTTAACATAACCACCATTACACTGATCTAGGGTCTCAAATTTATCTTTATCACCAGTCATGTGATGTGAACAACCACTGTCAATAATCCAACAGTTACCTTTTCTCTTATAAGAAATTAATGCAGTTTTCTCATCATCATCAGAATCATCTTTCATAGCAACATACACAACTTCTATATCATTTTCATCAAATTTTTCAGAGTCATTGTCAGAAGCTTCTTTAGCTATATAGCAAGATTTCTTACCTTTGTCTTTGTAATCCATATACTTTTTGAAGTCTCAGTCATCCTTTTTGTCTTTGTACTTGTTTTCTATTCTCTCATCTTTTTCATTCTTATTAGGACATCTAGCAGCAATATGACCAATTTTGTTACATGAAAAACAAATGATAGGAAGTTTACCTTTGAATTTTCCTTTTCCTCTAGATAGTCTTCTTGCCATAAGTGCTTCAAGTTCTTCCAAATCATCATCAGTAATGTCACTGTCACTATTCACACATTTCTTTCCTTTCTTTGATTTGTTAAGGACCAACTGGGATCTGAATGCAGATTCAATAGCTTGTGGAGTGTAGTTGTAAAATTTTAACATTTCAAATGCAGTAAATCTACCTACCAATCCTTCCAAATTCAAATTATTATTAGGAGTACATCTTAACTCTTGAATTGCAGAGACTCTAATAGAATATATAGGAAGAAGTGTTCTCAGCACCTTTCTCATAATGGTGTTATCATCAATAGTTCCCTTAGCTCCTCTAATAGCATTTACAACTTCCTTTATCGTACCATAATATTGAACTATATTTTCTCCTTCTTGCATTTTCATTTCATCAAACTTACTTCTTAATCTTTCAGATTTGGCTCTCAGTACATTTGTATCACCTCCATAGATGGTTGCAAGGACATCCCACATTTTCTTTGTAGTTGTACAATTCTTTATGTCTTCAAACTCATGATAGTTCAGAGATGATGCAATCTCTAGCATTTCTCGATTGTGCTTCTTCTTTTCTCTTAACTTTGTAGCTGTGGTAGGTGCAATGGGGGCTACATAATCATGTTCAACATAGTGTTTAGAATCATCGCCAATACCAGCCAGATGCAATTTCATCAAACTCTGCCATGCAGGGAAATTCTCTTTGTTCAACTTTAGTACCTCCTTTTTATACATCTTGATCTTTTGCTCAAAGTACCTTCAAAATATTTTCAAGAAACCAAAGCTCTGATACCAATTGTTAGAATGAATTTAGAGTAACTGAGAGGGGGGGTGAATCAGTTATCGTTAGGTCTATATGTGCCCATTTAAACTTTATACCAATTTGAACAACTCAAATCTGCTCGACAGCAATAACATAAAATAACAACATACATATGCATTTTACTGTTCAGATGTAATCATCTTTGCAAAAACTTAACAGTAAAACACAACATACATAATCACACAAGTTAACACCAGTATTTAATGTGGAAACCCAATATGGGAAAAACCACCAATAACATGCTATCAACTTTTCACTCTTTTGAAGTGAGATCTGTTAGGAGCCAACCCTATTAAAGGTTACAAAACACATTTCTAAATGTGACCTGGTTAAAGGATTTAATCACCCTGTCAGGAGTGGCCTTGTTAGAGGACTTAGAAAATTCCACCTGAATGTCACCTTGCTAAAAGGATTTATACAATGACTGTTAGGTCAACCTGGCTAAAGGATTTTGACTGATACAATGGTTAGAAAGTAATCAGTGGGTGTGATTTGATACATACAACTTACTTTGTAAATCCAAATCCAATTCATCTCTAATGCTAATTCACTGAGTGGCCTCCATCTTCATCTCAATCTTCAGATCTACTTGGAAATCTGTCAAGCAATCACTTATACAACTCTCTACTTCTCTACTCATCCTTCTCTTCTTAGATCATGCCAATCAGTCAATTAACTATGAAATCCTCTTGCATACTCTACATGCACATGCATTTCATGAATAGCCCCTTGAGGTTATCTTATACCTCTTCATCTAGGTTAGATAAATCTTGTGCCGCTTAATCAAGATCGTAGATCCTAGGTTAGGTTAGATCTAATAGATCTTTCCATCTTTACATTTAATTCTCCAAAGTGATTACTAATTAAATCTTTGATCCATGTATTAATTATGGTTACCTGTGCATTTACATAGTGTGGATCAAACATGCTTATCCTTACTTAACTTTACATATCCCAATAAAATCAATTAAGTCAGCCAGAGATCTCAAATCTCAACAATTACCAAAATAGTGTTGCTCGGCCAACGCTATGTTCTTCTATAATTTACTGACACTTGGTCACCACTATTTTCCTTGACAACTTACTGGCACTCGGTCACCACTGACTTTGCTCGGCATACACTATTTTCAGTAAACTGACATCAAAAGATAAACAACACATTACTTTGTCAATGTGCCAACTGATCAAGTACCCTTGTGATTTCCCATAACTCAACCATTTCACTTGGTCTTCTTGTTAAATATCCTTCATCAATCAATAGATATGGTACTCAAACAAATAGCAATAGTCTTACCAATTAAGGTTTGACATCAATGACAAAACAACAATTGTTTCCATTGTAGCTTTCCAACAATCTTTCCAACAGTGTATTTGGGTCTACATATAGTGATAGATATATGGAACTACCTTGTACTCATTAGGGGAGGCACCTAATTATTATAAAAACAAGGCATACATACCCTACCCCCATGGGATTTGAACATATGACCTCTCTTTTGAGAGTACAAGTTTTCCACCTCTAGAGCAACTTGAGACACCATTTCAAAAAAGTTAATTTTTTTATCAATTCTAATGATATTTGTTGAATAGTTTGGATTTTTATAGTTTGAAAAGGAATTATAAAATTCATATTGTTTATATGGAGTATTAATTATAGCTTGAATAAATTATTATCAATTTGTGTTATTAATTGTGCTATCATAGTTTAATATATTTCAACATTTTTTTGTACACTTGTTTTTAAAAAAATAGAGCATACATAGAATTTGGACTAAAGGGAAACCCAAGGTGGGTAAATATTATTTAGGAAGTGTGAGGTAGAAGCCTCCATAATTTACTTTATTTTTTCAAATACTTACAAATTACTTTCCCAAGGGGAATTAAGAAAATTTTCTAACAAGTATGACCCTAATATTTGTAAACCAACTTAGCAACATGCTCAATCACACATTCCATTTGTAGCCAACAAGAAACAAAATTTTTATTCATTTATTTCTTATCATTAGAATCTCTCTAATGAGCTATTTATTTATCAATGATGCAATAATTTTTCAAAGATAAGTGCAATAGCCTTTTGAACTCAAGACACTTAAATCCCAAAAACTCAAGCTCCTCTTGCCAATGTTGGCTCTATATTTTTTTGGATTAGGCTAGTTATAATTACAAATAAAACCATCCTAACAACCTCAACAACATAGTGAGAGTTGCAACCTCAATGAAATTGAAATTAATAATTATTTTCAATGTTGGAATCAACCTTTTTGAGTATCCAAACTACTCAAATGCCTTGTGTTTCTATTCCACTTTGCCTTTTTTTGTATTATTTCTTCAAATTCTTTGCTACAAAATCAAATCTTATGAGTATATTCAAGTTAGTGATCCTTAAAGAGAACTAATTAATGGTTTTGTTAGTTGACTCAAATAATCCAACCTAACATGGTCCATTTAAATCACTTAAGGTGAATTTCTTAATTCATTTGAGTTGAGAGGCTAATTATATAGAGAATGTTAATTAAATCATCAACAGTTATGTAGTATTTGGTACAATTAAATTAAATTATATTTTAACTAAATCTTACAAAACTTAGATTACAAACATTATTTTTGCATTCATTGATATCGTACATTTGAAATGGATTACAAATCTAAAATAGATTGTAAAAAATTTCTTGCATTCAATGACATTGCAATATATTATTTAATATTATTACAAGAGATTTGATTACTGTAGATATGATACATATTGTTGGCATATGACGAAGATGATCATGTAGTGGATGTTGTAGTGTTGTCATTGCTGGCAACAAGTCTATTTTAGAGGTTAGATTTGATATACCAGTGATGAAGGTGATTGCACAAGGATTTTTCTAAGTGTTCCCTATATCGGTGATAACACACAGCATTGGTAAATTTGATGCACAATGATAAAATTGAGGATTTAGATGGTGTGATTAGTCAAGTAGTATCTACAGAGTCATTTTTACCTACACCTATGATTTCTTAAGAAGATTCAATGTATATGTGGATATTTGAGGCAAACACTAGTGATATTAGCAAAAACAATCTACCGATCTAGTCAAATTGGTTAAATCGAGGTTGTGGTCAATTATTTGTCAATGTTCAATTTTTTTTTGAACTGTATTGTTGAGGGACGACATTGAATATTTCAATTTCCTAAGTTGACATGATCACTTATGTGATTTGAATAGATTTTGGAGCTGACTTGTAACATGTTTTAGGGTTTGTCATAAACTTGAAAAAGTATATAAAATGATAGAAAATCATTAAGATGGTGTGGTTAATTGGTGGTGCAATGATTAGGATCATTGGTGGCAAAGTGCAAAAGTCTGTTAGAGGTGTTGTAATAGAGTGATCATAACAACATAATGAATAGTATAGAATTGGATCTGTCAGGAAGAAGGTGCCATCATCAGGTCATTCTTTGAGTTTTCTACTCAAGGAAAGTTCTAACAGGCTTGCAATAAAAATCCTTTAACAAGGTTACTCTTAACATGGTATGTAGGATCCTAACAAGTCTGAATATTAAATCCTTTAACAAGGTGACTCTCAGAAGGAGTTTTAAATCTCTTAACTAAGTATTTATTAATAGTAATGTTGTAATAACCTTTAATCGGGTTATAGATACTCTTAATCGAGTATACCCTTAACAAGGTACTGTAATGATCCTAATAGGGTAGATCTTACTTTTGCAGTAGCAAGATTTGTGGGTACTAATTCCCACCGTGGTTTTTCCCTCTAACAAGGGTTTCCACACAAAAAATATTGGACTTTGTATTACATTTTTGCATGTGTGTTTTACTCTTCTTCTATGTTACATTTATCTTTACATGTTGGCTTATTTGGAAGTTTATGAAAATACTTAGTAGATCTATGGTTGCACTGATTCAACCCCCCCCCCCCTTCTCAGTGCCTTATAAGACTAAAAATTTGTATCAGAGCCTAGTTCCCTTGAAGAATCCTAATAGCGTGGGGAGGATCCTTAAGGAAGATATGGAGGGTTTAAGATATCAAAGGAAACTTGAGAAGCAGCTTGCAGATTCTGATCAATTCATTGAAAGGATAAAAGAACAACTCTAGCAGTCAAGAGAAATGACACATGATCTTGCTGAGAAACTTGAACAACTATCTGAACAAAGTAGATCTAAGGAATATGAAGCCTCTTTGGAAGAATTGTCTTAGGAGAATGAAAAGATTCATAAAGACAAAAATAACATCAAAAGAGAGTTAGAATCTTTTTCAATCAGAGTGGGTGAAGAAATGGAAGCAAGGAAGGCAGCAGAAGGAAAAAGGAAAATTACAGAGGAAGCTCTAAAAGCCAAAGATGAAGCCCTAAAATATAAGGTGGATGAGATCTTCAAATCTAAATAGGAGCTTGGTACAATGAATGCACATATACATGAGACAAATGAAGAGAATCAAGAATCCCTAAGGGAGAATGAAAATCTGAGAAAAAAAAATTAGAAACTGAAAGGTGAATTGAAGGCTGAAAATGATTTACTCAAGAAATTTAATGAAATTTCTTCAAAGCTTGATGAAGAAATGAAGGATTAGAGAATTCATGGAGAGATTCATGGTTTAGGCTACTCCATTTATGAGGTTGGTGAATCTTGAGGTACCAAAAAGACCGAACAAGATGTAAATTTTGCACCTAAGGTGAATCAAAGAAAATCTGGTAAGAGATCTTATAGACCAATTTGTTTCAATTGTCATAAGGTTGGACATACTGCTAATGTATGTAAGAAAAATATTAGATCTAGTGTTCCAATTATTATATCTAATGCTAGACCAATTAATTTTCATGGTTATTGCTACAATTGCAACAAATATTTTCATAGAGCTAATGAGTACAGGACACAGATGAATAATCAATGGTCACAAATCAACCAGTAGAGTCCTTATGTGAATAGCAACCAGTGGGATGTTAATTGTTCACATTGTCACAACTATGGTCATATGGTTGTCAACTAAATATTGAGGAAAAGTAGAGGCAATGAAGGACCTTGGAGATCAAGTGGTATGGCATGTTTTCACTGTCACAAAATAGGACACATTGCAAGGTTTTTTAGAGAAAGAAACAATAAGGTGAACCAACCAGTTAATCAGTCAGACAAGAAAAAGGGAAAGAAGATTGTGAATGTTGAAGAGACCAATAATCAGATGAGGACAAAGAAGAGTGAAGGAAAATCATCTGAAGATTCCACATCTTCACCACCTGTGGAGAAATCTTCATCTAAATAAGCTATGTTTGGCTTAGGGGAGAAATCATAGTTGAATCTATTGAAGACCCTCTAGATGCATGTGCAGTAAGTTTTATTTGCATATTTAGATGTAAATGATTTTTTTGAAGTATGATATGGAGTTTAGTTGAATAGCATGAAGATTTGGTTGACCACTAGCAATATTTATGAAGGTATATGTTTTTCTATCAACCGGTGATGCAATTAATGCATATGTGCAATGGTGGATAAAATGTGTTTTAGGTATTATTATGCACCCATGCATTCAAGAGCAGACACATAGTGATTGAAGTGGAGGTTGAGCAGTCTGATAACATGCAAGGTGACTGATTGAAGGATTTACAGGGTTTATGTGAAAGGAACATCAAAGTTTTAAAAGTTTCATCAGGCGGTGATTGAAAAGGTACTTATTCTAATTTTTAAGCTTTAATTTGTTGCTTTCAGGCTGGATACAATAATTATTGTGGAGATTACTGAGAGGCCAAGGCTTGAATTCAAGAAACATTCATTTAAGTCTATTGAAGGTGATCCAAAGGGCTCCCTATCTAGTGTGACCTATGGTGTAATACATATTGAAGACATGTGATCATACATTCATTGTAAGTTTGAAGACTTAGGTTCTTCTCACATTTTTAGTCAATATATGAATTTGTGTGACAATCTAGTATTGAAGGAAGAACACCAAGTAGTTGCAGATAAGGGTTTCACTTATCCGATCAACTTCTATGATGATTTTGAGGAGGAGCAAGTTAGATATGTGTTGATTCGTGTACATGACTAGTTTATGTGGCTTGATCATCAACATAAGATAATTAAGGAGTTCATTCATGCAATTATAGGTTTCTGTGCAACCGGTGAAGTACCTTATCTTAGGTCAATCCCACAGGATGTAGTCATTGAATTAACCAAATCAAGGTGGGATAAGAGAGCAATGACAATAAATGATATCCCTAACCTAAACTTGAGATTTTCATCCATGGTAATTGGTTATAAATTCTATCACTCCAAAAGGATCAACAGTGTTCCCAGTGCTACAATAATCACTACATATAGGATGGTAAAAGAAGATGCATAATATGATTTATGTGAGGCGATGATGATTAATATATTTCATAATATGGAGAAGATCAAAAAGGATAAAAGGAAAGTATTTAAGTTTAGTCAATTGATTATGGGTCTATTATTTTACTTTAAAAAATACTTTCCTGGTGTTGGTACTATTAATTGGATGGAAGTTACACTAGTTGTGGTCCAGTTGAGGAACTATGTTAGATTACTAGGTAATGACTTCAATGAGAAAGTTTGGGATTACTTTAAGGACTTTCAAAGTAAAATGAATCAAAGGGAAAGAATACATGTACATGTTATTGAAAGATATAAGGATGACATTTGTTTTTTGGTGGACATTATACTTGTCAGATGGAGGAAGTAGTGTCGAGGACCTCTTGGGTCATGCCTATGGGTTATGAGGTAGAAGTTGATATGCTATTTCTACATGCAGAAGATCTATTGTCAAAATTGGTAGATCCAAATGAACCTAGGTTTGGAACCTATAAAGAGAAGATCATGGAATTCCATAGAAAATTGACCAACTGGTAACAGAAAAAAGATAAGAAAGGAAGTAGATACATTTTATCTAAAGAAAGGATTCACATAGGAAGCCATTGACAAGGAAAGAGAAAAACATGCTACAGAGAAGGCTAGAACATCTGGAGCAGCATCAATAGATGAAGATGAAGATGTATAAATTATCTCTTCTACAACCGATAGGAAGACAAGAAGTGTCACAGCTACAATAGTGAAGAAGGAGAAAATCTCTCCTCTAGGAAAGGCACTAGTGAAGGAGAAGAAAAAACCCTCAAAATCATAACCTACAAAATTGAAGGACTCTTATTGCAACAAGAGGAATCACTATAAAAAGGAAGAAGGAGAAGGATCAAAGGTTTCAGAAGGCTGAAGAAGAAATAGAAGAAGAAGGTACAGAGTCTGATGAAGAGCAAAAGAAGTTGAGGGAAAGTAGAAAAAGGTCAATGGTAGTTGGACCCCCTACTGCAAAATTTGTTAAGCCAAATATGAGTAAGTTTATTTCAATAGATAAAATAGTGGATAAAGTTTTAAAAAAAACAAATTGGGCGTATTGGTTGATGTTCAGAAGCATAATGATAAATTCAATAAACAAGAGTAGAAGAAAATTGAGGATGCAGTTGTATTCAGTATGAATAATCCAAGAAAGATCTTATTCAGTTGTAAAGAAAGATCCCCACATGTTATATTATGGTGACTGATCAGTAAAGTATTATCTTGGAAAGTGTTTTACACTTTCTAAAATGCGTGGGCCGACATGTTTTACTCTAAAGCGGTATAAAGATTGTATAAATCGGGTTAGGATTAGGGTTTTATGTAATGTAATGTTTTTGCTTCTTACGGTGGTATTTAGCTGTAAGGGATTGTGTATGGCAATAGATTGTAATAAATGCATAATAGAAAGATTGGACTTGTTGTTTGGTGGGCGTAGCCCAGGGATTGGGTGAACCATGTTAAATCTTTGTTTCTTGTTTTATCTTCTTTTTGTTCTTATATTTTATGATATTGGATATATTTCTACAAGTAATTGTTAGTTTTCTACCTTGTTAATCCTAAAAAGTTGTATCAGAGCTATGGTTGTTTTCATTTATCCTCTGCAGGAAGGTCTCACGATTGAGTGGGAGTCTCACAGTCAAGTGGGAGTTATGGCAGACGAGGGTAAGCTAAATGTTGAGAAGTTTAATGGGCATAACTTTTAGTTATGGAAAATGTAGATGGAGGACTATCTCTATCAAAAGGATTTATGGCGACCATTGGGAGGAGTGGCCAAGAAAGATGTAGCTATGTCTTAGGCGGATTGGAATATTCTAGATAGAAAGGCACTGGAAAGAATTCACTTATGCCTAGTTCAATCAGTGTTGTTCAATATTATGAAATCAAAGACAACTAAAGAGTTGATGGAATCCATAGCAAAGCTGTATTAAAAGCCTTCCACTTCAAATAAGGTATTTCTTATGAAGTGTTTATTTAATATGAAGATGGTAGAAGGTGGGTCAGTGGCTGATCATTTAAATGACTTTAATATAGTTACTAGTCAATTATCCTTTGTGATATTAATTTTGATGAAGAAATTAGGTCTCTCTTGATTTTGTGTTCTTTTCCAGAAAGCTGGAATAACTTGATAATGGTCGTTAGTAACTATGTTTCTAATATGAACACCCTAAAATTTGATGATGTTATTGGTGTTATTCTGAGTGAGGAAATTTTTAGGAAAATCTCAGGTGTATCTACATCAAGTAGTGTCTTGAATGCAAAAATCAGAGGTAGAACAAGAGATAGAGGAAACAACTCTAGAAATCATGGGAAAGCACGAGGGAAGTCAAAGGGAAAGAGGTCTCAATCAAGAGGACCTAGTGACTGCTGCAACTTTGGAAAACCAGGTCATAAGAATAAATATTGTTGGTCTCAGAAAAATAAAGGAGACAAACAAGAAGGCAATAAGGAGGCCAATGTGGTAAGTAATAAATCTGATGATGATGCGTTGGTCCTTTCCCTTGAAAATGTTGATGATTCAGGGGCTTATTTTCATGCTACACCCCATAGGAGTTATTTTATTAATTATGTCCAAGGTGATTTTGGGATAGTTTATTTGGGAGATAATGAACCTTGTCAAATTATTGGGAAGGGAAGAATTAAGATTAAGTTTCAGAATGGGAATCATTGGCTACTACAAGAGGTAAGACATGTTTGAAGGCTGAGTAGAAATTTAATTTTAGCAGGGCAACTAGGTGATGAGGGTTGCACAGTTACTTTTAATGATAAAAATTGGAAGGTTTCAAAAGGTTCCATAGTAGTACAAAAAGGTGTGAAAGTAGGCACCCTATATCTTTGTACAGGTAATATTGTTCCGTCTACTTTAATTGTTACAGAGAAAAAATGAATGTTCAGGAACAATTGTTGCAGTTGAGTAGGTTGAACATGAAATAGTTGTTGTGGATACAAAAATAGCACTATGGAACAATAGACTTGGGAAAATGAGTGAGAAAGGTATGATATTACTTCACTCAAAGAAAGTTTTACCAGGTTTGAAATGTGTAAATTTAGATTTTTGTGAAAGTTGTGTGTATGGGAAACAAAAGAGAGTTATTTTCTTGAAGGGTGGGAAGGAAAAGAAATATGATAAATTAGAGCTTGTGAATACAAATGTATGGGGGGGAACTCATGTATATTCCCTTGGTGGCTCTCTGTATTATATTACTTTCATTGATGATGCAACTAGGAAAGTTTGGATTTATTTCCTTAGGCAGAAATCTGATGTGTTTGAAACTTTTAAGAAATGGAAAATCTTGGTTGAGAATGAGACAGATAAAAGATAAAAATGTCTCAGATCCAATAATGGTGGTGAGTATTGCAAAAAATAATTTGAAGATTATTGTTCCTCTAATGGTATTCGTAGGGAGAAAATGGTTCCAAGGACTCCACAAGAAAATGGAGTGGCTGAACGCATGAACAAGACAATAATGGAGTGTGCAAGGACTATGAGATTGCATGTTGGGATCCCCTTAAACAGGTGGGAAGAGGCTCTAAATACTAATATTTATTTAATTAATAAAGGTCTCTCTACTCCTTTGGGTTCTGGTATTCTAGAGGAAGCATGGACTGTTAAGAAGGTAAGTTATTCTTTTCTTAAAACCTTTGGTTGTGAAGCATTTGCACACATAGATTTTGAAAATAGAACCAAGCTAGAAGAAAAATCAAAGAAATGTGTATTTTTTGGATGTGGCATTAATGATTTTGGCTATAGAATTTTTTATTTTGAAAATTGTAAAAGTGTAAGAAGAAGGGATGTCATATTCAATGAGAAAGTGTTGTACAAAGATCTGTTGCGACAGCATGAGAAGAAAGACACCGATTATGTAGAGTTGGATGATACTCCAAAAGATAATGTTCCAGTAATTCCTTATGCTCCCCAACAATAGCAACAACAAATACCACACACCCCAATGAATGTTAGATGGTCAACAAGGCTAAGTAGACCTCTAGATAGATTTTCACCTTCTTTGTATTCTATTTTATTAACGGATGCTGGTGAACTTGATTGTTATAATGAAGCTATGCAGGTGGATACAAAGCTTTAGTGAGAGTCTACAATGATAGATGAAATGTACTCCCTGCTGAAAAATCAGACTTGGGACTTATGTAAGTTACCTGCAGGTAAACGGGATTTGCAAAATAAATGGGTTTATAGGTTGAAAGAAGAAGATAGAGGTAAGAAAATATTTAAAGCTAGATTAGTCGTAAAAGGATTTGCATAGAAACATGGTATTGACTTCGATGATATTTTTTCTCCAGTTGTTAAAATGACTTCTATTCATACTGTTTTAAGTATTGTGGCTACTGAAGATTTGCATTTAGAGCAACTTGATGTTAAAACAGCTTTTCTTCATGGTGATTTGCATGAAGAAATATATATGGTATAGCCAAAGGGATTTGAGGTCAACGGTAAGGAGAGTTTAGTGTGCGAATTGTAGAAAAGTTTATATGGCTTGAAGCAAGCACCTCGACAATGGTATATTAAGTTTGATTCTTTTATGAATGAGAATGGATGCACGCGATGTAATTCTGACCATTGTGTTTATTTCAAGAGGTTCAATAATGAAAGATACATTATTCTATGTTTATATGTTGATGATATGCTTGTAGCTGGATCTAATATGGATCATATTAAGGGGTTGAAACAATAGTTAGCAAAATCATTTGCTATGAAGCATTCGGGGCAGAAAAACAAATCCTTGGCATGGAAATTTTGCAGAGATAGGAAGAACAGAAAATTAACTCTCTCTCAGGCTGATTATGTTGAAAAGGTGTTGTAGAGATTCTCCATGAAGGATGCCAAATATGTCACTACACCTTTGCCTGGTCATTTGAAATTGACTAAGGAGATGTGTCCTAAGACACCAAAAGAAGAGGCAAAAATGTCCAAGATACCTTATGATTCAGCTTTAGGGAGCTTAATGTATGCTATGGTATGTACTAGGCCAGACATTGCACATGCAGTAGGAGTCATTAGTAGGTATATGAGTCACCATGGGATTGAGAATTGGAATGCAGTCAAATGGATTCTCAGATATTTGAGAGGTACATCCAATAGGTGTTTACACTTTGGGGGCTCTACTACTACTGTTCATGGCTATGTTGACTCAAATTTGGTAGGAGATATAGATACCAGGCAAAGTACTACAGGTTATGTATTTACTATTGGTGGGACAACAGTGAGTTGGATTTCTTGATTACAAAAGGTGAATGCTTTATCCACTATAGAGGCAAAGTATGTTTCTGCTACAGAGGCACCCAAGGAGATGATATGGCTTCAATTCTTCATGGAAGAATTGGGACATCCATAGGTGGATAACTATTTGTATTCAGACAGTCAGAGTGTCATTCATCTTGCAAAGAATTTTTCTCTGCACTCAAAGAAAAAGCACATACAGTTGTGGAATCATTTCATTCGGTCATTTTTGTATGATGGATAGTTAAAGATAGAAAAGATACATACATATGATAATCTAGCAGCTATTTTTACAAAGGTTTTAATGAGAGAGAAGCTGAATTCTTTTTCAGCTTTGGTTGGTCTTCTAGATTGAATAGACTAACAGAACAACAGATTCCAAGAAGGTTGAATCCAGTGAGAGCTTCACAGGGTAGTGGTTTAGCTACAGGATCAGTCTCCAAGTGGGAGAATCATTGGTTTATGTGGATTCTGATCATTCCCCAAGTGGGAGATTGTTATATTATGGTGACTGATCGGGAAAGTATTATCTCAGAAAGTGTTTTACACTTTCTGCAATGCGTGGGCTGACATGTTTTACCCTAAAGTGGCATAAAGATTGTATAAATCAGCTTAGGGTTAGGTTTTTATGTAATGTAATATTTTTTCTTCTTACGGCACTATTGATATGTAAGGGATTATGTATTGTGATCATATTGTAATCATTGGCTAATAGAAAGATTGGACTTTTTGTTTGGTGGACGCATCCCAGGGATTGGGTGAACCATGTTAAGTCATTGTGTCTTGTGTTATCTTTTGTTTGGTCTTATATTTTCTGATATTGGATATATTTTTGCAAGTAATTGTTAGTTTTTTGCCTTGTTAATCCTAACACTACATCTCTATACAACAAGATTGAAGCTAGGTGGAATATTACATTAAAGCAAGACAAAGAAATGATAGAATATGTTTTAGTCCAATTACAACCGGATATGTCAAAAGAGGAAATCAAAGAGACTCTTAAGAAAGTTAGACCGACATTCAATACCAAGAAAAGGCTGACAAAGATACTCTTTGGTGAATCTCAACTATTTCAAGATGAAACAAAGGCTATCCTGAAGAAATTTATGGTTCTTTAACAACAAGAAAAATAAGAAGAACACGAACATGATGATCCATAGATAACTCATACCAATGAAGGATGGAAGATTGATGGTGTAAGTGTTACCATAGATGAAATTCCACTTATGAATGATATAGATGAGCCTAAGGATACAACAGACAAACATGTGGATGCTCATGATACTATAGAAATAGATCAAGTTATGACTGATGATACCTCAGTCAAAGTTCCTACTGGTGAGAAATAACAAGTACCAATAGTAGAGGAAACCAGTGGAGATGAAGATAAGTAGAAGCATGGGCATGCACAGACTGAGGATGTACATATGAAAGGGGAAAAGGAAAAGCAAGAGAAACCAAAGGAGAAGACTACAGATAAAGAAAAAAGAAAAGGTAACAATTTTTTTCTTTTGTTAAGAAGAGTTTTGATGAGATGGATGAAGATGACATGCCAGTCATTCAATGTCCAATAAAATTGAGTTCAATGAGCCCTACTGAGATGATGAATGTTTCTATGGTTATTAAGTCTAAGGCTAAATGGAATCAGAAGGAGGCATGAATAATACCGTCAGCAAGGGATATTGTTAGACTTAGTGCCTGAGGTAACCTATGATGAAGAGGATACACTTATTAAACAATTGGGTTAATTAGTGACAGTTGTAGGTGATCAATTGCAAATTTTAGAAGATGTGACAGCAATAAGGGCATAAAAGTATTATGAGAAGAAGAAATTAGAAAATATAGCCCAATGCATTGCACTTAATAGAGGATCATTGACAGTTGGTGTTAATAGGGTAAAAGAAGCATTAAAAGAAGGTGGTAAGATCCTTAACTCTATTTCTATTTTCTCACATTTTTTTAAAGACATAGACATGAAAAGAGTTGAATCTCAACATGAGCTACAGAAGTTAGTTGCCAATTTTGATCCACTGAACCCTTATGTAACAATTTTTGGAGCTTCGATAAGCACTATTAATCATAAGCTCAAAAATTACAATAATGAGTAGGAGAAAAGGGTAGAAACATTGTTGGAGTTGCAGACTCTACTGATTCCCTAGTTGGAAATTTTGCAAAAAGGAGTTAAAGTCACAGAAGTTGTATTAGCCCTACCTGATATGAGCATAGTAGATGCATTGGAGGATCTATCCTATCTACTATGCGGTTAGATAGTGATCATAGAAAACCTCTAGAAGATATGGGATAATGATCTATAGGTCTTAAAGACCAATTTTGGTTATGTATTCAGTAGATTGTAATAGGTATATGCTACTCTTTATCAATAAAAATTTTGAATTTTTCTTATCTTTGTAATACCTTTGTCATTGTTTTCAAAGGGGGAGTAGTATAGAGTGAAACAAAAATTGGCTAAGTATTTGTAAGGGGGAGTAGTATAGAAATAGTGGTACAATGATTGATTTCATTTTTGCATAGTTAGACACTTAGCAATTTTTCCTAGGTGTTGCCATAAATGCCAAATGGGGAGGTTGTTGGCATATGATGAAGATGATCATGTAGTGGAGGTTGTAGTGTTGTCATTGATGGAAACAATTATATTTCACATGTTAGATCTTATATACCAGTGATGAAGGTGATTGCACAAGAATTTTTCTAAGTGTTCCATGTATCGAAGATAACCCAGACAATATTGGTAAATTTGACGCGCGATGATAATCTTGAGGATTCAGATGGTGTGATCAGTCAAGAAGAATCTATAGAGTCATGTTTACCTACATCTATGATAGCTTAAGCATATTCAACATACAAGCTGAGATTTGAGGAAAACACAAGTGATATCATCAAGAGCAGTCAACCGGTCTAGTCAAATTGGTTAAATCGAGGTTGCAATCAATTATTTGTTAATGTTCAATTTATTTTTTAATTGCATTATTGAGGTTTGACATTGAAGATTTTAATCTCCTGTGTTGACGCAATCGCTCATGTAATTTGAATGGATTTTGGAGCCAACTTGTAACACATTTTAGGGTTTGTGATAAACTTGAAAAAGTATGTAAAAGGATGGAAAATCATTAAGTTGGTGTGGTTAATTGGTGGTGCAATAACTAGGCTCATTGGCAAAAAAAATTAGAAGTTCATTAGAGGTGTTAGAGTGATCAGAATAACACAGTGAATAGTACAGAAGCAGATCTATCAGGAAGAAGGTGTCATCATCAGGTCATTCATTAAGTTTTCTACTCAAGGCAATTTTTAATGGGCTTGCAATCAAAATCCTTTAGCAAGGTTACTGTTAATAGGGTATGTAAGATCCTAATAGGTCAGAAGATTAAATCCTTTAATAGGGTGACTCTCAAAAGGAGTTTTAAATCTCTTAACTGAGTAGTTCTTAACAGGACTATTGCAATAACCTTTAACCGGGTTATAGATACTCCTAACTGGATATACCCATAACAGGGTACTGTAATGCTACTAAAAGGGTAGATCTTATGATGTAGTAGTGATATTTGTGGGTACTAATTCTAACTATGGTTTTTCCCTCTACCAAGGGTTTCCACACAAAAATATTGGTGTCCTTGTGTTACATTTGTGGATGCATGTTTTACTCTTCTTCTATATTACATTTATATTTTCATATTAGTTTATTTAGAAGTTTATGAAAATATTTAGTAGATATGTGGTTGCATTGATTCAACCCCCCCCCCCCCTCGGNCCCCCCCCCCCCCCTCGGTGCCTTATAAGACTAACACATACATCCATGATCATATATAAATTGGCTAATCTCGACCCAAATATTAGTTGCCACCTTGAAAACACTAATACAACCTATGAGTGAGATTCTCCTCTGACCAAAGGAGGTTTATCCTTTGATACACATGACCAAAAAGGTTTTCATCCTCTTATTTTTGTGTAAATTTATTGATTTTTGTCCTCGAATTTGGATATTCAAAACCAAGTACTCAAAATGATCATTCAAGTTAGGGTTTTATGTATTCTTATGTATCAATGTTATAATCAGTCTATATTTTGTATTCAAACTACTCAAAGGACTTGATTTTCCACTCTACTTTGTCAATTTATCTTGTATTCTTGCATTAAATATTTTTTCTAAAATATAAAATCTTAGGAGTATCTTCATGTAGGTGATTCTTCAAAGAGAACTAATTAGTGGTTGTTTTAGCTAAGTCAACTAACCTAACCTAACCTAATTTTAGTGTCTTAAATTGTAAGAACCTTTCCAAGGTGTACAATTTATGCTTATTTAGCATCAATTTTAGTGTGTGCCCATTCTTCTCTACATTATTGAACTTTATTATGCATTTAACTAATAAATATTTACCCCTTTATCAATTCAGTTTCATCAACTTCTATGAGGGCCCCTTGATGATGGGTGTGCCCCTTAAGTTATTTCATCCATTCAATTATTATTTAAAAGCATAGGCCATATTTCACATGTGGCCTATTTTACACTTTTCCCATTTCCACACCCCAATTTGGCATACATTTTTAGAATCCTTATGATCGTTAATCCTTAACTAAAATTTGATCCATTTTTTCCTCGACAAGGGGAACCTAGGTGGATTGGTCATGAATTTTGTGAGTCTATCATTGGAAGTCTCCCTTGTCATGCTAAGTTGGGCCCAACTTTGAATTGGAGTTTATTATTATAATTTTAGCTAGGATTCTAAATCCAAAGTAGGCCTACTTTGACTCTTGAGCCCCAAAATGGTTTGGTGAGGTATATAAGAAAGGCTACCTCCTTCATTTTGGGATTTAAGAAATCAAAGTCAAGAGAATGAAATCCAAGCAATCAATTGAGAATCAAGAATTGAAGAATCATTCAAGAATTCAAACATTTCTTCTCTTCATTTTTGAAAACATATACAACCATTATGCAAACATGTCTTTTGTGATTTCCTATTAGGTCTTTATGGATTCATGCATTTGTATAAACACTTGTGATCTCATTCCAAGCGCACTTTCATTTTCAACCTGTATAAGATTCTTATCAAGCATCTACTACTAACAACATGCTTTGTTTCATTTAATGCAATTTCACTTTTATTTCAAGGCTAAATCCTATACATGGTTTTCAATGAGGAAAACCCTTTCTCCAAACATTTTCTCCTCTTTTTGTGTGTAGGTGATAGGTACCAAAACTTTGGATTTGAATTCAAGAATTTGTAACTTTCTGCTTTATATATTGGAGGCTGACATCAAAATTTGGCAAGACAAGGGTGAATTTCACCTAAAAGAGCAAGTGCAGTCACCTTTTTTTTCCAAGTCACCCTTGATAGGAATTTTTGGCTCAAATTTCAAGCATAGGTTAGTCTATGTATTGGCTTCTGATTTATAGTCTTAGAATTTTCATATCAGTCTAATAGTTGTCTCTATTTTATAGAAATATCCTTCTCTCTCATCCTAGTCCTAGTTATCACATTCTTCACCCATATTTGTATAATCATCCTCCATATTAGTGAAGGATCACTACATTCACTCACCTTTTGAGCCTCCTCAAGCTTAGTGGATCATCTTCCTTCCAATGTAAGAAGAGATAGTCTCATTGTTCCTAGTTTGTCTATACATTCTTGTGAGCACTATTTACTCCATTACATTTTAGTGAACCCGCCTCATAAAATTTTAGTTATGATTTGGATATCTAGATCTACTTTATATACATCTAATTGGTAATTATTTCCTTTCATTTATTTTTTATGCATTTGAATTAATGACAAAAGACATAAAGTTTTCATAATTTTTCATGCATTTTGATAATGTTTTCATTGTATTTTCTATTATCTTACTTTCATAATTCATATATATTCATGGAGGTGATAGTGACCTATCCTCCCTTTTATCACTTTAGCCCTCTCTTAAAGACCCATCTATCCATGAGGACATATTTTTCCAAAAATATAACACTTCTCTCAATGATCTCCCTCTTTGGGATGAACTATTGGATAATGGTGTTGATTATTCTCTTGCTATGTGACCCATACATGTGAGCACTTTAGTGAAAGAGGATGATACCGTAGTAGAGGAGATTGACATGGTTGTCAATTCCCTCAAAAACACTTTACTTTCTAGTTATTTAAAAGATGTTCTCTCTATGAATGAAGCATTGATGAGTGATGTTGATCCTTCTCCTAAGATTTTCCCCCCTATGAGGATATTTTGGAGCAAGAGGAAGATATTATAAAACAATATTAGTATAACCTTATCTTCATTAAATGACATCCCTTTTAGAGATGAAGCATTGATGGAATTTTTGAATCCCCCTTCGAAATCTTATCCTACTCATAAGAATACCTTGGAAGAAGAGGATAGTATGACCATTGCCACTTTCCTTGATGCTCTCCTTTCTAGAGATAAAACCTTGAAGAACTAAGAACCTAATAAATTCAATGTTGTCCATGTTTTTGGATTGTGAGAATCCTAATATTTTTGTCCATCTTTGTCAAGATACACCTAACCCTCAAAGAAAATAAGTGATCATGGTAAAAGGTGCTCAGCAACCCAATTATCATGTAGTAGCTCATGCATATAATAATTTAACCAACAATAAAAACTGTAATGTTCTTCCCCCTTCTCACCATGTTCTTCCCCCCCCCCCCCCCCCCTTGTCCTTGACAACAAGTTGGTAAGGAGTATAATCTTATCGAATAACTTCATGATACTCCTACTAAGATATCTATTTGGGACTTGGTTCAATTTTCACCCACACACCTTTAGGAAGGTAAAAAGAGAAATATTCATGCTAAGGCAACCACAAACCTCTAAAAGTGAATAAAATATCAACATATCCTAAACATTAAAGCAAATGAGAAAGAGTATGAAATATATGCAAAAAAATTAAGAAAACCCCCTCAATTGGACTTCAATATCCTTTCTTTCTGCTCTAATTGAATTGATGTAGCTCCCAAAATGACATAATGAACCTAATTATGAAAGCAATTTTCCATGATAATGAAAATATTAAAAATATGTGGTTGTCAAAAGATTGAAGGAAAATGCACTCAATTTATAGAGATTTGGAACTCAAAATCGATGGACAAGATTGAAATCCAATCGATAGTTAGGATTGCCTTTGAAGACTCCAAATTATAAAATGACATGATTTATGACAAATTGAAATTTTAATTTGGAAAATGACACAATTATGACAAGTTATGACAAATGGATTAACAGTTATGGAAAATGACAAATTATAACAAATTGGATGTGTGAAATGAAAAATGTCATGGCTATGACAAATTATGACATGATTGAATCATAATTTGGAAGTGAGAAATCAATGGGGAGAAATTAGGGGAAATGAAAGGCTAAACTAGTGGGATAATAAGAAGCGAGGGTGTAAGGAAATAAAGTGGGAGATAAAAGCTTAATTAGTGGGTGGGGCATAAATAAAGGAAATGGAGGCAAACTAGGAGGGAATATTTGAATTTTAAAATTAATTTATTCCCACATTTGAAAAAGAGACAATTAATTAATTGAGGGAAAATAAATGCAAATGGGGATAATAAATTAAATTTATTTACCATGACATGGGACTTAGGAATAGGGGATAAATTAATGGTTATTTACCCCTAGAATGATGAATTTTATTAATTGACAAGATTAAAATGATCAAGGATTGAACTTTGATAAAATTATTTAATCGTACATGGTTGACTAATCAAATTGACTAGGATATGATGCCAAGTAGGGATGAAAATTAGTAATTAATTAAATATTTTTCATTATTTAATTAATAGAAGAATGACACAATAGTGGTGAATGATAAAGATTAAACATACAGTATAGAAGACATGTTAAGAAAGGGGGCCATATGTGTGAAACATTTTTTAGTGTCTACAACACCATACTATGCTTCAAGATGCTTTGCAAAACACTTTTTTTCCTCCTCCTATTGGACCTAATGATATGGAAACCTTCCTGGAATGTATGGATACAACTAAACCTAAGGCTGAAATTATATTTTTCCAAGAAGCGTTACCTCTATTTAAAATGCAACATCAATACAATCCTCTTATGATTGTGGCTTTTATTAATGGCGATGTCATTAGATGAACCTCATTTGATAAAGGATCTAGTCTTAATGTTTGTGGCATTAATTTTTTTGCATAAGATTAATTTGGATATCTCTTTAATTAAACCTGATCCTTCTTCTACTCTTGGCATTGAAAATATCACTAGAGATATTTTAGTATTATCACCTTACTTATTACTATATGTCTGGTCACTTAATCTATGCCTATCCATGTCATGTGTGATAGCCTTAGTTATAATCTTCTTCTAGGGAGACCTTGGTTTTATGCTATGCAAGTGATCCCTTCAAGTCTTCATTGAAAATTGAAATTCATCTATAACAAGATCAAGTATACCATTGAAGCCAATCATAAAACTCATTTTTTCTTACAAATGGAACATTTTTCTATTCCTTCACCAATACAAATTGATAAACCATCTACTACCCCTCAAGAAATATTCCTAGGATAAGATTGGGTTTCATTTACCTTTTAGACCATCTTTTATAGGAGAATATAAATTTCCTCAAGCCACCAAAGGCCCTAATGTGTCATTTATTTAAACCTCTCCTTTTAACATTTTAACTCATAATCTTGATCATGGTGTTGAGACTCATTAGAAACCTACATCACACTTTCCTATGGAAGGGTTAGGTTTCTAACCTCCTCCTTTGTCATCATCCCCTCCTTTATTTCCTAATACTTCTAACCATTACTTTAATCAAGATAGCATTTTGTCTGACCTCCTTCATGCTGAGTTGATTACAAAACCTAAGCAAATGAAAGTGAAAGAAGAAATATATACAAACTCTTGAGAAACTTTTTGTATGTATCATCGATATCATGACTACTCTACTAATCAATCTCAAAATTTTCATTACAAAATTCAGAAACTCATGGATTATGATATCATTTATGTAACATGTAGCAATGAGTTGTATTTCAATTATGTTTGTTTCAAATAACATTTAAGTTCCTATTATGTTTCTCCCCACTATGTGACATTGTTAGCCTATCACTTGGGGGCTCATTGTCATTCATGGTGGTACAATTTCAGGATCAATTATACCTTTTGAAAAATATAATAGCTCTACTTATCCTTATCTCTATGCCTGGTGGGAAAGGGTAGTGTTTCAATCTCCTATCCTTTCTAAGGATCCACTTTCCTTTAGGTTAAGTCTCATTTTTTTATTATGTGACATCGTTTATTACATGGAATTGATTTTCTTGATAAGGGATTATCTCTTATACAAGAGGTGTGTATCCTTGATCACAACCTCTTCCTTCTTTTAAATTACATGTCCATGATAAATAAATCCATTACTTGGGGGATTAAAGTGTGATTTCCTTCATTAAGAATTCATTTACCTAGAAATGACGAAGGTATGCATTATTTTTCTCCTTCCTCTCTTTTGGTCAATGATATTATTTTTGTTCAATATCACTCCTTTTGGAGGTTGATTTCTTTGAGAAAGGATCTCTTCCTCATTTCATGCATCCCTCAAAAGTATCCATTTACACTTGTTACACAATATTTCTTCACATTCATATCCTCCTTGCCTCATAGGATTTGTGACCTCTTTGGCTTGTACTAAGTGTTTCTTAGAGGATATCTCCTTGGTGTTGAAGGTGGATATCCTTGTTCTATTTTTCCTTAAGATGACATCATAATTTTATGTTTCCATCTCAAGGATGGGATAATATATGTGGCCTCCTTGTGTATTATATTATATATTCCTAAATCATTTTATGCTCTTTTAATTATTGTATGCCCCTATGTATTAAATAGTGAATTCTCTTTCGTACAATGTATTTCTTGCTTAATCCTTGAGATTAGTTGACTATATTAGAAGACCATCGGCTCTCTTTATACCAAATTCTCTCTTGGGGTGAGTGGAACTAGCATAACACTAGACCATTTTCTACTCTTCCTCTCTTTCATGGGTCAAGTAGCATAACACAAATTCCTAGCCTATGTCATTCATGTTTTTCCTCATCTTTCCTCCATGATATGATAAGTATAACACACTTTCATAGTTGATTGGATCATGGAGGCTTGTCTTATCTTTGATGTGTGCTCTTTCTCTTTCTATGAGACCATTTTTTCTCTTGCGGTATCATTCTAAGTGTGATACTAGTGGTTGGTACATTTTCCTATCCGGGGTCTCTTCAAGTAGTTGACTTGGAGCCTTAGTAAGTTTTAGTCTTAGTTTTCTTTTCTTTATATGCTCTTTCATATGGTTGTACAAGTTACAATCCTTACTGGGAGATTTCTCCCTCAAACTTAGTGATATCTTATCACTTTGAATTATTGTCCATGATCATCTCTCTCTATCATATTTATTTCTTCTACTTTACCTTGAATATGTGTGTAGGATCATACTCCTTTTGAAGTGTGGGCTACATGTAGCATCCCAATTGTAAGCACCTTTCTAAGGTGTAAAATTCATACTAATTTATCACCCATTTTAGTGTATTCTTATTCTCTTTTGCATCATTAAACTTCATTATTCATTTAATTAATAAATATTTAAATATTTGCCCTTTTATTAATTTAATGTCATCAACTTCTATGAGGGCCCCTTAATTATGGGTGTGTCCCTTTAGTTACTTCATCCATTCAATTATCATTTAGATACATATGATCTGTTACCATGTGTGGCCTATTTCATATATTTCCCCATTCCACACCCCAATTTGGTATACATTTGTAGAATCCTAATAATCATATTATCCCCCGATTAAAATTTGAGTCATTTTTGCCTTGACAAGGGTGATTGAGGCGAAGCAAGTCGTAAATTTTGTAAGCCTATCATTCAAAGTCATCCTTGTCATGCTAAGTTGGTCCCAAATTCTATTTGGGGTTTTTTAATGTTATTTTAGGTAGGATTCTAAATCTAAAGTCGGCCTAGTTCAAATCTTGAGCCCTAAAATGGCTTGGTGAGGTACATAAGAAATACTATCTCCTTCATTTTGGGATCTAATAAACCAAAGTCAAGAGAAGGAAATCCAAGCAATCAATTGAGAATAAAGCATTCAAGCATATTCAAGCATTCCACCTCTTCATTGTGCCAAGATTCAAAAATATGCAAGCATGTGTTTTTTGATGTCCTATTAGGTCTTTGTGAAGTCATTCTATTATATCAAATCTTTTGATCTCATTCCAAGCACACTTGCATTGTCAAGGTATAAGATTCTTATCAAGCCTCTACTACTAACAATAGGCTTCCTTTCATTTCATGAAATTTCATTTCTAACTCAAGGTTAATTCCTATACATGAGTTTTGACTGAGGAAAAACTCTTTCTCCCAACATTTCCCCTCTTTTTTTGTGAATGTGTTAAGTATCTAAGCTTTCAATCCAAATTCAGGAAGTCCTAATTGTCTGCTTCATATCCTAGGTCCTGACATCAAAATTTGGAAAGAGAACGGAAACTTTTACCTATAAGGGTAAGTATGTCACCTCTGTCTTCCTAGGTCACCGTTAACAGTCATTTTGGGCCCAAATTTCAAGCACAAGTCAATATTTACATATCAGTCTAATATCCTCTTTGTTTTATAGGAAGCTCCTTCTCTCTCTTCCTAGTCCTAGACTCACATTTTTCACCCACGTTTATGTAATCATCATCCATAATAGTGAAGGATCTCTCCATTTACTTAGCACTTTCAAACCTTCTCAAGTTTGGTGGATCATCTTCCTTCCAATTTAAGATGAGATAGTCCCATTATTCCTAGTTTGTCTATATATGCTAGTGAACACTATTTTCTTCATTACATTAATCCATTTCAATCACCTAATGTGAATTTACCAATTTGTTTGAAGTCAATTTTAGATCCCATCTTTTATTCTCTCTTCTTATCAGTTGATTTATTTCAATACTTAATGTTTTTTTTAATGTCTTGAGGTTAATTAGATAAATAATACTAATTAAAAATAATCAACTATGTAGTATTTGGTGCAATTAAGTTTTATATTTGAATAGGTAAAATTGAGTCTTATAAACCTCATATTACAACCACTATTTTTGCATTCATTGATACCCTAGATTAAAAATGGGTTACAAATATAAACTAGATTGTACTAAATTTATTACATTAATTAAGGTTTAAATGCATCAAAATATTTCTACAATAGCTTTAATGATTATAGATATTAAATACGCATCCATGACCACCTTAAATTGGCCAATCTTAACCTAATTGACAGTTGCCATGATGAAATCTTCAATAAAACCTCTGAGTGAGATAATCATCTGACTAAGGGGGATTTCCCTTTGATTATAATGATCTAAGGGGTTTTCATCCTCTTATTATGTGTAAATCTAAGGAATTTTAGCCTCAAATTTGGATATTCAAACTCATGTTCTCAAAATCGGGATTTCAGTTATGGTTTTGTATAATTTTAATAATAATATTTGATGAATTCTTTGGACCCTTACTATCTGGTGGTACCCTAAATTTTGAGAATTTAGAAGTCCCAATCCATTATCAAGAAGCAAGTTTCTCCATACTAAAAAATCAAAGGAAGGAAGCTTTATGACACAAATAAATAGAACTAACTAATTGAAGCCTTCAGAAAATGCTGGAATTTCGACCTACTACAAAGATGATGCCAACAGAGGCTGAAGATGGTCAAAATTTAAAAATCTAAAAACAACCTAGTTCAAGAAATCAAATTTCCTATCTCCAAAAGAACTATTAGCTTTTCATGAGGTGTTTTGGATTTTCAACCAAATCCAAATCTGAAAGTTAGGTAGTTATTTTTTAGTTAGTTTATTGTTTTTTCAAAATAATTTGTGATAAGGGTTGTGTCTTTTCACCCTAAAGAGGTGTGAAAGACACTCAAACACATATATATATATACATAATGTAAAATTTAAAGAGAAAAGACAATACAATATAATACAATTTCACATATTTGGATAGTTTTAGATCAATAACTGTAACATGGACCTGGATGTACTATTTTTTTTTAAATCAATAAAGATAAGTCCTTTTTCTTTCACATGTGTAATTGTTTCATTATCATTTTACAATTATTCCCTCGGATAAATCAATAGAACTTCTTCAAAGTGATAGTTTGATGTATATTCTTCCTAATCCGGTTCATAGTCTTTATTATCAATTGGTTTTTCTCATTTTCCATGGTTAAATTCTGTTGATTGAGGCCTCAGTCAATTGGTCTGTCATCTAAGAATTAATATCCTTTTGATATATCTCTGAACTTGTTCAAGGTTGTATATTCATTCCATGACACCTTTGAAGTGATAAGTTTTCTTGTAAAACTATCTCTGAGGTTGAACATAGGGTTGGGATGATTTTGACTCTATCGCCCATGATAGAATAAGGCACTGGTCTAATCATTATTTGGATTATAGTTATTCAACTCATTGTTTATAGTTTTGTGATATCTTATCTATTTTTTCATTTCAAATTACATACATATTTACTAAACATTCTTTCAATTACTTAAAGTATTTTAGTTTATAGTTCATGATATATTACTTTCAGTTATATTTCTTTCAAGTGCCTTTCCATACTTGAGAGAGAAGGTTGAAGTGTTTCTTATCTGCTATAAAAAGCCTTGTAACTTGAAGGATAAGTCAAGGTATAGGCCTACCATCCTTGGTTTTGCAGAGCTAGAATTGCAGAAGTTCCAACCTTGCCTTGTTTGTGACTTGTTAGTTGGCCAAATCACTTGGGTTTCCCAGCATTGGATTTGCAAGTCCATAGGAAATCCAATCTGTTGATTTGAGCACCAACACTATCCACTTAAATAATGTTGAGATCTAAATTAATGTTCTCAAACACTATTCTGGTGTGCAAGTGAAGGTGCCTACTCCTATCAAGAACCATCTTCCCTTGGATCGTTCCTAAAATCACACCCATTGGTGTAGGGTTATACTTAAAGAAATGAGATGTGCTTCTTGTGACTTGTAACTATATTATATAATAACTGTATGAGGCTCTATAGGTTTTGAGACACCAACCACCACATTATTTGTAGCAAGAACCTGATTTATGTCTTCATAATTGAAGGAACAAGCAAATCTAAGCCCTAATATTGAATAATATTTTTTCACTAAAGGAAGTCATTTTCTATATGTTACAATATCAAAACTAAACATTAATGGAACTCTATGATGTTCCTAGAATAGTAAAAATGATTGGACTTTTAGCCTTTGGAGGATGGGGTTGACAAGGAACTCATACCATTAAGGTAGATAGCTAAAGGGAAGCCTGAGAAATTAGTCTCAAATTGAAGATAGTAGAAAATGCCAAGAATAGGGTATGATTAATATCGGTATCACATTAAGGACACAACTCCAACATAAATAAGATATACTCAAAGTTTCCACGTTTTAGAGACTGGGAATGTAAAATATGAAGTACTTGAGTAAGGGGATGGGAAAAAGTATGACTCAACAAGATATATGTGGTTATAAATTAATTTTTGGAGTCAATCATGATAAGAAATAGGTATCTAAGTATAGGTAAGATTGCATTGCAAATCTTCCAAGGTAACTTGGTAGGAATAAGGAGTTGGGAGTTCAGATTTAGGGGTGAAGTGAGAATGTTACATAGAGAAATAAAACTTTGACACTCCAATAAAGAATGAAAAAAGGCATGATGGGAAGGAAAATTCTGAAATTACAACTTAAAGGAGATTGTAAAAATTAGACTTAGATAGGAAGGCATGGCAACACAAGGGGCTCCAAAACTTTGAAACTATATTGAATATTAAAAACTTAGAAGATTGGGTGTTACCCATGTTAGGATTAGGTTTTTCATCACCTTGCATAATATTTATAATGTTTGAATCATTATTATTATGTGGTGCACCTAGGGGACCTAAGGACAATTGCATCACATGGGATTGACATTATTTAGAGTAGTTTTTGTGTTGCATGTAATATTGATAAATATTTAACGTGGGATTTTAAATATGAAAAAGTATGTAATTTAATATTAGGGGTATGTATTTAATAAAGGGAAAATTTATTACCTAATATTAAATTAGAAGTTAATGATTTTGTAATCTCATAGTACTAGTCAAATGGTTTTATGTAATACCACTTGGAGATTTTGTGTGAGCTTGATTCTATAAAAGAAAACATAAGGGTAGTCATCTAAGGTTGGTTAGTTGACCATCTTGGGTAAGGATTTGAGAGAATCTATTGTTATAATTTGTTATTTGAAGCATGACATGGTATGTGTGGTTACATGTTTGTTCACATGGAGTGCTTGTAGAGAGCTTGTGATTAAAAAGTGTTCATGGGGAACTCTAAAGATGTATCGTAGTGATTTATTGTTGAATAATAAAAGAGTGATATATGCATTTGGATTAAAATTTTCACTCTTGAAATTTTTCTCAAGGTATATCTTGTGTGGTGCAGGAGCACATTAAGTTCTTATGAAGATATTCAAATCATTTTGGCTTGTAGGTTGGTTTAGCCAACCACCAAGGTAATAAGGAATAAATATAAAGTCCCAAGGGTGTTTTTGTGTGTGTCTAGAAGCAAGAATGTTTAGAGTCTTGTTTTTGGTGTCATCAATTAGAATCTAAGAGTTTAAGTCCTAGAAAGTCAACAAATGGGTCAAAGTTTGAACAAGACTCCAAGATGGAGTGGAAATTGTGATTTTAATATTTTTAGGTGTTTTAAGGTCTTATGTAATGGTTTGGAGTCAAATTGAACCATTGGGGATAGTGGTTTTTCAAAAGAGCAAAAGATGTAAAAGTTGCTCATGACATCTTTGCAACTTTGCAAAGTTGTCATGACAACATTTCCTAAAAACTAGGAAAGGGATTTAATGGTGTCCAAATCCAAACCTTAGGGTCTGAACACGAAGGGATAACCTATATAAGGTTGATCAAACCCTAATATAAGGGTTAGAAGTGTTAGTGTACGGATTGAGTATTGAGAGCAAAGATTTGTATTGTGTTTTTATGACAGAGCCTTTATCCAATCAGTTAATGGATTGAAAGGAATGAATTAATGAATTGAGACATTTTTTTATGTAGTTACTCTCTGTGGCATTTATTTGGTTTTTTAGTGTTTCAAGTTATCATTTTGTAAATTCTTTCTATTTCTTTGGTTCGTTGTCTGGTTCTGAGACAGTCTTGTAAATATGCACCCCACTTGAGTTCCCATGGTTAAATTTCCATGGCCTCATGGAATCAAGTAGGGGACCTTGTATATAGTGTAGATATGGTTTGTGGAGTATTTTTATGCAGGGGAACTATTTTTTCCATCAAGCCCTAGGTGAGTGGAGTGGCATTCTGGTTAGGAGCTTGTGCAGAAGAGTAGCAAGAAAGCTTGCTAATTGGATTGGATTGAACCAATAAATGGTGGGGGAATGTAGAGGTGTGTATCCTTGATAACTAAATGCAAGGAGAAGGATAGTGGAGTTGATTGGAACACTTTGTGCAATCTAAGAACTCAAACTGGTGAACATGCTCCTAAAACCCTTGAAATTAGGGGTTTGGTGAAAGTCCTATGTACGAACAGGGGGGTCTAAAACCTAGAAAATACAAGAGCCTAGGTTGGACCTATGAAGAATCCATAGATTTTTCAGAGGGTTGTTAAGGATAATTTGCAATAAATCTAGCACTTCGGTGTTTTGGAGGGCTAATTAGGCCAAAAAGGCTACAAGGCCTAAAATCTTGAAAAGTATGAACTCGACTAGAAACCTTTTAAAGAATCCATCCAAGTGGATCAGAATCAGTGGAAAGTGACCTAGGAATGGTTAGGAATCCCATTCCTATTTCCAAGAGTATATCGGGAGAAAAGTGGTTCAATGGAGCCTAAGGGTGCACTGTACGATTAAGAAGGAAAGGAGTGTTTTGAAATTGGTGGTGAGCTCTAAGGGAAGAAGGGGATCATAGATTTTCCTCTGGATAGGGTAGAGGAAGATACCCTAGGAAGAGAAAAGATAGGTCTTAGTTAGAGAAATAGTACTCTTGTGGTTAGAGCTCCCCATCAAATTGGTATCAGAGCCATTGAAAGGCTTGAGAAGTGGATAGTGTATAATAGAAGGAAGTGAATCCATTGGAGAAAGCACCATGGTAACCAATGTAGAATTGGCAAGGGACTTGTCAGAGAAGAAATTCAAGGATAGACTTATAGAAGAAGCTATGGAGGAGATGAAGCTAAAGTTAGTAGAATTGGTAGAGACATCAAGCAAGATGAAAGAACAGATAGGAAAGGATAAAGATAAAGGAAAGAGTCAAGTTGAAGAGGAGGCAGAACCATAACCTAACCCTCCATTACCCGAGGAACCATTCCTCAAGGCCCTCAAGGCATTAAGTGGAAAGGCACTAGAAGGCATTCCAATATTCTCTGGAAAGATAGATGCAGAGTTAGTGATGGAATGGATTGAGGGTATGGAAAACCATTTTGAATGTGATAGTATCACAGAAGCACAAAAGGTGAAGATAGCCAAATCAAGGCTAAGAGGAAAAGCATTAACTTGGTGGAAGTTCTTGCAAGAAGAAAGAGAAAGGGAAGGAAAGAAGCCAATAGAAAATTGGAAAGCTATGGTGGCTAAGGTGAAAGAGAACTACTTACCAAAGGATTATGACATCCAATTACACAAAAGGAGACATAATCTGAGACAAAAATATCTATATGTGGCATCCTATACTGAAGAGTTCAAAAAAATATGCCTTAGGTCAAGAGTGTAGGAGGTAGAAAGCATTAAAGTTGCTAGGTATCTCAATGGCCTTAGGTGGAACATGCAAGAAGAGTTGAGCCTCTTTACTTTAACTTCTATCCATGGGTGTTTTCAAATGGCCCTCAAGGTGGAAGAAAAGCTCAGAAAGAAATAAGATTCTAAATATAGGGGAAGAAGAAGAGGTAGAGACTCTAGAGGAGGACATATAGGTGGTACTATTGGAAGGAACAATGAAACAAGAAGCCAAGGAGATTCTAGGTTTGTTGAAAAAAACCTTGAGTCTAGTAATAGGGGAGGATATAACAGAGGTAGAGACTTTCATAGTGGTGGAATAGCCTGATTAGGTGGATTTGGGAGAAACTCACATTTTGCTTCCATGAAGTGTTATAATTGTGGCCAATTGGGTCACACTGCCTATAGGTGTCCAAATAAACCAACATCTTCACAGGGTGAGAAGAAGATTTCTTATGTGCAAGAAGAGGACATGACTAAATAGTCAGAGGTAAGTTTGGATTCATAAAAGGGAGAGAACCTCATGCTTAGGAGGATTCTAATCAAAGAACCTACAAGGGATGAACACAAGCAAAGAAGAGCTCTTTTTAGGGTCAAGTGCAAAATTCTTGGTAAAGTATGTAGAGTTATAATAGACTCTGGCTCTACTGATAATGTGATCTTAGAGGAAGTAGTACAGAAGCTCAAATTGGTCAAGATACCCCATGTGTGTCCTTACAAGGTAACTTAGTTGAATAAGGGACAAAATATACTGGTTAATGAACAAGTGTGGGTTGGGTTTACTATTGGAAAGTATCAAGATAGGATACTTTGTGATGTACTACCAATGGATGCATGCCATTTGTTGCTTGGAAGACCATGGCAATATGATAAGGAGGCAGTTCACCATGGCAAGGAGAATAAGTACTCATTCAAGAAGAATGGAGTAGCTTATACGATACATTCTTTGATAGAGGAAGAAACAGTGGATAATATGGACTCCAATACCCTACTAATGAGTGGAAAGAATTCCTCAAGAACATGAATGAGGAAGAAAGAAGTGACTATGCAATATTGGTGTAGCCAAAAGAGGAAGATACACCTAAATAGTCATCTATGCCTGCAAAAGTGAAGCAGTTGTTAGATCAGTTCCAAAACATCATATGTGAAGGGACTCTAGCTACACTACCACCAAAAAGAGAAATCAGTCATCAAATTGACTTTGTGCCAGGGGCATCATTGCCTAACAAGGATTCATACAAAATGACACTAGACTAGAACAAAGCGATTGCAAGGAAAGTGCATGAGCTATTGGACCAAGGTCTAATAAGGAAGAGCATCAATCCATGTGTTATCCCAGTGGTGTTGGCTCCTAAAAAGGGAGGTAAGTGGTGAATGTGTACTGATTCTAGGGCAATAAATAGTATAACTATTAGATATAGATTTCCTATTCCTAGAATATAAGATTTAATGGATTTCTTAGGGGGTTCTAAGTACTTTTCAAGATTGATTTAAAAAGTGGATACTATTAGATTAGGTTGAAAGAGGGTGATGAGTGGAAGTCAGATTTTAAAACCACAGAGGGGTTATATGAGTGGTTAGTAATGTCATTTGAGCTTACAAATGCACCTAGTACTTTTATGAGGGTGATGAATGAGGTCTTAAAAGACTATATAGGGGTATTTGTGGTAGTATACCTAGATGACATCCTCATCTTTAGAAAAACAAAGGAGGATGACATGAAACACTTAGAACTTGTGTTGAAAAGGTTACAAGAGGATAAGCTCACCATAAATCTTGAAAAGAGAGTTTATGAAACAAGAACTACTCCACCTAGGATTTGTAGTATCCCAAGGTGACTTGAAGATGGATAAGAGTAAAGTGGAAGCCATATTAATTTGGCATACTCCTAAGATAGGGACTGAAGTGAGAAGCTTCCATGGGTTATCCCAATTCTATAGGAAGTTTTTTAGGAGATTCAGGGAAATTTGTGCACCTATCCTAGATACCATTAAGGGTGGAATCAAGACAAAGTTTGTATGGACCAAGGAAGCCAATGAAGGATTTGAGAGATTGAAGAAAGAAGTAGTCACCCAACCAATACTAGTTTTACCAAGTTGTGATAAGTTATTTATTATGGAATATGATGCTAGCAACATAACAATGGGTGCAGTCCTAAGTCAGGAAGGAAGACCAATAGCCTTCTTTAGTTAGAGGCTTAATCAAGCAAAGTCTAGATACTCATCCTATGATCTAGAGCTCTATGCATTGGTTCAAGCTCTCAAGAAGTGGAGGCACTACTTGTTTCCAAATGAATTTGTGGTATACATTGATAACCAGGACCTAATCTACATAAATACATAGGAGAAGCTTAGTTTGAGGCATATAAAGTGGATGGAGTTTCTGCAATCATACATGTTTACTATCAAGCAAAAGAAGGGGGTAAATAACAAGGTAGCAGATGCCCTTAGTAGGAGATTGCTTACAATCTAGGAGATATAGTTGCAGAGTATAGGGGTTGAAGGATTCAAGGATCTCTATGAAGAAGATTTAGATTTCTCAGAGATCTATAAGGTGTGTACTAATTTTGAAAATCACTTTCATAGTGAATATGCAGACTATAGCTTGCAGAATGGTTTATTGTTTAGAGGGAAGAAACTATGTGTTCCAAGGGGCTCCATGAGGGATAACCTCATCCAAGATAATCACAATGGAAGTTTGAGTAGACATTTTGGCTTAAAAAAGACCCTAGACTTAGTGAAAAGATTCTATTGGTGGCCTAGAATGCAGAAAGACATAAGGAGATATGTGGAGCAGTGTGGAGTATGTTAGAAGGAAAAGGGGACATCATCAAATGCATGTATTTACCAACCATTTCCCATCCCAAAGAGATCATGGGAGTGCATAAGTATGGATTTAATAGTGGGACTACCTAGGACACCAACTGGTTTGGATAGTGTGTTTGTGGTAGTGGAAAGATTTAGTAAGATGAGTCATTTAATACCATGTAAAACAACACATGATTCCAGTCACATTTCCCACCTTTTCTTCAAGGAGATAGTAAGGATACATGGCTTTCCAATGAGAATAGTTACAGATAGGGATGTGAAGTTTTGGGGGTACTTTTGGAAGACCCTATGGAAAAGTCTAGGAACTAATTTGTCTCATAGTTTTGCATATCATCCTCAAATGGATGGTTAGACAAAGGTAATAAATAGGTTTCTTGGCAACTTGTTGAGGTGTATAACCAAGGAATATGGACAAGTATGGGAACAAGTCATCCCACAGGTAGAATTTGCCTATAATGATAGCACAAATAGGACTACTGGTAAGAGTCCATTTGAGATTGTGTATGGGTTACATCCAAGGGTTTTTTCATCTTAGATACTTGAAAGGATATGAGGGAATCAGTGGACATGCAGATGAATTTGCACAATCAATGAGAGAAGTCCATGAGCAAGTAAAGTAGACATTGATGGAGGCTAATCAGAAGTTGAAAGCTGAGAAGGATGAAGGGAGAAGAGACTTAAAAATTTAGGTAGGACACTTGGTGATGGTATTCTTGAACAAGGCTAGGATATAGAAGGGTATACCAAGTAAACTATATATGAAGAGAATTGGACCATGTAAAGTGTTAGCTAAGTATGGTTCCAATGCCTGCAAGATAGATCTACCCAAAGCGATGTCTATTTCTCCAATTTTCAATGTGAAGGACTTGACTCAATAAAAGGTTCCAGATATAGATGAGAGAAAGTATAGTACATAGGTGACAAAGAATGTGGAAGAACTCATAGTACCTGTTCAAGCTAAGCCACAAGTGGAAAAGATTTTGGATTCAAGAGTGAAGAAGAAGACAAGGAACAAAGTCTACATGGAACACTTGTTGAAATGGGAACACCAACCTGGGTTAGACGCTACATGGATAGCATAAGGAGACTTCAAGAATTATGGCATAAGCATGGAGTGCATTACACCTAAGATACCTTTATTTTCTTGTTGCAGTGGGGGATGGTGCAGGAGCACCTTAAGGTTTTATGAAGATCTTCAAAGAATTTTGGCTTGTAGGTTGGTTTATCCAACCACTAAGGTAATAAGGACTAAATATGAATTCCCAAGGGTTTTTTTGTGTGTGTATAGAACTAAGAATATTTAGAGTCTTGTGTTTGTTGTGATCAATTAGGATCTAAGAGTTTAAGTCCTAGAAAGTCAACAAATGGGTCAAAGTTTGACCAAGACTCCAAAATGGAGTGGCACTTGTGATTTTAAATTTTTTAGGTGTTTTAAGGTCTTATGTAATTTTTTGGAGTCAAATTGAACCATTGGGGATAGTGGTTTGTCAAAAGAGCAAAAGATGTAAAAGTTGCTCATGACAACTTTGTAAAGGTGTCATGACAACATTTCCTAAAAACTAGGAAAGGGATTTAATGGTGCCCAAATCCATACCTTAGGGTCTGAACACAAAGTTATAACCTATATAAGGTCAAAAAAACCCTAATCTAAGGGTTGGAAGTGTTAGTGTATGGATTGAGTATTGAGAGAAAAGATTTGCACTGTGTTTTTATGAAAGAGCCTTCATCCAGACAGTTAATGGATTGAAATGAATGAATTAATGCATTGAGCCCTTATTTTATGTTATTTAGTTACTCTTTGTGGAATTTATTTGGTTTTTTAGTGTTTTTGGTTATCATTTTGTAAATTCTTTTTATTTCTCTGGTTCATTGTCTGGTTCTGAGCCGGGCTTGTAAATATGCACCCCACTTGAGTTCTTGTGGTTAAATTTCCATGGCATCTTTGAATCAAGTAGGGGAACTTGTATATAGTGTATATATGGTCTATGGAGTCATTTTATGCAGGTGAACTATTTTTCCATCAAGCCCTAGGCGAGTGCAGTGGCATTCTTATTAGGAGCTTGTGCAGAACAGTAGCAAGAAAGCTTGCTAATTGGATTGGATTGAACCAATAAATGGTGGGATCATGTAGTAGTGTGTATCCTTGATAATTTAATTAAAGGAGAAGGATAGTGGAGTTGACTGGAATAATTTTTTCAATCAAAGAACTCAGACTAGTGAACATGCTCCTAAAACCCTTAAAAATAGGGGTTTGGTGAAAGTCCTATGTACGGACAAGGGGTCTAAAACCTAGAAAATCCTAGAGCCTAAGTTTGACCTATGAAGAATATACAGTTGGTTAAGAAGGTTGTTAAGGATAATTTTCAATAAATCCAAGACTTCAGTGTTTAGGAGGGCTAATTAGGCCAAAACGGCTACAAGGCCTAAAATCATGAAAAGTATGAACTCGACTAGAAACCTTTTAAAGAATCCATCAAAGTGGATCAGAATCAGTGTAAAGTGACCTAGGAATGGTCATGAATCCCATTCCTATTTCCAAGCGTAGATTGGGAGAAAATTGTTTCAATGGAACCTAAGGGTGCATTGTAGGATTGAGAAGGAAAGGAGAGTGTTTTGAAATTGGTGGTGAGCTCTAAGGGAAGTAGGGGGTCATAGAGTGTCCTTTGGGGTCATAGAGTGTCCTTTGGATAGGGTAGAGTAAGATACCCTAGGAATACCAAAGATAGGTCTTAGTTAGAGAAATAGTTCTCTTGTGGTTAGATTTCCCCATCAATGTGTCACCTTTGATGCTATGTATTCATTCTTCTGTATATCAATTATGAATGCTTGTTTTCATAGATTTCTCTATTTGGGTTATGTGGAGATTTTCTTTGTATGGTTGGACATTTCCTAACATACCAATAGTAATAAAATTCAAGGAGCTTATAAATACAATGGGGTAATAGAGGAATAACATGTATACACAAAATTGGACAAAGGAAGGCATATGAATTAGGTAATAGACATTTTGGTGCACACAAATTATTACAAACTAGAACATGAAAATTTTGGTTCTCTAAAAATTAATTTCTCTTGAAAAGTTATACATTTGGTTGCTCCAAAATTTTTGCCCCTTCCTAATTTTTATCTTCAACAAGAATTTTATTCCACTAAAATAAATAATTGGTGACATGTCTCTACCTTTAAATTTATTTTTCTCACCCTTATAACCACATCAAGAACCAAACTAATTTTCCCTCTTCAACTAATAGTACAATATTATTTCTAAGTGCCCATTTGAGATAATACACATGGAAAATGTTGTGAATATTACTCTTCTCAACTGACACCAACTCATATGCAACTTAACCAACCTGAAATTCAAAATTTTGTTGGGTCTGTATAAATGAGGTTTATTTTTTTCTAAATCATTTTCATTAATGGAGGATTACCTATAGGGTTGTAACCCCACACATACAACATCTTTGAACCTCAACTATTATCTCTATCTTATATCATTTTACCTTTTTTAATTTACATGTTAGATATCATTGTTGAGTGGTTTCAAGCTATCTTGGCCATACTTGATTATATCACTCACTCTTCATACATTTCCCTCAACCAAAAAAAGGTCAAAAAAATAAAGCTTTGTACCAATACAATAATATTAAGGTTTTTATCCTAATAGTCATGTGATAATTATGCTCTAACAATATTACATTAGATGGATCCAACTTATCCATGTCTTATGATGATCGACAACATAATTTCTCAAATATTCATTCAACCATTTTTTTCAAAATATTAATTTGACCATCTATTTTTGGATAATAGATAACTCCTGGTAAGAGCTTTATTGATACCAAATTAAAGAGTTCTTACTAAAACAAGCTCAATAATTAACTATATATGTCACTCATAGTATTCTTAGGTAGTCAATGAAGCCTAAACTCTTTCTTGAGGAATATGTCAACAACTTGTTATGCCTTAAAGTTTGAAGAAATATCAAATAAGTGTGAATACTTAATGATCTTATCCACAACCACATATATTAAATCCTTACCTTAAAATTTAGGAATTCCAATGATTTAATCCATCAAAATATTCTCTTATTTATGTTAACCTCTAAGTTATGTTGATGATTAGTAACCAACACTTAGTCATTTCTTTAGGCAGTTTTAGTTGGCTATCACTGTGGTCGAGCTAAAACTATGTAAGGCTGAGCAACATTGTCAAACAGTTTTCAGTATGCCTAGTCACATTGCCGAGCTGAGTGACATTGCTGAGCTGAGTAGAGACAGAGATTTTAAATGCCGAGCAACAGACAGTCTAAGTGTCGAGTAGGGCAGTTTTTGTATACTTGTCAAGAATGATACAAGCATCAAGGATAAGTGATCCGACCGACTTGTATAATCTTTTTGGGCCGACATTGTGTGCATTTAATATTTTTATACGGAGTTAATTATTGATTTAATTGTTTTATCCTATGCATGACTCATTGTAAATATTAATTATTTTACCATCAAGGCATGGATATTAGATCTTGATCGTTGATCTAGATCTCACTGTCAGATCTGTATAGATATATTTGATTTCTTTGAAACCCTATTTTTATGGATGTATGTATGGATGTGCAAGAGGTAGAAGAGTGACTGCATTTTTTTGAAGTGAGCACAGAGGGTAATTTTGTTCAGAAGTAGAGATCAAGTAGAGCATAACACAGTGAACAGCAGAAGTAAAGATTTATCAGATTATAAGATCAGAAGAGATACTGAAAAGAGGAGATCTGTCATTAGCATCAGAGTTCATATCGAAGGATCAATAATTGAGAATTTATAATCATTGTATCGGGTGAAAATATCTTAACAGAGTGGTTTTAGCAGGCCTTTATTTATCTCTTAACAGAGTGCTTACTTCATTGTAAGTTTAATTCCTTTAACAAGGTAGATTGTAATGATCTGAAGCTTTTAACAGAGCAAACCTTTAACAGGGTAGATTACATTTTGTAATCAAACATTGTAACCTTAACAGGTACACTTTATTATTGCAGTACTGGAGACTTTTGTGGGTGCCATCCCCACCCCAGTTTTACCTATTTGGGTTTCTAGGTTACCAAATTATTGTGTTATGTGTTACTTATTTTATGGTGTGGATGTTATTCAAGATTACATTAGATTCATTTATATAAGAATGTGGATCAGTTTGTTTTAAGTGTTTAATATTGAAGATTTGATTCACCCCCCCTCTCAGTATCTTGCTTTCCCATTATTGTATTTCCAACAATTGGTATCAGAGCCAAGTTCCCTAAAAGGTTATAATCATCTTGAAAATACAGATCTTGAAATGGAGATCTACAAGATGGGTAAAGTCATTGAGATTCAAAAGATTGATGTTCAGCTAGCACTCCAACAGCTTGAGTCTGCTAGACAAGAATTAAAGAAGTCCTTGGCTGCAAGGAAAGATCTAGCCAAACAGATGAATGACACTTATTATCAGGAAGAGGACACTACAAATCTATTTTAGAATGGATATTTTACTGAGAGTGATGCAACAATAGCAGATCTACTAGAAAAGAATAGTACACTATGTGAAGAAGTCAAAAATTTGAAGAAAGAACAAGAAGTCCAATCAATAAGAACGTGTGAAGTTGTTGAACAGAAAAAGAAAGATGAAGATGAAAAGGCTATGGTAGAAGAAGACAAGAGAATGCTGACTACCAGACTTGATGAAAGAACACATGATGTGCAAACCATGACAGTCAATCAAGTAGACATGGAAAATCAACTACTACTTGTGAATCAGGAGATTAGCAGGAAAAACTTGGAGATTGTTAATCTTAGATCTGAGAACAGTCAATTGAAAGATGAATTGAGATCTGAGAAATAAATCAATAATAGAGTGAATGATCCAAGTGTAGCTATGAGATACTTTGAACAACTAGTGGAAGCATCAAGAAGACCTAAATATTCTTCTAGATTAGGTCACACTGGAAAAAATACAACCACTGAAGATGGAGAATCATCTAAGACAGGTGAAAGAAAGAATGGAAATCCGAGAAACAAGAAACCTGTTTGTCACCACTGTGGAAAACTAGGCCATACAACAAACATTTGCTGAAGCAAGAATGGTAAGTCCAATCCTAACACTAACTTTAATGGTTATTGCTTTAACTGTAATAAATTTGGACATCAAGCACATGAATGTAAGGCAAAGGGAAGTAAAACATCTAGACTCAATGGTAATTTCTATAATAGTCACAAATTTGGTCATAGAGCACAAGATTGCAAATCTAAAGGTAAACAACAATGGACATCAAGGGTACAAGAGAAATCACCAAGAAATTACAATTGGGATTACAATACATGGCATAGTTGTCATTACTATGGTGAGTATGGACATGTTCTAGAAAACTACATAAGGACACATTTCAGAGTTAAGTCTAAAAGTTGGATGAATGGAAGCTTAGTTTGTCACAGTTGTCTGAAAATTGGTCATACAAGGAAAGATTGCAAAACTAGAGTACCAGCTCCTACTGTTGAGAAAATTAGGGATCAGATGAACAAGACATAGGTTAAGAAGTCTAAACCATGTAGCAATGAAGCTAATGAAGCTAAGGTCACCCAATCCAATGGATCAGGTGATCACATCATCTCCAACTAAGAGAAAGAGGTATGTAAGGAACTGTATTTAAAAATTCCTATCTTACATTAGTTCCTAACATAAAATGTACAAAAGTCCATATTTGCATATGTTAAGATGCATCAGGACAAAATGTCGAGTTGAGAAAATTGCACTGATAGGTGTCGAGTACTATTCAGGGACACTAAAGCTGAGTTCTTTTAGTGAAGTGTCAAGTTTTGTTGGCTGAGTGAAATTTTGTGAAGGCTGAGTGGAGTGAGCCAAGTGGGATGCAAGTTGTGTTAGAGCCGAGGACATCTGGCTTGCACTAACTCAATGGGAAAAACATTTAATGCTCACCTAATTTTACCCTTTCAAAGCATATAAGGGATGAACAGTCGACATTTAATTTTTTACCTTGCAATTTTACTATTTACGGAGCGAATTGAAGCGATTTACAGAATTGATCTTAACGGAGCTTGGAACTAAGATTTCATCAGTGTGCCGATGGAAATCTTGAAGTGAAAAATGAACTAGGAACAGTGCAAAGCATCACTTGCCGAGGTATTCTATTTTCCATCTCTAAAACCCTAAATTTTAGAATTATGGCTGCAAGTTCTTCCGCACTAGCCAAGAGTATGGAGGCAGAACAAGAACAAATTCAGTTGGTTAGGAGTGATGAATGTGAACCTCTCAACTTTCGAGCCATTCTGGAAAGTGCAATTCAAAGTGATTTGACAGGATCCCTCTCATCCATTCCTCCCAAGGTACTCATGATACATGATGTTCGATCATGCTATATGGTTAAAATTGGAGAAGTAGGAGATAATGAATTGAGAAAATCCTACAGTAAACTGTGTGATAACAGAGTTCTGAAGGAAGAATTCAAACACTTAGCCAAAAAAGGGTTAACTCATGCCCTATATTTTCCCCAAGGTTTTAAAGATGAATGGATCAAAGTTATCCTTAGCAGAGTTCATGACATGAGCATGTGGCTAGACAATGGACCAGTCAAGATCACCAAGAGTATGATTCATCAAGTGACTAGATATCCTGTAGTGAATGGAAAGCGAACCATGAGGGATAACAGCAAAGAGGAAATTACATTGAACACTGGAGTAGTATGGAATAATAGAGGTATGACTATCTCTACGATTATTGATCCAGAACTTGATTTTGGAGTAAGGGTAATTGCACACAAGTTCTATCAATCCAGCAGATTGGACAGTGTTCCCTGTACAACAGTTGATCAAGCATGGAAAATTGTGAAGAAGAATCACACATATGATCTTGCCGAGCTACAATAGACATAGTTAGCCAAGAACCTTGCATCAATTAGAAAGGCTAAGAGCTCATCATGTAATTTTGGTTCTTTACTAGTTTGTATATTCTTTTACATTCAGAATACGTTTCCTACTCTGGGAAATATTGTGTGGAAAAAGGATAGGCCCATAACAGTTCAGATCAGTGAATGTACAAAGAAACTAGGGATCAATTTCAATAGCATTATGGGTAGCTATTTTGTTGAATTCAAGAAGAGAATGAGATTAAGGACAAGGATTCCTAAGTCACTAGTGGAGAAACACTATGAGGAAATTTGTTTTCTAGTTGACATAGATAACACTTATATCAAGGCAGTAACTCCTAGAATAACATGTTTAGAGCCATTTCCATATGAGATTAATGTTGATGAAGCATCAACCACCATCATTTCACTCATAGCCGAGGAAATTGACACAACTGCAGAGAGATTTGGCAACTTTGAAGAAGCTAAGGCTAAGATCTCTAGAAGTTTGAATGAAGGAACTATGGAAAGGAAAAGAAAGAAGATAGTGAAAAATCTGAAGAAAATGGTTGGCTTGGGAAGTGATGAAGAACCTGAGGATGCACCTCTAGGACTGTCCACTGGACAAGGTGAGGATATTTCAATTAAGGAGGAATTCAGTGCATCAGAAGAAATTAAACAGAAGGCTAAGGGCAAGAAGCCATCAATTGTTATTGTAACTAAGCCTAGCCGAGCAAAACCTAAGGTTACACCTCCTATAACTAATCATCCAAGGACAAGAGAATCTACTATCACTTCCCTAGTAGAAGTGCAAACAAAAGTATATGGCAAGAGAAAAGTTGCAGAGAGCGGTTCTATTCAGGAAGCAAAGGTTGCTCCTAAGGCTATGCCGAGTAAGCCAGCAAAAAGACCCAGAAGGAAATTAAATCTGCAGGCAGATAGTGATGAAGAGATGACAGAAACAGATGTACCCAGAAACATACCTATAGCTTAGTTCAAGAAACTAGCAAGCATTGATGAGGTATGTGATACCTTAAGGAATTCAGCAGGATTAGCAACATTCAAGTTCATCAAATATGACAAGTTGAAAACAGCAGATAGGCACAAAGTTTAGGAATCACTCTTGGACATGAAGAGCACTTTTAAATTGACTCCTATAGAGATAGTAAATCATGTGCCTAATGAACTATATGAATTTTTGTCAAGAAAATGGGAATTTGCACTTGCCACTGAGAGACAAATTCGAGAAGGAACTTTAGCCAAGATAATTCCAGAATTAACCTCAAAATAGAGAGCAAAATTCATTGAGGAATACAAGAATAGGTTTGTACCAAAACTTAGAGGATATGTTGTTTTGAAGAACAATATAGAAGGTTTAGTACAATAGAGTACAAGGATCTAGAAAGAGATTTTTGGATTGCTCATTCCAAAAGATAAGAAATCTGGTGAAGGGCCATCCGAGCCCAAGGAACAAGAAGTTGAAGAAAAGACTACTCCTGAACCTCAGATAGTCAAAAATCAAATTATAGAAGAAACAAACAAGACCAAGGATGCATTAGATGCAACACACAATGTTGATCTGACTGCAGACAGTCCTATGGGTTACATCGTTGATGATCCAAGCAATTTGAATGTTGAGGAACAACAGATGCCGAGTGGAAAAGACATTGATTTGCCTATTAAGGCAACTAAAATAGAAGAAGGGAAGACCACAACATCTGAGGAAGTAATTAAAGTTGTTAGTGATCAGAAAGATGAAGGACAATAGAAAACAACTAAACAAGAGGTAACCTCACAAGATCCACCTATTTTAGAGGTTGTGAAGACAGTTTTAGATAGTGGAGTTGTAACAACAAAAGTTGTTGATAAGCCTAAAGAAGAAGAGGCAGCACAAGTGTTGGTTGAATTACCATACTCTGCATCATCCACTCCCACAGGTCCTAAAACTGGTGGTATGTTGAATCCACAGACCATATTGATAGAATTGAAGGAGGCATTGGATACTGAAAGTGTCAAAGGGAAAGGCATTATGCTGCCGAGCATAAATTCTCTAGAAATGAAGAAGAAAATCTTGAAGAAAAAGTCTTTGATTTTAGATGTAACATTAGATGAAGTCATTGTCTTTCCACAATAGGATCCCAATGAGTTATCTTTTGAACAAATTGGGACTCTTCAAGAGTTGCTTAAAAGGAAGAAAAGACAGGAAGAGATAAAGATAGAACAAAAGCAAAAGCAGGTGTTGCATGACATCAAAGACATATTTACAAAAGCTTTTGACTTAGAGGATGAAACGCCTCAAGCTCCAATCATTGATCAGCTCATCACCATTGTACAAAAAGTAACAAATGAGGACATAGACAACAATGAGAAGCTTCTACAACGGTCCCGGAGAAGATTTGAGAGCAAAGTTCTAGAGAAGATCTCAGAAGAGATAGCAACAAAATAGGTTGAACTTTCTGTTCTTGTAGAAACTTTAGAGAAAATTATAGCCAATGTTTATTCTTTGTATAGGAAATTATGTGATGTTGAATTTTTTACAAAGGATAATTTACAGCTTGTTGAAAAGCTACAGTTAGATTTGAGATCAACTGGTGCTATTTTAGGTAAAGATACTACCTCCAGTTCTTTACATTTTAATAAGTTGCTAAATGCACAAAGGAGAATAGCCGAGCTTATGGCTGAAGATGGTCGCATAAGGGCCAAGTTGATAACTATTTAGACAAGCTTGTTACCTCATTTGGAGGTAATACAAAAGGAACTTTCAAAAGCTAAGGAGTTATCATAGAGCAGTGCAAACTTATCCACTGCAGAAAGTTTAGTGAGTCTAGCTGTCGAGCTAGAAATCAAACTGGAAGTTATGAAGGTTGCAAAGGACAGCTGGGATACAACATTTGAATCCACCCTACAACTTCATAAGCAATTTTTGGATAAATATAGCTTAACCCCACCAGCAATTAGTGACAAAAACAAGGGGGAAGTTAGTAAGGAAGTTAGTACTACTGAAGGAGGAAGCTAGTACAGAAGTTGATAAGGAGATATGAAAGGATACAGCAGTACACTTGTATATAATTTTTGAAGGCAATGTAAAAATTTTGTAAGTATATTCCTAGGGGGAGTACTTAGTGTACTTAGGCAATACTTTTGATGAAATGTACAAAAGTAATGATAAGTGTTTTTGCCACTAATATAAAAGGGGGAGATTGTTAATCTCTAAGTTATGTTGATGATTAGTGACCAACACTTAGTCATTTCTTTAGGCAATTTTAGTTGGCTATCACTGTGACCGGGCTAAAACTATGTAAGGCCGAGCAACATTGTCAATCAGTTTTCAGTATGCCTAGTCACATTGTCGAGCTGAGTGACATTGCCAAGCTGAGTAGAGACAGAGATGTTAAATGCTGAGCAACAGATAGTCTGAGTGCCGAGCAGGAAATTTTTTGTATACTTATCCAGAATGATACAAATATCAAGGATAAGTGATCCGGCCGACTTGTATAATCTTTTTGGGGCGACATTGTGTGCATTTAATATTTTTATATGGAGTAATTATGCATTTAATTATTTTATCCTATGCATGACTCATTATAAGTATTAATTGTTTTATCATCAAGGCATGGATATTAGATCTTGATCGTTGATCTAGATCTCACTGCCAGATCTGTATAGATATATTTGATTGCTTCGAAACCCTATTTTTATGGATGTATGTATGGATGTGCAAGAGGTAGAAGAGTGACTGCATTTTTTTGAAGTGAAATGCATAGAGGGTAATTTTGTTCAGAAGCAGAGATCAAGCAGAGCATAACACAGTGAAAAATAGAAGTAAATATTTATCATATTATAAGATCAGAAGAGATACTGAAAAGAGGAGATCTGTCATCAGCATCAAAGTGCATATCAAAGGATCAATACTTGAGACTTTCTAATCATTGTATCAGGTAAAAATCTCTTAACAGAGTGGTTTTAGTAGGCCTTTATTTATCTCTTAACAGAGTGCTTACTTCATTGTAAGTTTAAATCCTTTAACAAGGTATATTGTAATGATCTGAAGCTTTTAATAGAGCAGACCTTTAACAGGGTAGATTACATTTTGTAATCAAACATTGTAACCTTAATAGGTACACTTTATTACTGTAGTACTAGAGACTTTTGTGGGTGCCATCCCCGCCCCAGTTTTACCTATTTGGGTTTCTGGGTTACCAAATTGTTGTGTTATGTGTTACTTATATTATGGTGTGGATGCTATTCAAGATTACATTAGATTTATTTATATAAGAATGTGGATCAGTTTGTTTTAAGTGTTTAATATTGAAGATCTGATTCACCCCCCCTCTCAGTATCTTGCTTTCCCATTATTGTATTTCCAACAATTTCTACTTCAAAATGGGTAAAGTATACTAGAGTCTTATTGGGAATATTTTCTATGTTTTATTTTATTGATTAAAAAAACATTCCCTAATATGTCTAAGGACATCATCCTTGAATCCCTTTCATGTAAAAAAAAGTTTATTTTGTTTATAAGTCTTAAAGCACCCATGACGACCTGTCAAGAGAGCATCATAGTCTTCTCTCAAAACATTTCCCTTCATTCTTGATGTTGACACCAAATAATTTCTCTTTTTATAGAGAATGATTTCATTGAACATAGTATGCATGTCATCCAACAAATCCCATTCCAATATTTTTATTGGTAACTCATTTTCTTTTCATACTCTACTATGATTATTTCTGTATGCAGTAAAAATCCCTGCAGCTGCACAGCAAGTCAAAACATGCATATACAAGATATATCAAATATTAATAGCATGCAAGAGACTTGAAATACAACTAAATTCTCACTACAACCTCCGATGAGCCAAAACGAGTGTACCCAAGGCTCGTTTGATTTGCTCTTAGAGATTTTGTGGGTGTGCTCTCCCAACACAATGCAATAAATCCCACTGTTGATGAATGCAAAATGATAAAGATTTGAGCACAAGTATATAGAACTTGCCC
>MU224083.1:1202656-1234153 GCA_018584345.1 Thuja plicata
AAATTAGATAAGGTAAAAGGGATTAAATTAAAACAAATTTAATTTAATCATGGTTTAGAAGGACTTTAGGCTAGTGGAGGAATAAAATAAAATAAATTTATTTTAAAAAAGGGCAATGGAGGGATAATATATTGAATTTAATATATTATAGTATTTAAATAAAATTTAAATACAAAGGGAAAATGAATTTATTTAATTAAAATAAATTTAATTAAATAAATAGAAGAATATAACGATTATAGTCAATTAATAAAATTAACCATAATGTTAAGGGAAAATATTAATAAAAATTAATATTAGTGTGAATGGACAATTTTAGGTGTCTACAATTTCTTTCAATCAGCAAAAATGTGGGACATCAAAAAATATGTTAGTTTCCTAGATAATAAATTAGTGACAACATTTTTCCCTTGACATACTCAATATTAAAATTATATTCTTGATTTTTTCTTACCCACTTTTATTGTCACTCGTTTATATCATTTTCACTAAGAAATCACCTCAAGTTGCGATCTATTTCGACCACAATTTGGCTATCAACAAGATATTACCTAAATTTGGTTAATCCATGCATAATGGCCAGTAATTTATTTTAAAAAATAGAAACTTTTCCTTCTACTTACTTGAGTTTATGAATCTCAAATGTAGTTCTACATAAGAATGGCTTTGATTCCCTCTCTACAACTATCACGCTCCAAGACAAAAGGCTTGAAAAGTTCAATAATATAAAGAAAACAATGTAATATCACCACCTCTTTCATCTTATCAGAATAGATTTGATATTTTCCATATCCATGTGCACCTCCTTCATGCTAATGACATGCCCTTAATATAAAATTTATGTCATAAAAAATTACAGTTAGATTCTTTTATTATAAGAATGTTCCTCAAAAATTCATAATGTCTCGTAGATGTTGTTTAAGTTCTCCTTCTAATTTTTGTTTTCGATAATAATGTTGTCAAATAAAATAAGTACAAATTTTCTAAATTATTTGAGAAAAACTAGGTTCTTGCATTATTGAAAGGTTGTAGGGGTGATTTTAAAAGTAGATGGCATGAACAAAAAACCATAATTCTTGAAGTGGAAATAAAAGGTTAGATTATGGATATAATCATCTTTGGATCTATATCTAATAGTATCTTTATCTAAGGTTTATCTTTGATAAATATACTATTCCATAAATATCACCTACTAATTTTTCAGTCTTGGGAATCGGGCGTCATTTTTTTATAATCTTCGTATTTATTTCTCTATAGTCTATGCATATTCTTGTCATGTTATCTTTAATATTGAAAAGTACTGTAAGGAGGTGGAAATACTTGAGTTGGTCTTGATGTGTATCATGTCCAAAATTTCCTTTATTTCTTTCTCAATTGCATAATTATACCATTTGGGATGGTGATAAGTCATTGTAATGATAGGATTAGCACCCTCCTCCAACTCAATAACATGTCCAAATCCACTATCAAGTAGTCTCCCTTGAGGAATATCATTGAAAACCTTGATCTTCTTTCTCAAGACATCTTGAATACCCACAGTGTGCTTTATTTTCCTCAAGACAATTTTTCCTTGATTCCAAGCACTAATCTACTTGTTCTACCTACCATTATTAAAATTTATCTCCATTGTTTTTGTAGATATAATCATTGGTACTCCATTCACAATTCCATCAACCACTACTTCCTTTCCATCCAATTGGATTTTAATTCCATAGTTTTAATTTTTTATGTGATTTTTCCCTATGCATGTGACCATTGAAACCCATAACCATCATAGTGTCTCCTACACTAACCACATAGAATTCATCTTTCATATTTCAGCCTCCTAGGGAAAGGTTTAATTAAAATATATGTTTTTGTGCATTGGAAGAGTATTTTTTTATAACCATCACACAAAATTATTTGGAACAAATTATTTTGACACCTTACCTCACCACTAAACCTTCTTATATAAAAACTAGTAGTATCACCACTATTGATGACTACAATGATATATTGTACACTTAGAACACCATAAATCAGACAATGATTATAGCTTGGAATATCTAAGAGCTTAGAAAAAGTACTCCAAATAAATTCTCCTTACACCAAATTATATTTTTCTTTTCAATTCCCAATTTGGTTTCTTCTTCTTCACTTTGTAGATTAGGTTCTTCATCTCCCAACTTATCTTTAGATACTACGATGCAATGTAGTGCATTTATCCATTTCAAAGATATTTATATATAGGTGAAAAGGCTCATTTAAATTGAACCACAATTTATTCCTTATCAATTGGGTACTCACCTCTAATTATTGTCACTATGGATAATTATTGGTTTGATATACCTTCTTATGAAAAGACTTCTTGGGAGGGAATTCTTTTTCCAAAAAATGTTTCTTGGCATTAAATTCCTAATTGACAAGGCCTCTTGATTTCCTTTTATAAGGAAGGTGGCTTAATAAATTTGATCATACCCTTGAGAAACCTAGTTAATATCATGATAAAGAGAATGGTCAACCTTTGCTCAGAGATATCAAGTACCATTACAAAATGTGTAAAAAATATAATCAAACAATTAACTATTAAACCATATAGTTTGAGTTAATTTGATTCTATAAATAATTTCTCAAGACCCTTATAATCAAACCTCTAAATAAATCTTCTAGAGAACTCAGTGTATGAGTTGATGGAGTCATGGCCTTGTATTATCAGCCCATAACTATATCATCTTTCATGTGCAATACCTTGTAGATGTAGGGTAGCGAAATCGAAGCCTAATCCTTCCTTCATACTCTTGAGGTTTAGGTTTGTGCCTAATTCCTACATCCATGAATGAGAAATTTGTTTGTTGGATCCATTGTAGGTGGATAATTCCAAATTTTCCAATCCATGTTTAACATGACATTCAAAATATTGCATCCTAGGTTTAGGTTTAGGTTTAGATTTAGGTTTAGGACCACTCTTCTTTGACGTATTTAAATTTATAAAGTTAGTGGGAGATGTTTTGGCCTGTATTTACTTGAGAAGGGATTAATATTTAGCATATGAAGATATAATAGCATCACTAATTTTTCTTTGTGCTTCAACTTCAAGAAGCTAGATTACTCCCTATGAAGAAACTTAGGTTAGAATGTCCTAGCATGTGAAATAAGGATAGTGTCTTGGGTTTTAGTGAGGGTGACAATATGATTGTTTCCTTCAAAAGAGCTTTCTTCACAGTTTTGCAATCCAAGCATATTCAAGTTATTGTCCATTTAGTGCAATATTTGTTCCAACATATAAAGTATTGCATCAAATTTCCTTTCTACTTGAGCCTTTAGGTTCTATCCTACATTAGATGTCTTTTATTTTTACTATAATATTGGTTTCTCTTTTGTAGTACCAAGATGCTCTATCACTAGAATCCATTAAAATGTGTACACAGGGGATTCATCCTAACAATCAAATAGGCTAGAAAAATCAACAAATTTTATACATGTGTAATTTCTTTAGGTCGGTTATGTAGCAAAAATTAAGTAAAATCCTCAACAAATATGTAGTATTTAGGAATATTAATTTTTGGATTTTAAATATTTTATGTAAATCTTAAAAAACTCAGATTAATTTTGTTTCATTGATACTTTAGATCCAAATTAGGTTACAAAGATAAATAAATTGTAGGACCTTTATTGCACTAAAGAAGGTTATAATACATTACAAAATTATTGTTATCATGAACAAGCACTCAGAGGGGGTGAATTAGTGTACACAAGTACTTAAGAAATTTCACTACTGATCTAACAAAGCTAATCAGCAACTTCCAACTAATGAACCATGCAACTAATAATATCGAATATAAGTAAACAACATCCAACATCCACAAAAGAATCACATATGACATAGATTTTTCATGTGGAAACCTTGTTAGAGGGAAAACCCCATGGTGGGGATGACACCCACAAATCACTTAACTGCAGTAAAAAAAATTCCTTGTTAGGAGCTACAATACCCTTTCTAGGGTTCACCCTGTTAAAAGTGACTAGTACCTTGTTAGAAGTACCAAAATAAGTGGTTTAAGACCTAAAAAATCTTTATCCAAGTCGGCACAAAATACTTATCAACCTCCTCTAAATCAGCATCAATCATACCTAACACGTCATTACCAAATGTAATATACATTAACATAAATGATATCCAACCTTAGATCCACCGCCTTAACTGATTCATCATGAGATTATGACCCAATAGGTATAGTGTCTTCCACATCAAAAACATAATCCACTCAAAATATTGAATTAGTTTTTGCGATCAGAACCATGATTTCCTCATACCATATTAATGTCTTCTCTAAGACTGCATCTTCTAATTTTATCTGCTACTCAACCACTAAAAATTTATCTGACTAAAATTGTTCTTCCTATAGATCTCTTGTACACCAATTAACACAGTTAACTATATCTATCTTTACTGATCATGTGCAGATCTTATTGGTCGCTCCAATCATATTAAATGAACATGTTACCATCAATGACAACCAATTATGAATCTACAAATGACCGATCTCCAGATCTCCTTCAAAACTACCATAATGCTAACAATATCCCCCTTTGGCATTGATGGAAAAGACCCTATACAAACTTTGACTTATTCGACTCATACCCCCCCTTACACTATGCATGCTTCAACTCATATCAATCTCCCCATATACATCTGTCTCCCCCTTTTTTTCAACAATGATAAAGGATTTCTAGTACATACCAGAATTACATTTTGTCAAAGACATCCTTGAAGAGTGTCTTTGTAGACTCCAATGACCTGTCCCATGACTCTTGTAAGCACTCCACAAATATGATTTTTCCATGTATAACCAATCCTGACCCTTCTAGATCATTAAAATTACTCACCTCTGGTAGACTTAGTATTGATTCTGCATCACTCACAGTCTATTGCATAAGATCTATGGTAGGAGCTAGGTAGGTCTGCAACTCCATAAGTGATATAATTCTTTTATCTTTCTCTGCTTTCAACTTCTTTACTATGTGAGTTTAAATAATTTTGACCTTAGAATTGTATGCTAAAATTGAACTAGTCATGGGACCAAACCTTTCAACCAAAGCATTAAGCTCCTGTTGAGCTTCCTCTCTCTTCTTTTCTAGATCCTTTGTAAAATATGTAAACTTGGACACTTTTACAAGTAACTCTCCTACCTCTTGTAGGATATCCTTTAATTTTTTCACTAGAACTACAAGTGACTCTTTTTCTATTGATATACTCTCTTTCAATTTTTCAGTTCGTTGCTTCTCATACTCTTTCATTGTCAACTTCAAAGGTGCATTCTCCATGTTAGATACTTGATAAGAAACTACTTTGAACAAAATATCTAGTTGATCAACAGTTTTATCTTGTTTATCATATTTCACATCAGGTACTAGATTACTTATTATATTCCTTTCTCCTTTTAGTACACTGATCTTCTTCTTCTTCCCCTCTATTATGTCTCTTTCAGCTTTCTCTCTAAGCTTCTCATACATCTTCATCAGCTCATTAGGACTCATTTTAGTAATGTCAATAATTGCTTGGATTTATTCATCTTTAGGTTCACCTTCCTCTTCTTCCTCTAAACTAGTATAATTTGTGGTTTTTTTCTTCTTTTGTGTGCTAGCTTCACCAGTTGAGTCTAATTTCCTCTTCACTGACAGTACATCTTTATCAATATTTTTCTCTCCACTTTTTTTTATGTTACTTTCTCTCCAGTCCGATCACTTGGTTCATCAACTTGAGTTTGAGTATTAATGTTCTGTATCTAGTTAGGTATGTCAAAGATAACATTATCTATGAAATCATTTATCTCTTCAGCTTTAGACTCTTGACCTTTTTCCTTCTCTAATTCTACCAATTTTTCCTTGGTTCTTGTCTCAGATTTCAATAACTTTTTTCATTACTCCACTGTCTCATCTCTTACCAATTGTGTTTCTTCAATGAGTATCCTTGTTACTCTATCTCTTATCTTGAATTATACTCTCATTTATTCAACCATTACCTTCACTTCCTCAGTTATTAATCCATGTTTCAATAGTGAAAGTTCTTGCTCCATCATTACTCTATCAACCTTTAAAGTTTATCTCAATATTTTTGTTGGCATATGGGAAGATTTTTGGTGTAACTACTCTAGTTGATAAGGAGATTAAGTTGATTAAAATGTTAGATCATTTATATAGTTTTTCATTTATGTCAAAGAAGAAAAGTATTAACTATCAGCGAGAAGGAAGTCTTATCGTCTTAAGGAGCTTAGCTATCGGATGCTGACAACTATCAGTTAAAAGGGAATATCATGACACAGTCGACAAGTAGGAAGAATAGGAAAATAGTTTAATAAGATGATGAAGTTATGATTGTTGGATCTAGGTTTAGGTTTTGATGATTAAATATTATCTACTTAAGAGACAAGAAGAATTTTGGTATCGTGACAAAGAATAAGAAAGAATAATGGTGGACCAGAGGAACTAATCAGAGAAGGATTGTTACGATCATAGAAGAGGATACAGACGATTGGAATGGTATGTTATTGTGTTAAGGAACTTTATTGGGTATGATATAGCAGAATTAGTGCAAAATATAGATCATTTTATAGGTTGTTACTCTCTAACGATTGTGACAGTAAAATCCCTTATCAGGTGACCCTTACAGGTCTATTGTTAATCTTTTAAAAGGGTGACATTCTCAAAAGAGTGTTTAAAATCCTCTAACCAGGTTACTCCTAACAGGGTATAAGAATTTAACATATCTCTAGGTAAATCTCATAACTGGGTAGCATTTAATAGTGCTTTTTTAACCCTTAATAAGGCAAACTCTTAAACGGGCGTATTTTAGAAGAGTACAACTATTTGTGGGCACTGATCTCACACCGTGGTTTTTTCCCTAATTGGGTTTCCATGATAAATATTGGTGTTAATGTTGTATGAATATTTATCTTATGTTGCATGGATGTTTAATGTGATGATAACTGATAAAACTGTTATAGGTTAATTAAGGTATAATTGGTAAATATATTTGGAGAATATTTGGACTTGAGTTTTAAGGTTAATTTGGTGATTACTGATTCATCACCCCCCTCTTAGTAACCTTTCTTATACCTGCAATTAGTATCATAGCATTGGTTCCCTGATTTGGAAGCTTAACCGCCTAGGCAAAAGATCTCAAGGTATATATGAAGGATGCACCTAAGATTAATATGAATTCAAATGACTTTGGAATGTGGGAAAGTAGGATGAAATTACACTTGTCAAGACTTTCAGATAATGCAGTGGATTTTCTCACCAACGAATATACACAACCTTCCGATGTACTTAATGAAGAAGAGAAGAAAGAGAATTTGATTCATAACTCTGTGATGATAGAGCTCACAAGTGCCTTACACAAATCTGAGTGTGTTGATATACAAGATCTGCCTTCAGCCAAGCAGATTTGGGATAAGTTGGTACAAGAACATGGTGGAGATGAACATGTATTACAGGCAAAGGTTGAAGGACTGAAAGGAAAATATGATGAAAGGAAACTGCAAGATCAAGAAATAATTGCACAATATGGAACCGGGATAAAATAATTTTTTGTATAAATTAAAGGAGCCAGTGGAAAGATGGAAGAAAGTGATGTTGTAAGTAAAATTCTAAGAACACTTCCCACACATGTATGATATTAGAGTTTTTGATATACAAGAGTTGAGAATAATTGATAAGAGTGAGATCATAATTGATTCACTTATTGGTAGGCTTATAGCATTTGAATTAAGTAATTTTGACAATAGGAAACCTACTAGTGAAGTTGCATTTCAAGCTACATCTAATGTTGGATCATCTAGAAAAGGAAAGACTGTTATTTATGACCCTGACAAATATGAAGGATTAGCAGATGAGGAGAAAGAATTGGAAGACCTTGAAGCTTTTATTGCTAGGATATTTCCTAAAGTTAAAGGAAGATAAAAAGCAAAAAGTCTTATTGCATGTTGGAATTGTAGACAAATCAGTCACTTTGCACGCAAATGTCCTAACAAACCAAAAAATGAACATGATGGAGAAAAAAAAGACAAATACAAGCAGTACAAGGATTTCACTCAAAACAGAAAAATAAATGTTACATATCTGAAGAAGAAGACAATGAATACAATACTGATGGTGATGATAATGATGAGTAAATAGTGTTTGTTTCTATAATAGAAGATCTCTCTACTGACAAAGTTGAAATCAATGAAGAGAAAGCTTTAATCTTAAGTGTGAACTGTAACAATGATTTGATCATTGATAGTACATGTACACAACATATGACTAGAGATAATTATAAATTCATAACCATAGAATAATCTGACAGAGGAACAGTTACATTTGGAAATGGTTCTCCCTGCATGATCAGAGGTAAAGGTATTATTACTTTAACTAATGATATCATGTGTGATGATGTTTACTGGGTCGATGGATTGAAATATAGTTTGCTAAGTGTGTCTCAGTTGAATAACAAAGGAGTCAAATTTGAGTTTAGCAATGGAAAATGTAAAATACTTGAGAAGACTGGAAAACTGATTGGTACCCGTGGACAGACAAAAGGTAATCTTTTCAAACTGAATACTACAATTGGTCATTGTTTAATTGCTAAAGTAGAAGAAAGTTGCTTATGGCATAAGAGATTGTCTCATGTGAACTTTGATAATTTGGTAAAGGTTAGAAAGAAGAAAAGTGTTAGAGGTATACAAATATTGAATAAGCCAGAGATTGTAGTATGTAAAGAGTATTAGTTAGGTAAGATGACTTGCTCAAGTTTCTCAAGTAAGTCTACTCTACAGAACATATCTTACACTTAGTGCAAACAAATTTGTGTGAACCTATAAGTATAGAAAGTTATCATGGAGACAAATACTTTATATTATTTTTTGAAGACTACTGAAGGATGACGTCGGTAATGTTTTTAAAATTTAAATCAGAGGATTTTCATATGTTTAAAATGTATAAAGCTAAGGTTGAAAAAGAAACTGCAAAAACTTTGAAATGTCTTAGATTAGATAGAGGTGGTAAATTTACTTCTAATGAAATCAATGAGTATTGTGAATAACATAGAATCAAGAGACAGTTGACTGCACCTAGAACATATCAATAGAATGGAATTATAGAAAGAAAAAACAAATATATATTAGAATGTGCCAAAATACTGGTAAATCAAAAAGGATTTGCATAGAAATTTTGGAGAGAAGATGTCAGCATTGTTGTATACACACCAAATCGGGTACAACTCAAGAAAGGAATAAACAAGACACCTTATGAAATCTGATATGGTTGAACACCTAATGTTAGTTATTTCAAAATATTTGGAAGAAAATTTTATATTAAGAAAGATGATAGAAATGGGAATCTTGATAGTAAAACTAAAGCATTCAAGTGTTTGAATAAAAAGACAAATAAGATAATTGAAAGTGCAAATGTAAAGATTGATGAAGTTTTAGAAAATAATGAAGAGAATGGTGAGAAGAAACCAGAAGGATATAGTGAATTGGTTTACTTTAAACCTGAAAAGTTAGAAATAGAACAAGCAAGTACATGCACCAATAACACACAACCGATAATAATGCTGCTAAGTGAAACAAGTAACAGAAATGAACGAATTCAAAATGTGGAACCTGTAACACCAAGAAATATAAGGATTAATCACAGCTTGACAGGTATAATTGGAGATAGGAGTGTTGGAGTATTAACGAAAACTCAATTAAGATCCAAGGATACTACATGTCTACTATTGGAGATGGAACCGATCTTGGTAAAAGAGCACTAAAAGATGAAGATTGGATATAGGAAATGAAAGAAGAGATTGACCAGATTGAGAAGAATAAAACATGGTTGTTAGTTCGCAAGTCTAAAGAAAAAATGTTATAGGAACTAAATGGGTTTTTAGGAACAAACTTTATGAGAATGGTGAAGTAATAAGAAACAAAGTGAGATTGGTTTGCAAAGGTTATGCACAGGAAGAAGGACTAGACTATGGAGAGACTTTTGCACGTGTTCCTAGATTGGAAGTAGTCAAAATATTACTAGCTCATGCAGCATATAAAGGATTTAAAGTCTATCAAATGGACACTAAATCAGCATTTCTAAATGGATTATTATAACAAGAAGTTTATATTGAACAACCTGAAGTATTTTTTGTTGAACAAGGTAAGGAATTGGTTTGTAGATTGCATAAAGAATTATATGGTTTGAAACAAGCACTGAGAGAACAGTATGAAAGACTACATTCGTATCTAGTTAAGATTGGATTTGAAAGAACTAATGATAATAGTAATTTGTATTTGAAAATTGAAAGTGAAGACAAATTTTTTATTGCTGAAATATTTGTTGATGATATAATTTTTGGAGGAAATGATTTCCTTAGTAAATATTTTGCTGAAGAAATGAGGAAAGAATTTGAGATGTCTATGATTGGAGAAATAAAATTCTTCATTGGTTTACAAGTAAAACAAATGTCAAAAGGTATTTACATAACTAAGTCTAAATACATTAAGGAGACATTGAAAACTTTGGAATGGAAGATTCAAAACATGTTGGTACACCGATGGTAATTGGTTGGAAACTATCAAAAGAAGATGATTCTAAGGAAGTGAATAAAAAATTATACAGATCAATGATTAGAAAGCTATAGTATGTTGTTCATAGAAGGCCTGATATTGCACATGCATTTGGAATAGTTGCTATATTTTCATCTAATCCTAAGGATTCACATATTATTGTAGTTAAGAGGATATTTAGATATCTTAAAGGAAAAAAAAATTATGGATTATGGTATGAAAGGAAAGGACATTTTAATCTTCAAGCATATACAAATGCATATTGGGATGGAAATATTTATGAGAGAAAAAGTACAAGTGAAGGAGCTTTTTATTTGGGAAGCAGATTAGTGTCATGGAGAAGCAAGAAGAAAAAATGTATTTAGCAATCTACAGCTCAAGCTGGGTATATTTTTGTTGTCATTAATTGTCAGCAATTGTTATGGATAAAGAAAATATTATAAGGAATGCATGAGAAAGTTGAAGAACCTATTGTTATACATTGTGAAAACATAAGTGTCATTAATACATCAAAGAACCTGGTAATAGATTCAAAGACCAACTAGAATATAACTATAAAGTATCATTCTCTAAGGGAGTAGGTATAGGACAAAGAGGTAAGATTGGAATTGATGACATTATTTTTTCATTAGTATGCAAAGAACATTTTCAGTAAACATACACTGAAAGATGGGACAAAGAGCAAACCAAAAATGCAGATATCAGAGATCACTGAAAACTACTAAGTACAAAGAAAACCGACGACACAATTTTGTGTGTAAATTGAAAATGCAAAATGGAAAGGATAAAGAGGAACCCAATAGTGGAACCTGACGAGCAGGAAAAGTGCAAACTGACAGAATAGTCAAAGAGGAAACTGATAGACAGTTCAAGCAAGGAACATTGAGAGACACTTTAACTTATTTCAGAGCATAATCAACTGACAGAAACTGAAGTCAGTTGAAGCCTGCAAAAAGTGGATCTGACTTCCACGTCAAATAAAACAATCATGTTATATTTATAGAGTCTTGATTTGTTTTTAAATCCATTACTTTAGGGATAAGAAACATTAATGTAAGTGTTCTAATCAGTCTAACTAATTTAAAACACATAGACTATGAGATCAAGGTAAAGTTGAAAACTTGTGATCTTAGAGTTAATATTGTTTTATGTGAAACTTGATTAGGTCAATCTATCTTATAAATAGATGTTGTAATCATTCATCATGTAATGATTTGAGAATAGAAAAGAGAATTAATGAATCCTAAGAGCACATCTATGGATCAAACTGAAAGTTTCAAGAAATAGAATAGCAAAAGGTGAATTTGGTTATCAAGAACCAAGAATAGAGGCTACCGAGCATCAAAGGTATTATTCAATCACATTAGGTGATATACTTATACATGTAATCTTAAATGGATCTATAATTAGCAATAGGAGATTGCATGCATCAGGTCAAATTTTAATTTTCTTACATTCTAACAAGTGAAGCAAAGTGTAAAAATCCTTTCAAGGAAGGTGGATTTAATAGTCCAATTGTAAATCTCTTAACCGAGTGCACACTCAACAGTGTTGCTAAAGCTCTTAACAAAGTATAGTTTAACAGGTCTCCAGAGATACTCCTACTAGGGTAGATCATCAGAAGTGATCAAATTGTAAGCCTTAACTGGCCCCTTCCAATCTATAGAAAGTGAAGAATTTGTGGGTGTCATCCCCACCGCAGTTTTTACTTCCTAACAGGAGTTTTCTGCGATATCATATACTGTGTTATGTTTCAATTAATTTCATGAATGTTTATATGAATTTTCACATGTATGATTAAGTTTATTAATTGATAAAACTTACTTCAAGATAGTATAGAATAGATGGTTGGATAAACAATTGATTACCTAAAGGCTAAAGGTTAAAAGATACAAAAGTTTTAGAGGTACTGATCCACCCCTCCTCTCTTAGTACACACTTCCCATTAATTCCAAAAATTGGTATCAGAGCTAAGTCTCTTATTTGGAAAATCTTAAAGGCTTAAGAGAAAAGATCATACAATGGAGAAGTACAAACTTGACAAGGGTATTAAGAATAAGAAGCTAGAAATTCAGATCTTCTATGAGCAGTATAAAGAAGCTAGAATCAATATGAGACAACTGTTAGATGAAAGAAAGATTATGGCATCTTTCTGTAATGAAATAGATTACCATGAGGAAGAGATACCACATTTCTTTGATTCTTTAGGATCAACTACAAGCAAAGCATCAGACACATCAGAAGAAAGCATCACAAGCCTAAATGAAATCAATCAAAATCTGGCTAGACAAGTGAAATCTCTACAAATCGGTCAAGAGACACAGATGGTAATAATGATTGATGTCATGAACAATGCTAGAAAAGATGAGAGAGAAAGAACACTAACTATTGATGATAGAAGGAAGATTACTGAAAAGCTAAGAGAGAAAGAATCTAAAATACAAAGTTTAACAGAACATCACCGTGAGATTACAAATCAGATTATTCTTATAAGTCAAGAGGAAAATAGAGTGAATGTTGAACTCATTGAGAGAATACAAGTCATCGGTGAGCTAAGGGAATAAAATGAGAAGTTGAAACAAGAAATAAGAATTCAGCAGCAGAATAATTAAAAGCTGAAGAAGGCAATAAAAGAATGGATGATTTTCTTGAAGGACAACGAAGAGTCAACAACAACACTGGTCTAGGCTATACCGAGAATGGAGAATCACCCAATAAAGTTTATCCAAAGAATGTCTATGAAAATCCAAGACCAAGAAAGATGACATGCAATCACTGTGGAAAGAAAGGCCACACATCAAATCTATACAAGAGTGAAATGAAAGGTAATCCTAAATCCACATCTTCATTCATAGGATTTTGTTATAATATAACAAGAAAGGACATAAAGCATATGAATGTAAGTCTTAGATGAAACAACCAAAGAAGGAAACCTACATGGAAAAATATTGTCCTACATGCAAAATGAATGGTCACACAACTCTTGAATGATGGAAGAAGAAAAAGCAAGCATGGAATCCTAAAGGTCAAGAAATTGCCTATCAACTGAAAAGAGTCGATAACCAGTATATATGGGATTACAACACATGGAAAAATTGTACAGCATGTGGAAGATTTGGTCACATTGTTGCAAACTATATGAGACAATGGACAAGAAATTCTAGAGGCTGGACTAACCCTGGAATGGCATGCTTACACTGTCATAACGTTGGTCATCTCAAGAAAGCCTGTAGAGAATGAATGACAGAGATAAGCACATTTCCCAATGGAAATACCATTGAAGACATCTGTAGGATGAGAGACAAAATGTGGAGAAAAGCTTCAACCAATGATGAATTTGGACTGAGTGATGCAATTGGTGACACCCCATCTAAAGGATCTAGTGACATCACCACCCCCACCTACGTAGAATAAGTAAGTATGGAACTACATTACACTAAGTAGTATTTTACATCAGTTCCATAATAAGTTGATAAAATGCCAAATTAGCATAATTAAAGATGCATCATGATATTACTTGTTAAAATATGTGATAACTATTCCATCAAGCAATATATATCAAAATCCATCGATATACGCTCAAAGCTGAAACTACCTACATTTACCAAGAATCGTCGGTTAACATGTAAAAGAAAAGTTGCTAGTGTAAACTGAGACTCTTTGGTAATCAAGCAAGTTGAATAAGGTATTTTCGCAAAACACCGAAACCTATCAGTAAAAGAAAGAAGTTAGATGACCACCCTGAAACATCACATTGTCACCAAAGAGAGAATTTAGTTCTCAACCCAACGAATCTATCTTCACACACCTAGGAGTAGTTGAGCATTAATGACTTACTTTTAGGGCAAATGTCTACAAAAGGGTGACTGAAGGGTTTCATTATTCACCAGCAACCAAAGCAGAGCGACAAGAGAAAAATTTGGGCAAAAAGCAATAGCATCACAAAGCGACTTCAACTTGACCAAGAGCACTCCAAACATATCAATGACCATTACATGAGTAAACAGTAAGTTCCTACAATAATCGAGAACTCTATTTTTTTGCATTTTTCAGAAAGACCTAAATTGTCTGAAATAATGGCCACAACTTCAAGAACTGCCAAACTTAAGAACATCAAGAAGGATGAGGTTAAACTCATCAATAATTCTACTTGTGAGGAACCCCACTAAAATATTTTCCCTGAGGTTTCATCACAACCCGACAATGTTGGATCATTCTCACGAATACCAGCTAGGGTTTTTCTCATCGAAGATGTGCAAGCATTCATCCACTAAAAGATTGCATAAATTAGTGACTTAGAGGTGGAACAAAGTTTCAAGAAGCTATGTAATGAGGATGGATCCATAAAAGATGAGCACAAACACATAAAGGTGAAACGGATCACTAATTCCCTTTTGTTCCCAAAGGTATTCAAAATCGAGTGGATTCCGTTAGTACTAAGCCGAATTCACAATCACAAGCTATGGATGGATGAACCTAAAATTATAACTTGAGATGTTATTCATGCAGTCACCGATTACCCTATAACTGATAAGGTAAAGGCATATAAATAACCACCCAAGGTTGAGATTGAAAAGAACATAGGAGCCAAGTGTGATGGCAAAGGACTGAAGGTATCCACTATTACCGATGATGAAATAAAATTCAGAGCATTTGTCCTAGGCTACAAATTCTTTCAAGCTAGCAAGATGAACAGCATAGCATTTGGAGAAGTGGATACAAATTATAAAATTGTAAAGAAAGGAACTCAGTTGGATTTTTCTGAACTTCCACTTAACTAGTTAGAAGAAAACTTGAGAACAATCAGAAATAAAAAAGACAAACACATGTAAGTTTTGCTCACTTATCATGTGCATTTTATTTTACTTCCAAGAATCATTTCCATCAGTAGGAGATGGAAAGTGGGATATCACAAGACCAGTCACCATGCAGATCAGTGAATACATAACATCACTGGGAGACAACTTTGAAACATTCATGGATGAGTACTTTACTAGATTCAAGGACCGAATTCAGAAAAGAGTAAGGATCCCTGAGCAACTTATTGAAAAATTCAAAGATGATATATGTTTCATGGTTGACACCAACCACACATACATCAAACCTATTGTACCAAAGATAGCATGGTTACAACCATTAGACTATGAGATAAATATTGATCAAGCATCCAATGCAATTGATGCATTGAAAAATGGGGCATTAGACAAGACACAACCAAAGTTTGGAACTTATGAGGAGGCCAAATCAAGAATCAAAACCGGCTTGGTTGTAAATAAAATTGATAGGAAGAAAGATAAAATGGTTAAGAATTTAAAGAAAATATTGTCCGTTACAGAGGAGGAAATTGAACAAAAGGAAGAGACTGAAGGACAGTCACCTGTCGGTGAGGCTGAGTAGGTAAGTGACTCTGAGTCTATAGAGTCCAATACACTGTTACCAACACAAGATAAGAAGCCAAGAACCACAACTACTTCAAGGATAAGAAGCCAAATAGCTAAGGACTCAAGTCCTTCACCCTTGAAGAAAGGACAAGTAAGAACCTACAAGAGGAAACTAGCTACATAGAAAAGAGGGCCAACAAAGAGAAGAAAGTTCATTAGAACAAAAGAAGATATTGAGGACTCAGAACAAGATAAAGGTGTTCAAGAGGAAAATAAAAAGATACCTAAAATAGTTGATTAAATTTGTGCCTCAATTATCAAAATAGGTAATGCAAATATTAGGAAGGTCAAACAATGGTTAACATTGGATCCCTTGGATCAAAATAAAATTGAGGAGGAAATCATTGAAATGATGTGCATACACAAATTACTCCCAATGCAACTGGAAGACCAAATGCCCAAAGAATTTCAAGATAGACTATCAGCAAGATGGACTTTTGCCTTGCACTCCAAGAAAGAAATCAGGGAAAGATCCCTAGTATCAATCATGCCTCCCAAATCCAAAATGGAGGAAATCAAAGAAATGATGAAGGCTCATTCCAAAAGGTTCTCACCAAAGCTGAGAGCCTACCATGTGCTAAAAGGACAGCTACTAGAGCTAGAATAAAAATGTGAAACTGAATGGAGGAAGATACTTAATATTCCTGAAAAGGATACAAATCCTAAGCCATAGAGAGCTCTAACCAAGAATCAGGAAATCAAGAATGATCAAGCTAATGAGAGCAAAAAACCAATCATCATCACAAATGTTGAATTGGATAAAGAAGAAATGGACACTACTGGAAACAAGGACATGGATGTTGCAGATGATACATGGCCGGACACCACTATGGACAACATTGTGGACAACATAGTCATTGACATAACTGATGATCCAGCAGGAGAAATACAAAAATATGAAGATGTCACTATTATCAAAGACAAGACCGATGAACTTGACACAACATTTGATACTTCACAGGTGAACATATCAAGAAACATGCCAATATTTATGCAAGCCATCAATATACTTCAAGAAAAAGACAAATCACCTAACAAAGATTCAATCATTCCTGAGGATGCAGGGGATGAAGGAAAGAAAGACAACACCGATGAATAGAATGTCATCGGAGATGCTCATACTGTAACTGAGACTGACAAGGTTATAGAAGGAGATTTAAAGAAAATAGATGGAGACACTACTGAGAAGGATTCACAGACAAAGACAGATGAATTACATAAGGATAACGATGAAGGAGAAAAAACAAAAGATGACATTCCTAAGGTAACCAAACAAGTTTCTACAAATAATGTAAAGGTTGATGTGGAGACGTCCACTCAAAACCGACAAGAAGAAACTGAAGCACAATAGAAAAAAGAGGCAAAACCATAAGTCACTTCATCCAGCACAACAGACAAAGCCGAGAAGATGGCTATGGTTCTACATTCAAGTGAAAATCAGAAGAAGAAGAAGAAGAAATCTAAAAAGAGTAAGTTGGAAGTCACTCTGGATGAAATCATTGAGATACCCAAATGTGACCCAACTACACTTGACTATGAAGCACTTAAAGAGTACATTGAAATATGCCAGAGGAAGGCACTACAGGAGAAGGTGAGAAAGTAGCACTAAGACTCCATGGTACTAGAAACAACTAGGGACATCTTGCATCATATTGTACCCAATGTTGATGTTGATCACAATAGACCTATCCTTGATTAATTAACCACTCTCACCAAAGCCATTACAATACAAAACATTGATGCAGAAAAGGAAATTAAGGAGAGAGAAGAGCAGAAATATCAGCACAAACTTGTTGAAAAGATCATCCAAGAAGTGGCAGTAAACAAGGTAAAGCTTTCAGAATTCATAAGTGATTTAGATCCAATAATTTCTCAAGCTATTTCCTTGATCCAACAATTGAGCACACTTGACAAAATCACTAAAGAGCATAGTGATAAAATAGAAAAGTTAGATTCTGATCTAGCTACTAGTTCTAAAGGCTTAACCACTGAGGACAATGCAATAAAGTTACATTATGAGAAAATTGTTGAGATAAAAAGGTTAAGACAGGAACTATGGGAAGAAGAAACACAATTTTGGGAAGAGGTCACCGAGCTCCAATCTCAACTTCTACCAAATCTAACACTACTTCAACACCATATAAGTTTAGCAAGACAACTGATAGCCACCCCTGAGATGTTTTTAGAAGACAGCATCTACAATATGCATTCAAGGATCACACTCGAGCACATGGCTCTAGACAACCTAAAGGAGAAATAGGAGAAGATGATGGAAGACATCAAGTATTCACACTCTCACATTTCTATAAGGTATAAGGTATACACCTTTTCCCTTAATATCAAAAAAGGGGGAAAATAATGATATGTACAAATAGGAAACTATACAGTACAGAAAAAGAACAAAAAAATGGAGTGTAATGATATGATATGATATATATACAACATAAAGTGAGAAAGATCAAAGTATCATATACATACACTTTTACTATACTGGCATATGCATAGAGGGAGTCATGAAATGACTAAGGATTATATATGTTGTACATACTTAACATTTTGTTAGTATTTTGTGCATATCAGTTTTTGATACCAATGTCAAAGGGGAAGATTGATGACATTATTTTTCCATTAGTATGCAAAGAACACTTTTGGTAAACATACATCGAAAGATAGGAAAAAGAGAAAACCTAAAATGGAGATATCAGAGATCACCAAAAACTGCTAAGTACAAAGAAAACCAACAACACAATTTTGTGTGTAAACCAAAAATACAAAATGGAAAGGATAAAGAGGAACCCGACAGTGGAACCCGATGAGTGGGACAAGTGAAAACTGATAGAATAGTCAAAGAGGAAACTGAGAGATAGTTCAAGCAAGGAACACCGAGAGACAGTTTAACTGACTTCAGAGCATAACCGACCAATAGAAACTAAAATTCAATTGAAGCCCGCAAAAAGTGGATCTGACTTCTACGTTAGATAATATAGTCATGTTCTATTTATAGAGTCTTGATTTGTTTTTAAATCCATTACTTTAGGGACAATAAATATTAATGTAAGTGTTTTAATCAGTCTAACTAATTTAAAACACATAGACTAGAAGATCAAGGTAAAGATGAAAACATGTGATCTTAGAGTTAATATTGTTTTACGTGAAACTTGATTAAGTAAATCTATCTTATAAATAGATTTTGTAATCATTCATCATGTAATGATGTGAGAATAGAAAACAGAATGAATGAAGCCTAAGAGCACATCTATGGATAAGACTGAAATCTTCAAGATTCAGAACAGTAAAAGGTGAATTTGGTTATCAAGAACCAAGAACATAGGCTACCGAGCATTAGAGGTATTATTCAATCACATTACGTGATATACTTGTACATATAATCTTAAATGGATCTATAATCAGCAATAGGATATTGCATACACCAGGTCAAATTGTAATTTTCTTACATTCTAACAAGTGAAGCAAAGTGTGAAAATCCTTTCAAGGAAGGTGGATTTAACAATCCAATTGTAAATCTCTTAACTGGGTGCACACTCAACAGTGTTGCTAAAGCTCTTAACAGAGTAGACTTTAATAGGTCTCCATAGATACTCCTAATAGGGTAGATCATCAGAACTAATCAAATTGTAAGCCTTAACCGGCCCCTTCCAATTACTTTCATGAATGTTTCTATGAATGTTCACATGTATGATTAAGTTTATTAATTGATAAAACTTACTTCAAGATAGTATAGAAAAGATGGTTGGATAAACAATTGATTACCTAAAGGATAAAGGTTAAAAGATAAAAAAAAATTAGAGGTATTGATTCACCCCTCCCCTCTCAGTACACACTTCCCATTAATTCCAACAGGAGTACATTCCTATAAAGGAACAAGTATCTGATATATTCACTAAACCACTACCTAAGGAGAGCTTTGAATATCTAAGAGGTAAACTAGGGGTCCTACACCTATCAAAAATTAGCTAAACAAAGATGTTGTATGCATCAGTTCATAACATTTTAATAGAATATCTTAAGTATGAATTGATGTACAGGAAGACTACTCTGTGGGGAGCAGTCTAGGCAAGTAAAAGGAAAAAGGAAGTGGACAAGAACAAGTACAAAATCAGAAGACATTACAATAAGGTTGATCACCTTTGGCATTGTTGTCAAAGGGGGAGAATAGAGAGTACGGGGATAATAGAGAATAAAGAAAGGGAGAATAGAGAATTAAAAGTTATAGAGAAGAGAAAGCAGAGAGATGAAGTAGAATAGATAGAACGGAAATTTCAATACAAAGATGGTGTGTCACTAGAATTTTTCCATCAATTCCAAAGGGGGAGATTGTTGGAATATTGGAAGATTGTTGGCATAATTGCTCTAGTTGATAAGGAGATTAAGTTGATAAAAATGTTAGATCAGTTATATAGTTTACATCGATGTCAAAGAAGAAAAGTATTAACTATCAATGAGAAGGAAGTCATATCGGCTTAAGGAGGTTAGCTATCAGAAGCTGAAAACTATCGATTAAAAGGGAAAATCATGACACTGCCAACAAGGAGAAAGAAAAAAATTGATTTAATAAGATGATGAATTTATGATCATTGGATCTAGGTTTAGGTTTTGATGATTAAAGATTATCTACGTAAGAGAGAAGAATAAGTTTGGTATCGTGACGAAGAAGAAGAAAGAATAACAGTGGACCAGAGGAACTAATCAAAGAAGGATTGTTGTGATCACAGAAGATGATACATAGGATTGGAATGATATTTTATTGTGTTAAGGAACTTTGTTGGGTCTTATATAGTAGAGTTAGTGAAAACTATAGATTATTTTATAGGATGTTACTCTCTAACAATTGTGATAGTAAAATCCCTTATCGGGTGACCCTAACAGGTCTATTGTAAATCCTTTAGATTGGTGAAATTCTCAAAAGGGTGTTTAAAATCCTCTAACTAGGTTACTCCTAATAGGGTATAAGACTTTAGTAGGTCTCTAGGTAAATCCCATAATTGGGTAGCATTTAACAGTGCTTTTTTAACCCTTAATCGGGCAAGCTCTTAATCGGGCGTATTTTAGAAGAGTACAACTATTTGTGGGCATTCATCTCACACCAAGGTTTTTTCCCTAATCAGGTTTCCACCAGATAAATACTAGTGTTAATTTTGTATGAATTTTTATCTTATGTTGCATGGATGTTTAATGTTATGATAACTGATAACACTGTTATAGGTTAATTAAGCTATAATCGGTAAATTTGTTTGGAGTATATTTAGAATTGAGTTTTGAGGTTAAGTTAGTGATTACTGATTCACCCCCCCCTCCCCCCCTCTCAATAATATTTCCTATAACTACACTTTTTTCAACTACCTTAAACAATTCCTGAGGTATTTCATTGTATAGCTCACTAGGTGTTTTGAAAAAGTATGTAGACTCTCTACAACTACATCTTATATCTTCTTCTGATCTTCAGTGACACATGCATCAAAACACTTCACCACATTTTTAATTCTTCCATTATTATTAAATTCTTCAATTATTCTATCAACTATAATAGCATCAACAAATTTTATAGATTTCACAGTAGGTTTTCCCACTAGAGAGGACTTCTTTCCACTAGCTATTAGTTCTTCTTGTTCCTTATCAGATTCAGTTTCAACTTCTTCCACCTCAGCTTTATCCTTACTTTCCATCTTACCTTTTGACTCTTTGTAGCCAAATTTCTTCTCTTTCTTTCTTCTATAATTTTTTTGAACAATCACAGGTGACTTTTTTTGCCACTAAGTCATAGTAGGAGTGGTAGATTGAGTTTTTTTTAATGTTGAACTCCTAGTGACTCTCCGAGGTGTGGCTTCTTCAACTTCAGCTTCTTTTTTCTTAACTCTAGCAGAAGATGTATCTGCCTTCTCACTTTGCATTTTCTTCCTAAGATTAGTCATCATATCTTGTGTTATGCCACTCATTTTGGCTAGATTGTCAATTTTTTTCTTTACTTTTCTTTGGATCAACGGTGCTCTCAATTTACTATGAATTTACAATGATGACTCCTTAAATGTTCCAAATCTACACGTAGATATATGAATAGGTTTTGACAAAAGTGCATCAGCATGTAAACTAACTACGTTACCATATACTTCATAACCCATATTTGATACCCAAGAAGTTCTAGGTTGCACTGCCTGCAACATACATGTATCAGTATCTACTAGAAAAAAAATATCATCATTGTACTTTTCAACTATACTGTTTGGGATTCTCTCTCTGAAGTGCATTTTTCCTTGAAAATATTTAAAGTATACCCACATGAAAGTATTGAAATTATCTCCTAATGTCATGATGCATTACTTAATTTGCATAACTATCGGTTGATCTTTTATCCATGCAATAGGACCTATTCTTGGAAATTGATTCTGCAGATAGAAAAACATACATACCAGGATTGAACCATACTTGAATGATTGCTTCTTATTTTTCTTGATCTTCTTCATGTTCACAAATAATTGGCTCCTTAAAATTTCACATAAGTCATACTTTTCATTCTCTTTCACCATTTTGTTTGTAGCATGAATTGCTCCACCATGTACATTGTTCAACTGACTAGACTGATAAACTCAATATTCAATCACCATGGAATCAAATCTCACTTCTTCGTATTCAATGTCCTTGAGAGTCATTGCTCGGTGATCCTGCTTAGATTTGGTCAAGTGAGTAACCAAATTAGAATCAATAATCCTCATAGTTGGTACCTCACCAATTTCACAAAATCCAGAAACATGATTCATTAAATCCTTTTTGATCTTGTGAGGTTTTTCCAACCAAATAAACTCATCGTGGACTCTTCTCAGCACATACCTTATCCATTTTGGATGAAAATCATCAAGGATCTTGGCCGCATATGTTTAAAACCTTTATGCACCAAATGCATATGCTCATCCTCCACCTTAACATCATCACTTAGAGTAAGGAATCCATTATAGATTTCATCATCTCCAAGTTCTTCCAGCTTGCATTGTATGAACAAACAAATGTCTTCAGTTAACAATACACCATAGGATATTGATGATAGGGCACTCATAGGATCATTCTCGTTAGCCTTCAATGGATGTAGCTTGAATACAGATCTTGGCTCATCTACAACATAGATCATCATAGGAGTACCCATAATGAAAGCAATTATCTCTTAGCACTAACACTCATCTAGAATCTTCACACAATACGTAATAACCTCTAGTTTCACCAATAGGTATTCTTAGACAATTGATATAATTCACTGCTTCAAAATATCAAGTAATACACAAGAAATGCTCACAATCACTTTAGAATGCATACAAATTATCACCAGTAAACTCGTAATAATGTAAATTAACAAAATAATTTACTTTCCCATCTACATAGTTGAGAATGTAGTCGGTATTTCCAACGGTCAAATAGTGTTTTTCACCGATCATAATGGTTATGAAAAAACAACAATTATAAGCATGCACAAAATCAAATATACCACTTTTATCTCTACTGACATCATTAAATCACAACTAGACATCTTAATATGCATATGAATCTTACCACTCATTCACAAATAGGGGTTCTTTAAAAAAAATCATTTTAGTGCTCTCCCTAAGTCATAACAGACTTAGTTCACCGATGGATTCTCCACACTTCCTGAATTGGTGGAGTTCTCATACAAATCAGAAGATTTCATTTCACCTTTCTTCACCCATGTCTTCTTCATTTCACTTCTAATTTCCTACACATCAACAATTCTCTTACCTTTATCATTTGCATCTTTGTTCACCAGTTGGCCTCTAGTGTTCTTTCTTACTCTGCATGATCTAGAAAGATTACCAACACTATTACAGATATAACAAGCCATACATGTTTGATTCCAAGGTCCAGAATTGCCTCTAGTTGACCTTAATCTACAATTAAAATCCATATGTCCATTGTTGTGACAAATAGAACATGTAACATCTGACCAGTTACCCTAATTATTAGGTCTATGACTATTGTAACCATGCGACCACTGACTGTTGATTCTTACCCTGCACTCATTAGCTTTATGTCCAAACTTATTGCAGTAATAACAAGTTCCTTTGAAATGCATTAGATCTACCATAGAAGTTATCACCTCTACCATAGGAATTATCTGATCTAGCAGTAGGACCTATAGGTCTAAGATTATGACCAATAGATTTAAACTAGAATACATTAGCAGTATGACCTTCCTTATGACAATTAAATCATATCGGTTTATACCTTCTCTTACCAGTGTTATTGTTCACATTGGGTGTTGATTTGTCTCCTGCATTGATTTCCTTAGTGCTAGATGATTCACTGAATTCAAAGTTATAAATCTAGACCTTGTTTTTCTCCATTCCTCCTCTACTTAGCCAGTTGTTCATCAATTTTAGCATAACTCTTATTGAACTTATATTGTTACTCAATTGATGGAGATGATGAAAAGCCTAAGATCATAGGTATATATGATTGTAGAAAGAATTAGAGTAGTTATTATTTTCTCATTGATGTCAAGAAATTTATTTCTAGTTCATATTGAATCCCCATATCTTTCATAGTTGATTTAATTGGGCAATAGATAAAGATCAGACAATGATAAGATCATCTTGAGATAATTGGTTTCTACTTTATCAATTCAGTAAAGAAGATTGATAAATTTGGTAAGAATAAAAGAGTTAAGTTACCGAGCAAAGAGAGACTATCGATAAAGGGTTATGAAAGTCGGTTAGGACACCAAGACATTGAAGCACCGAGAAGTGCATGTTAGTCACTGAACCGAGAATTAGTTACCGAACATAACAGATGTGAAAAAAAAGGATAAGAACACATTTAATGCAATGCTGCAATGATCTAGAGGATTCAAAGAATGAAAAAGGAATTTGGTTACAAGATCTACACATGGGAAAATTCAAGCAATAAATCCATGGTAACGATTAAGCCATAAAAGTAAAAGTTTTATTTCCAAGAAAAGTGCAAGTTATGAGGTGATACCAAAACAGCTAACCGAGTTTCAAGTTCACTGAATTTGTTCAAAAATATTAATCTAATGGCCGAGCATGATTGAAGGAAAACCTAATCAAGAAGATTGAGGAAAAAATAAAGTCTATTTAAAGGATGAATTCGAAGAACAAATAGTTGGCAAGTTGAAGTATTGAAGTGCTACCGAGTGATGCAGTGAAGAGAAAAGAAGTGATAAATCTAAGCCTAAGTGAAGAGACTGATGAAGTGTTGATGTCAGTAGTCTAAGAGCACATCAAGGGATCTAATCAAGCAAGAGGTAGTTGCAGTTTTATAGATCATTTATACGTTGTTGCTTATTTTCATTTGTAACAGCAAAATCTCTTAATCGAGTGGACTTAACAGTCTTATTGTAAAATCCTTGAGAAAGGTGACATCTAAAAGAGTTTTCAAAGCCCTCTAACTAGGCCACTGCTAAAAGGGTGAAGATCTTAACGGGTCTAAGGAAATCCCAAAACAAGGTAACATTCAACAAATGTGTATTGTAATCTTTATCAAGATAATCTTTTAACCTAGCATACTTTAGAAGAGTATTTTCATTTGTGGGTGACAATTCACATAGAGATTTTTCCCAAATTGGGTTTCCTCATTAAAAAAAAATTCAAATCTGTTCAATGATTCATGTGCATGTTATTTACTATTTATGAAAGTTAATACTTAAGTTACTGAAGATATTTGGTGATTCAGTTGCAACCGTTGTTTATCCTACCAAGTTGAATCAGAGTTATGTTTTTAAGAATTAAGTATCATAGTTTTATGATTCACCCCTACTCTCAGTAATCCAACAATTGGTATCATAGTTAAGTACTCCAAGAGATAAGTTTAAAAGGACTTGAGTTAAATATCCAAAGATTTATAAGAGGGAGGAACCTGAGTTGAATAAGGGTAACTTCACTACATGGAAAAACTAAATGAGGTTGCACCTATCTAGAATTAGAGATTATGCAGTATATTATGTTGACAATGAGTATACACCATTGACAACTGGTCCCTTGACATTTGAGCATATAAGAGAAAAACAAGACCACAGACAATCAATGATTGAGATATCATCTACTCTCACCGACTTGTAGTTCAATGACATTATAGGGTGTGATACAGAAAAGAAGATGTTGGATAGGATTGAATTGATACATGGTGGAGATTGACATGTTATGAAGGAAAATTTTGAAATCTTAAGAGGGAAATTTGATTCTATGAGAATGAAGGAAGGTGAAAATGTTACACTATACAACACTAGACTAAAGAAAACTATGAAGTATATTAGAGATGTTGGAGGTCAAATTACTAAAGAAGATGTGACAAGAAAATTTTTGAGATCATTGTTACCTATGTATTCCTTCTGAGTGTCTACAATACAAGAACTAAGATCTATATCTTAGATGACTATTTCACTGGATGCTACTATTGGTAAGTTGATTTATTTTGAGCTTAATGATTTTGATAATAGTTTACCTGGAACTGATAGGATTGAGTCTGCATTTAAATGATCTTTGAAGATTTGAAGTTATAGGGAGTCCATACCTAGTGATGGTTATGCAAGTAGTGATATTGAAAGATTCTATAGCTATAAGAGTGTCTTAGAAGAACTATATGCTAAAGATGAAGCAAATGAAAGAGAATTTGAAGCTCTACTAGCTAGAAGACTATAGAGAGGTAAAGGAAAATACCGAGGTAAGCTTCCCTTGATATGTTTCAACTATAATAATATTGGACATAATGCTTCTAGATGCCCTGACAATGACAGTGATGAGAAGGAAGACAACTGAGATGAGAACAAAAGAGAAAATGGATTCAGAAGATTCCAAGACTACAAAAATAAAGGTAAGAAGTCATGTCATAATGCTAATGAAGGAATAGCTAATGATGACATAGATGATGATGTCAAAGAAGAAGTTGTATATGTTTCCATCAAGGACAATTTTCATGAACAAAATTAAGAATAAAAATCCCTAATATCACGTGTAAGTAAAAATGAAACCTAGATTATAGACAGTGGGTGTTCACATCACATGACTAGTGATACACTTAAGTTTATTACTATCGAAGAAAGTAATGGAGGATATTTTAGATTCGATAATGATGCTTCATATCCTATGAAAGGTAATGGTTCAATAGTTTTGTTGAATAATACAAAATGTGATGATGTATATTGGGTTGAAGGATTAAAGTACAATTTGTTGAGCGTGGCACAGCTAAATAATTTAGGTCACCGACTACAATTTTAGAATGGGAAGGTAAAATTATTTGATCAAAGAGGAAGTATGATTAACACTGGAGAACAATCTAAAGGTAACCTATTTTTCCTTGATACATCTATTAAAAGTTGTTTGTATGATAAAGTAAAGGATGCATGGTTATGGCACAAAAGATTATGTCATGTAAATTTTGACAACCTAATTAAAGTAAGAAAAAAGAATAGAGTAAGAGGTCTACCGAGATTAGAGAAACCTGAGACTGTCATGTGCAAGGAATGTCAAGTTGGAAAAATGAGTAAGTAAATTTTTACAAGTCTTATGATACACAAGGAATTTTGGACTTAGTGCACATTGACTTATGTGGATCGATGAGAACACAAGTCTACTTTGGTGATAGATATTTCATTTTGTTTGTTGATGATTATTCTAGAATGATTTTTTTCATGTTTTTGAAAGAGAAATATGAAGCTTTCCAAATGTTTAACTGGTACAAGGTAAGAGTTGAAAAAGAGACTAGAATAAAACTGAAGTGTCTGATATATGATAGAGGAGGAGAGTTTACTTTTGATGATTTTACACTCTTCTGCAATGAACATGGAATAAAGAGATAATTTTTTGCACCAAGGACACCACAGCAGAATAGTATAGTTGAAAGAAGAAATAGATCCATTATCAATTGTGTGAGAACGTTGATGATTGAGAAGGAAATTTCTCAAACCTATTGGAGAGAAGCAGTCAACACTTTTTCTTAAACACTTAACTAAGTACAATTGAAGAAAGGTACACAACAGACACCTTATGAGATTTTGTATGATCACAAACCTAATGTGAGTTATTTCAAATTATTTGGTAGTAGATGTTGTATTCACAAAGATGTTAGAGATGGTAAGTTTGATTCTAAAGGAGATGAGGGAATATTCTTAAGATATTCTACAAAGAGAAAAGATTACAAATGTTTGAACAAATATACTTACAAAATTGTGGAAAGTGCAAATGTGAGAATTGATGAATTTGTAGAGAGAAATGATGAGGACAGCAACAAGGAACATGAAGATTATCAAATATTTGTATATGTTCAACCAAATATTCTTGATACCTTACCGAGTGCACAAACTGAGGAGGAGGTTGAACAGAGAGCACTACCACCAAATGATGGAAATGAACTTCCACCAACTACTGAGCTTGTTCTAGCCAAGTATGTAAGGAGACACCACTCACCGAGTAAGATAATTGGAGACAAAGATGCAAGAATTATGACATAAAGCAAGGTAAGAGAAAATACATGCTTAATTTCTAAATTAGAACCAAGAAGAGTAAAAGATGCATTGGAAAATGATGATTGGGTTAAAGAAATGAAAGAAGAGTTAGATCAAATTGTGAATAATAACACATGGACTTTAGTACCAAGACCTAAAGATAAAAATGTTATTGGTACTAAATGTATTTTTAGAAATAAATTGAATGAGCATGGAGATGTAGTAAGAAACAAAGTAAGACTAGTTTGCAAGGGATGTGTACAGGAAGAAGGAATTGACTATGGTGAAACTTTTTCACCTATTGCTAGATTAGAAGGGGTAATAATTATACTAGAATATGCAACCTACAAAGGATTTAAATTCTATCAAATGGATGTCAAGTCTGCATTTCTTAATGGTATTCTTGAAGAAGAAGAATATTATATAGAACAACCTGAATGATTTGCTGAGAATACTAACAAGGACATGGTATGAAAACTACACAAGGCACTATATGGTGTGAAATAAGCACCTCAAGCCTAGTATGAAATATTAAATACATATCTAATCAAGATTAGATGTCAAAGAACTAGTGATAATAGTAATGTTTATCTGAAATGTGATAGTACTAACAAGATTTTGATTGCTAAGATATTTGTTGATGATATTATTTTGGAGGCAATGACACATTATGTAGATCTTTTGCTAAATAAATGAGAAAGGAATTTGATATGTCCATGATTGGAGAGATTAAATTCTTTCTTGGACTATAGATTCAACAAGTAAAAGATGGGATCTACATTACACAATCAAAGTAAATCAAAAAGATATTAAAGACTTTTGGGATGGAAAACTCAAGACCGGTTGGAACATTGATGATCACTAGTTGCAAGCTATCAAAGGAAGATGAATCAAAGGAATTAAATGAGACACTCTACCGATCAATGATTAGTAAGCTATAATATGTTGTTCATAGCAGACCAAATATAGCTCATTTAGTTCGTATTGTTGCTAGATTTTCTGCCAATCCAAAGGATTCACATATTTCTGCAATGAAAATGATATTTAGATATCTGAAAGGAACTGAGAAATTTGGTCTAGTTTACAAGATAGGAGGAACTTTTGAGTTAACAGTATACATCAATGTTGATTGGGATGGAAATATTGATGATAGAAAGAGTACAATTGGATGAGTTTTCTTTTTAGGAGAAAGACTAGTTACATGGTTGAGTAAGAAGCGAAGTTGTATATCACATTCTACTATCAAGGATGAATATGTTGCAGCAGCTATGAATTATGAAAATATTATATGGATCAAACAGCTACTAGAAGGTATGCAAGAGGATATTACCGATCCAGTTACTATCTTTTGTGATAACACAAGTGCTATAAATATATCAAAGAATCTGGTAATGCATTCTAAGACTAAGCAGATATCTATCAAGTATCATTACTTGAGAGAGAAATTTCAAGACAAGAAGGTAATGTTGGAGTATGTGAGTTCAAAAGAGCAATTAGAAGATATATTCACTAAGCCACTACCCAACGATGATTTTGAGTATCTCCAAGGTAAGTTAGGATACCTACCCCTATCCAACATTCATTAGAGAAAGATGTGTGTGATGACATGTAACTGATTGAATGTTTGATAATTTTAAGTTGAAGATGATGCAAGACATTAAATTAGTTAATGGTTTGTATTGTCATTGATGTCAAATTGATATCATCTGTATGGTCATGTACATAATGTCAAAGACTTCAAAGAATTAATGGAACAGAGATTATGCTTTCAGCAATGCATAAAATTCAAGTATTCACTAAGTGACAGACAACACCAACAGAGTGCACACCATTGGTAAAGGCAAAGAACAAAAGTCATAGTGTTACCCGGCGATTAGAAGACAGTGTTTCCCGATAAAGCAAAATCACAGGATGCTCGATGAACTAAAAACAGAGCTTCCCGATGAGCAAAATCCAATGATGCCCGACGGACGGAGATCCCAAAGCTATACCCGACGAGTAGAAGATAGTGTTTCTCGACAAAGCAAAATCACAGGATGCTCGACGAACTGAAAATAGAGTTGCTCGATGATCAAAATCCAATGATGCCTGACAGACGAAGCTCCTGAAGCTTACTGGAGTCACATTGACGGAACTAGCAGTTATCATCGATGAATAATTGGAGAGTTGAAGAGTTGACCGACAGAACAGAGAGTTCAGAAAATGACAAAATATCGAGCTGACAGAGCTTAAGGATAGACTTAACTGGTTGTTTTATTTGTTTTATTCAACCAGAGTTAAGTAATTGATTTAAAGAATATTTGTACAGTTGGCAAGAAGATAACTACGAGATAAATCAAGAGTTAAAGCTTTAAATCAAATTCGTTGGATTGTTGTTCATGCCAAGAATCAAGAAACAGTGAATATCATGTCTATATAAGAGACAAGCATAATTCATTTCTGTAATCACATACACAGGAAGGGGAGTGAATAGAAAGAGGATGCTGAAGAGAAATTGATGAAGAAGAACTTCATACAGTCCTGATCAATCAAGCTAAAGGAGAGCTAAAGAATTATGTTGACACCAACGAACAGTGAAGCACAACATCACAGAGTAGAAAGTGTGGAGCACAAAGAATTGAATTGATACATTTATCAGAGAGGTAATGTACTTAAATAGATCTGAAGATCTGCAATTCAAGTTGCATTAAAAACAAGTCATAGTGTTTCAGTTTAACCATTGAAGCATCAAGTCCCTTAATTGAGCAGGACTTAACAGTCTTCTATATATTGAGGTACATCCCAAGGCGTACCAAAAAGGTTGATTCATGAAAGTAGCATTGAAATTTCCTAAAGCCTATTGACACTCTAAGAAGAAGGTTGATTCAAGGATGGTAGCAAGATTTTCCTAAAGCCTATTGACAGTCTAAGAAGGAGGTTGATTCAAGGATGGTAGCAAATAGATGCCCGATACTAAGTGAAAACCTCTATGTATAAAATCCTCTAACAAGGTCACACCTAACAGTGTGTTTGT
>MU224083.1:1238453-1266718 GCA_018584345.1 Thuja plicata
CTTTACTAGCCATGTCCATAATAAATTACAACACTTGCCAAATTTGGCACATTAAATTAAAACATTAGACATGACTTATTAACAAGAACATTTACTAATTTAATAACATACATGCAAACCACGTTCACAAAATAAACACATAAAAACAAGATCCATGTCTCTTTATATAGACAGGACCTTGGTAAGCACAGGTATATACATAGGTTCTAGTACTGGGTCCCCGATTTAGACCCATGGCCAACTTTTCATGCACACTCAATGCACACATCAGTAGATCCAAAACACATGATATGAAACATAACATAACGTCAATAATATATGTAAGCATATAAACCATATTGCATTTAGAACTAAAATATCCTAGCATTGGTTTCCTAAACCAATTCATCATGTTACATTCATACATTTAGATCCATATAAGACATCAACATAAGCTGGAACTAAATCAGAACATAAACATCTCAAAAGTACCCTGATTACAAAATCAGGTGCTGAATATATAACATAGGATTCCACCGATCCTCAAAAGTACCAAAAAGTATCGCTGAATGTCATAGTATGTCAAGCATAAACTACTGAAAGCATGAGAACAAAATAGTAAACTATAACAGTCTAGTGTAGGTCTCACAGAATTAGATCAGTTGTTATTTTTTCATTGATGTCAAACAATTTATTTATGGTTCATATTGAATTATCATATCTTTCAGAGCTGATTTAATTGGGCAATAGATAAAGATAAGACAATGATAAGATCATCTTGAGATAATAGGTTTCTACTTCATCAATTTAGTAAAGTAGATTGAGCAATTTGGTAAGACAAAAAGAGTTAATTTACTGAGAAGAGAGAGTCTATCAGTAAGGGGTTATGAAATTTAGTCAGGACACTAAGACATCGAAGCACCAAACAATGCATGTTAGTCACCAAACTGAGAATTAGTTACCAAACATAACATATGTGAGAAACAAGGATAAGAACACATTTAAAACAATGTTACAACAATCTGGAGGATTCCAAGAACAAAAAAGGAAGTTGGTTACAAGATCTAAGTGTTAGCACTTTTTCTTGTAGAATCACTATATAGCTTATCTAGCTTCACTCTAAGATTCCCAATTCTTGATTCATATAGGGAAATGGCTAATTAACAAAGATATAATCCTTCTACACTTTGGGCTCCACAAACCTAGGTGGGTGCACCTTATACAATTTATTGCCTAATAGTAAACTTATCAATAGATTCAGGTTTACACTGATTCTCCAATTATCATATACTGCATCAATGAATGAAACACATTACAGATGGTTGTAATCAACTTGATACAGGACTTAACAAACCAAAATATAATCATGATAATAGCAGACGATAGTGAAACAAGGATTTTCATCCTTCTTTTAAATTTCTTGGACTTAGGAAGGTTAACCTTATGATTCACTCTTCAAGGAATTAGTAAAATGAATTGTACCTTTTGAATACAATCAAACATGAATATTCTCAGTAACAGAAATGTAAAGATTAATTTAATTTATGATTGATGATGAGAACTACTTATTAGAACTTAGACCAGTGCCTAATCCTGGGAAAGGATTCCAATGAGATGTAAATCCATAGAAAATCAATTAATAAGAACACAAATGAAATCTCAGATAGAGTGCCTTAAAAACTATCCTCTCATTTTCACACCCATGTATCAATTTTTCATACTAATACCTAGCCCTCTAGAATTACTCACAAGACTGGCTCCCTCCTTGAAGGAAACTCAGAAGTAATTATACAATTACTTTATAACCAGTATGTTTAAAATGCCTTACAAACTAAACATACAAGAGCATGAACAAAAGTACAAAAATACACCATAGATTTGAAATAGGAGATTCCACTGTATTTTATTAATATCCTTCTACTTCAATATATTCAGATAAACCAAAGCTTGAAAAAACTAAACAAATTATCAAGTCTACTTTGCAGTTGTAAATTCACCATCCTTTTAAAAAGTCTTCTAACTTTCAATATATGTTTTGCTTTAGTCATCTTGGAATCCTTAAAAATCAAGGATGCAACAAGCTTCGGATGACTAAGCTAAAAGACAAAACCTATGACCCATATATAGGAAAAAATAACAAGTGGAATGATAACCACTTTTGTTACAAGATGTTCAAATTAGTTTGTCCTCTGACCGCCTAGTTATTGTACTTGCTTTAAACTTGTTCAGAAATAACCATTTGTAATTTGGTGTCCTTGATCTTGTTGATGTTCAATCTTTTTCCTTTTCCTATCTCATTCAAACTATTGGGAAGCATTGTCATTTGTTTCCTTTTACACATTATCATCTTCTCCCTAATTAACTGCATTGTATCTTTCCTTCCAGGAGGTATACACCTCATCACTTGGCCAAGAGAAACCAATGACTTCATCTTTTTTGTTGTTAATCTCATCCCAGCTGACACTTTCCTTCTTAGTTTCCTCTTTCCAGAATTCAAAAAACTGACCTAGCTTTACCAATGATTTCCACAGTTTGGACAAACAAAAGCGTGCTTTCCAAAGTAATAATACTTTTGGTCCTGGTTGCCAACGCCTCATTCATTTTTCTTAGCCACAATGCTTCACTATTTATCTCACCACTCTTCTTGAAAATATTAGGAAACATCTCATAGCAATCCTTTGAATATTCTTTCCTCAAATTTTCTACCTTCCTAATGATGATGCCTCTCTTTATGTCCATGTCCATTAGTAATTTGAGGCATTTATAAGTGTTGGTTAGTACAATATCAATGTTGTTTTCTTCCTTGGATGTGGAATAGAAAAATTTCAATTCAGCCTTCTTTCCTTTTCATCTATCCATGATTAGGTTCCACTTATCCTTATTTGTTTCATACTCATTCATTATGCTAATAAATTTCTTTCCTAGCGAATAAATGACAGCAGGACTTAATTCCTTAGTACACTGCATGAGAGTGGCATGTATTTTATCGTAATACCTTTATTGTACCCATGCCTCTGCTTCTTTAAACAGTTCAGACTCTTCAACCCATTTCTTCTTTGATTTTTCTAACTTGGTCCTTTCAGCAATTAATTTTTCTCTTTCTAAATCAAAGTCTGCTTGTGTAATAGGACTTGATGGCATAGGGGAAGGAGGGAAAGTTACAATTGGGCTAGATGTATCAAGCTGATGTGGATCTTGTGTTATCATCCTTTGAGGAGAAAATTGAGATATTTGTTTTCCCTCTAGGATAGAAATTTTCTTATCTTTTTCAATGGATTTTACCCTTTCTTCATTATATGATTTCATTATTACTTCAACTTGTGTCCTTAAACTTTTAATCTCTTCATCTTTCCTCTGGACTACTTTCATACTGAATTTAGCAGATTCTAATGTGAGGCCAGCTTCTTCTACTCCTAAAGTATTTGTAACTATCTTTACTAACAGGTTGTCTGAGTGTCCAGCACGGTCATCTTCACCAGTTCTCTTATTGTCTTTCTTCTTTATATACCACATTACCAGTGTTGCATGGTCTTCACTAAATTTAATACCAGTAGACACTCCACTAGTGTACATTGGTTTGGTCTCTTTTCTAACAGCATCAAAGACAATAGCATCATCAAGATCCTACTGTGGCAGAATGAGAACTTCTTTCTTTACCAATTATCTGCCTTCTTCAGGAGTGATTTTGTCAAACTTAGCTACCATCTCCTGCTTTATTTCCTTTTCAATGTCATCTTTATCTCTATCAAGTTTATTGCTCTACAACTTGTGACATTTCTCTCTAAATTCATTAATGTGAATTCTCCAAAGGAATTGAATAAAATCCCTTGCTTTAAAAAATTGATCACCTGGCAAGAATTCATCACTAGCTTGCTTAGTGATATGATCCAACTCCTTCCCAGCAAACTCAGCTATTTTTAAGTCCATTTCAACATGTTTGGGTGCCTCTGGCACTCCTTCTTGCAATTCCTAAGCCTTAACAAAGATATTTCATGTATTTCCCAATTGCACTAATTTCTCAGCAATGGCATGTTCATCCATATGCAGGGGAGATTGGGAAGGGGAATAAATATTATCTTGTTGTTGATCTCTTCCTTCCACCCTTTTTCTTTTTGGAGATGGCAATGATTGGGTACTGGATTCTAATGTTCTTTTCCCTCTTGGATCGAAGGTCTTTTCAACTCTTGACAGGATTTGTATATATCCTCTCCATTGGTATACCACATATTTCCCTGGCGGAAGAACCCTTCCCTGTGTAGCTTTGCTCAAATTAGCCTTGGCCTTTTCTAGCTCTGTTTCCATTACCTTCTTCTTCTTCTGGTCTAAGGCTTGCATAATGTCTTTAAACATACTCATCAAGGATTCCACCTTCTTTTCCCAGGGCATAAATTATTTCAAAGGATCATATGCTTTATCAAAATGGTGGAAAAAATCTAATGATTTCTTATATACTAACCACTTTTCCTTCTTGATCTCTTGCTCCATCAAATCAAATTCATTTCTAATTATATTCTCAAGAAAATTAAACAGATGATCTAGAGCTAAACACATAGTTTTTTTTCTAAACATGTCACTAATGAATCCCTCATTATCTACACATCTTTCCACTGATGTTGCCAATTGATAAGGCTCCAAGTATTTTTGAAATTGAGTCCATCCTCCTTTAGTGTTAATGAACTGGTGTGCTTTTGTAATGGTTGGGAAGATACTACCTTTCATTTTTCCAGTCAATGCTTCTTCTTGTAACCCACCCAATTGTCTAAGGATTTCTTTCATGCCTATCTTGAGTGGAACCCTATAAGGGAGGACATTTGGAGTTCCTCTAAAACTATAGACCCTAATAACTATTGAAACAAGGTATAGAATGAAGTCACCCCAATTGTGAACAATCTAAAACTCTTTAACATACTCCATTGGTCTCAAAAATCTTAACACATCTATGTGAATTCTTGGGTTGTTTGTGCATAACATTGCTCTGAGCCTATAGGCAAAACATCTATCATAATTGATAAAACTGGCCTCTTTCCTATCCCAAGACAAATCTGTACTCCACAACTGAACTGGCAACTCTTCATCATCTTGAAATTTGATAAGATCCATTTCTTTCTCAAAATAGTCAACATTATTATACAATATCATGTGCATCATCATAGAGTACCATCCAAATTGCTTAACTATCTTAGACTCTTTTATGCCTACTATAACTTGATGCACAGCAATGTAATTAGCAAAGTCAAAAACAACAGACAAATGTGGATATAAAATCTGAACCATCATAAGCATAAAGTGAATGGGCATTATTGTATCCTCATCTTCTCCCAGAACATGACACAGGGCACTATACATCCCTCTAGCCTTGCCATTAAAATAATCTAATTTGAAGGACTCTAGTATGTTAGGGCCTACTACAATTAAACCCCCTATCTTATTGAAATACTCTTTCAAAGGCTTAGTTCTAAAGTACTCCCTTTAATTCTTGTACACTTCTTTGAAATACTCAAAATAAATGTCATCCATCTAAACAAAAAGGTCACTCAACTTGAAAACTTTTCTTATCTCATCATTTGTGACACTCATTAATATGTTCCCATATGTATCTCTCAAAACCTAGACACCTTATCATAATTTTTGGCAATTGTGATCAACAAATCTGTGTCCATAAACACTCTAGGAACTTTCAATTTTCCTACATCCAAATCTCATATGTTATAGTCTGGGATAGAAGCATTCCTTTGGCTGGAAGTAATTCTAAACAAACTAAGACCATTTATACTAATCTTGGCATCCTTAGCCCATCTTCCCAGATCATCTAAACCCTCCCTGACTCTAAAATGAGGACTTAAAAGCACCATTTTTTTGAACTTAGCAGAGTCATTGGTGGATCAATTCAATTATTGTAAAATATCATCCCGCACATTCTTATCTTTGTACTCAATTTTACCAGTGAAATCAATTCTAGGGGCCATTTATGAATTTAGGGTTTCTTATAGTAATAGTATTAGACTTTATCAACACTCTGTTTATTCTTCAGAACATGAAACCCTACTACAAGTATGAATTTTAATGTTTCAAAAGTATGACAATAGGAAACTTACCCGTTTTGCAATTTGTAACATAGAGCACAAGATTACTACAAATTTCAGTTTCACTTCAATCACTTCAATGGTTATGGAAAATTCAAACTCAAGTAATGAAGTATATGCTCAATAAAATCAATCTCTCACATTGAATTTTATCTGAGGTGGCCACATGCTCTATAATCAATTCATCTTGTTTGAACATTCACAGCTCAACAGTTCATTGAAACCAGTCTTAAAAATTTTAATCTGAACCGTAGATCTTAACAGCATCCCATCTATCATGTGGATCTCATCACTTTATGGAAACCACTATTCATCTTGGACACACATCAGCACGACTTGATCACTTAAGCATTAGATCTCGTGAATCTCCACCATAATCCTTTAAGTTAGTCATCCAATTTTTTCTAACCTGATCACCAGTTACTTTACCCCAGACTTTACTAATTGCGGATATAACTTTATTAGAGAAGATATGCCTCAACACCACTTAATGTCTTATATGATAGATCTTTCTCATATTTACCTTAAGTCATTAAGTGAGTCGTTAGATCCTTTTCAAACTACATCCTCTTTATCTTATCCTTGCACTATACTGGGCCCGCCGACTGCCATGCGTCATCATGACTTAATCGCTTATACTGTAGATCTTGATCACTTTATCACCCAACATTTAAGTCAACCGTCGGATCAACCTTTAACTCCTTTCTTATGACCTCAGTCGGACCCACTGGGACACATGGCATCATGACTTAATGGCTTACATGTTAGATTATGATCACTTTATCTTTAAGCTATCAATTCAGCCGTTGGATCTTTTTAGAACTGTCAACCCTTTAATCTGTGGTCACCTTCATGTTAGTGGAACCCACGTCATCTCCAGTACATGTGTAAGCACGGCTTAATGCCTTAAAAGATAGATCTTGCGCATCTTTGGATGAAGTAATTAAGTCGACCATTGGATCAAAAGGGAATCTGACTGCAGATTATCAAACAACTTTTCACAAATCTTGGGCCCGCCAAGACATGTGGCATCACCACTTAATGACTTACATGTTAGATTGTGCACATCTTGATCATAAGCGATTAAGTGAACCATTGGATCAAAACAAAATTGCACGACACGTGATCTTAAATAAAAGACTTGCGGGCTTTCAAACTTAGGGATTATTAAAGTGCTAAAGACTTAGGATAATTTGAACGCGGTCCCGTTTAAAAAGAACACATGGGTTATGGTCACTTAATTGAATGAATAAAGTAACATGAAATTAGAGCGAGCCAAGAACAGTTAGGTTTTTTCTTTTAAACAGGTTATGACCCTAGACTTAGGGTTTTCACAATTTCCACCATTTTAAAGCTTGGACATGACAATTTATAGGGAATTTTTGTATTATCCTAGACAAGACTTGACACTTTTAGTAAAATTCACACTGGGAACCCAAAAAAATTAGATACACTCATAAACCAGATATATATCCAATAGTGGCTCTCTTTTTGGATGCTTGAACGCAAGTTTACAGCAAGAACAATAGATCTCTGGGAAAGCAAACCACAACCATACTAACCTATTATTGAAAGCAAACACGCAACTAGGAAAGAAACACACAACAAAGGGAAACAAAAAACAAAAGGAAACACACTTGTACATAAGATACAACTACTGTGCATGAAAAAAAAGATTCAATTGAAGAAATTTTTCAGGAATTATCCATGCACTGGCAACTCATATTCTTCATCATTCATTTTCTTAAGGAAATATTAATCCTTTCCAAAATTCTGACAGATAACAAAAGGCCCTAACCATAATGGTTCAAACTTTTTATGTTTGCCTTTGTCTTCAGCCTAGCATTCCATTGCAATACAAAATCACTAGGCTAGAATTTTCTTTCATGTGCTCTTTTTTTAAAAAGGTATTTCATCCTTTGTTGCAGTTTGATATTCTCCCTTTGACTATCTCTCCTCACCTTATCCAATTCTACTAATTGGACCATTCTCTCTTGCATAGGTTCAGGAACCTCAATCTCCTCATCTTAGATGAATTTATAAATTGAAAGTAAATTATTAACAAGCATTCTTTACTGAGCACCATATACCAATTCAAAAGGATATTTTCCTCTGGCTTTCTTGACAGTGATTCTATCTGCCCATAAGGCAAGTTTTAACTTTGTATGTCAGGCTCTCTTGTTACTCTCTAGGGTCTTCTTCAAAATTTGCAGAATACTTTTGTTACTTGATTATGCTTTCCCATTAGCCTGTGGATGGTAAGTGGATGAGTAAGAAATGACAATTCCCATATCAAAGTAGAAATCAACAAAATCTAAAGCACATGGCATTGTCCATTACTAGCTTGATTGGAACACCAAATCTAGTGATCACATTGTTCATCAAAAAACCAATGACAATTATACTTGTAGCCCTTTTAGTTGGAATTGCCTTCACCCATTTGGTAAAATAGTCAGTCACCAGTAGAATCCAACTATGCCCCCCACTTGATTTTTTAGCAAATTCTCCAATAAAATCCATTCCCCACATGGCAAAAGGATTTTCTGCAACTATAAAATTCAACAATAAGGCTCATAAAAACTTCATCTTGTTAGAGAATCTCTGGTAGGGTTCACACTTCCAAACAAAAGTATGTGCATCTTGAAATAAACAAGGCCAATAATAGCCTGCCCTTAAAATTTTGTGAGATGTTGATCTGGTAGAGTAATGTCCTCCACACATCCCAGCATGCATTTCTTACAAGATTTTTTCAGATTGTCCTTTATCAAGACATAACAAAAATACCCCATCCATGTTTTTCCAATATAAATCACCCTGTAATAAAACATATTTTTGAGCCTTTAGCCTTAGACTTCTCCTTTGGTTATCATTTAAATTTCCTGGGCAACTAACATTTTTAAGGGAATGTATAATGTCAATATACCATGGTTGCATTTTAATACTTGTTACAGAATTTTCACAGGTAGCAACACTGTTTACTTGAACTAAGTCCTATTTTTATTCTGTCATCAATTTTTCCAAGCCTAGTCCCCTCACCAGCTTTGTAATATGAATTTCCAAATCAAATTCTTGAACTTTGTTTATCCACTTACATCTCTTTCATGTTACCTCATTTTGGACAAAAATGTCTTTTACAACAGCATGAAGAACATATGCATTTACTTTTGCACATACAAGAAAAGGCCTGAAATCCTTAGCTACTTTTACAAAGGCATAAGCCTGATTTTCCATCAACTGATAATTCAGTTCACCTTACTGTAGAGATTTTCTGAAAAATGCTATAGGATGTTCAAAGCCCTCATCATCTTTCTGCAATAAGACTGCAGCAATAGTATGAAAATAAGCAAATGTGAATAAAGAGAAAGTTTTGGCATAGTTAGGAGATAATAATATAGGGACTTATTGGATGGCTTTTTTTATCTTCTCAAAAGATGACTATGCCTCTTGATCCCACTCAAATTTCACATCCTTTTTTAGTAACTTGACTAGTTCTGCAAAATTTGCAATAAATCTCCTGACAAAATTGATCTATCCCAAAAATGAGTGTATGCCTTTCAAGTTTTTAGGAGCAAATACTTTCTGAATAGCCTCAAATCTTTCTGGATCTATTCCTACTCCTTCCTTTGACAATATGTGACCTAAAAATTTTCCTTCAGTGACAAAAAAGTGGCATTTCTTTGGGTTCAATGATACCCCATTTTCTAATGCTTTAATCATGATCTTCTCCAAGTGGTTACACTAGTCTTCTGCCTTTTTTGAAAAGGCTGTCAAATCATCCTGGTAAACTACCATAAGAAAATCTATGAGATCCTTAAAGGCTACATCCATGGCTCTCAGAAAAGTTGTGCCAACCTTTTTTTAGACCAAAAGGCATGCGAGCATACACATAAGTACCCCAAGGAGTGTTAAATGTTGTCTTGAATTGTTCAGATTCTTTGACCAGCTCCTGATTGTACACTGAGAACCCATCCATCATATACAAGAGATCACATCCAGTGACCTTGTGTAACATAGCCTCCATATTAGGTAATATATAGTTGTCTTTTAGTGAGGCTAAATTCAGGTTTCTAAAGTCAACACATAATCTTATGTCCCCATTCTTCTTTCTCACAGGGACCAAATTAGAAACCCAAGATGAATGTTTGATAGGCTGAATTATGCCTCCATCCCTCAAATTTATCAGTTCCATCTGCATTTTAGTAGCCAATAGTGGGTTGATAAGTCTTTGTTTTTTCCTAAATGGTCTCACATCTTCTTTAAGTGGGATGTCATGCTGAAAAAAGTCTTACCTATAGGCTTTAAGATCTTCACAAGACCAGGCAAAAACATTATTATACTTTTTCAGCAGCCTTATCAGATTCAATCTCACATTCTTATCCAGCCTTTTACCAATATAAACTGACTGAGGAGATGTCTCAGATCCTAGATTTATCTCTTCCAAATCTTCTATGGTGGCATTGGATTTCTAGGACATATAATTGTCATTTATACTAAACATGCCATCCAATTCAACTAATCCTTTAGGGATATGATTTGTGGGTAATTGAACAACTTCTTGATAAAAAATATATTCCTTTCCATCTACAACTGCTACCAAAGATTCATAGTCAATTTTTTGGCCATCATATTGATCTACACATTGGATAAATCTTAGGATGTCATCATCATCCTCAAACACTTGCCAGTTATGGATATTATCAAGGACTGTTGGTCTACTTTTCACTTCTACTATAGAGATACCAACAAGGGTAACAGCATTATTCTTGAGGGCAACATTAGCCAAAAAATCTACCATTATGTTGTTTGATCTTTCTACCCAAAGAATATTAAAAGCATCAAAGAACTCTAGCCTATCCCAAACTTCATACTTGTAAAATTTTAGTCTATCATCTTTTGTAGGATACTGTTCCCTTATCTGAGTTATGATCAATTTGGAATCTCCATGAATTTTCAAACATTTGATACCATGTTTAATGGAAATATCCATTCCCAATATTAAAGCTTCATACTCAGCTGTGTTATTTGTACAATGAAAGGCCAATAGGAAAGAGTACATGAAAGTAATACCTGATGGGGATATGAATAATACTCCTGCTCCTAATCCTTCCTTGGAGAATCCTCCATCAAAGTACATATGTCACAATCCATCTTGTTGCAACAACAACTCATCAACAATTGGACCAGTATTTCTCAATTGTGGCTTGATCTCTTTCATAGCAAAATTTTCCATATCAATATCTACACAATAATTCAATTGGTCATGCATAACCATCTCCACCATGACAGGTGAACGAGGTTCTCTATACAACTTGACCTCATTACCATTTATAGGAATCATTGCATAGGATAAGTCTAATTGCAGTCTTCCACCCACTGCTATTGTCCATTGTCTTGACAGAAGCATACCATAATAGGGCTTGGTATCTACAACAACTATGTCCATCCTATAAGTAGCTTCTGGTAAAGTAGCAATTTTTACTTCATTTTCTTTCAATGTTCCTATCATAGGACCTTCCCTATTATCCATTGCATAACAACTTCTAGCAGGGGTAGTGACTTGAATGCCTAATTCTTCCATGACATGATATGACATTACAGTTGCTGCAGCACCATAATCTATCATGCAATTATTTAATAAGAAGTTATTAACAACCAGAGTGACATAGAATGGATCAACAGACAAGTGTTCTTGAGTAATTACATTACCAATGCAAATATTGGAAATTTCTTTGTTTTTTTCTTTTCCTTTCATTTGTTCTTCTTTTTCCTTGATAGATGGACTTTCCTTTCTACCATTATTTGAAGTCAAGGATGTTTTCTCTTTGTTTGACATGGAGACATCATCTATCCCTCTCAAAAGTGCTAATGTAGGTTCTTTATGCTCTTTTATTTTTAGCATCTTCATCAGTGGGACTGAAACTTTCATCTACGTCAGGGCATGTTTCATGTCAAACAAGGGTAATTCAGAGGATACATCACCCATATTTCTACCTTTCTTGGCTTTATCATTGTATATTTGATCCTCTTTTGTTTCTTTCTTTTTATTATGATCATAAAAAGGTTTTCTTGTCTTGCAAACTTTTTCTTTGCTTTCCTTGATAGGAGAATCTACAATAACTTGAGGGGAATATTTTTTGATATATGCAGGGATAGATTTACCTTGAGCTGTCTCCACTCTCCTATTTCTCAAATTGTATGCATTTGTAGCTTGATTGATGGCTGCAGTAGTCAAGGATTTTTTTCTTCATCAGTAGGAATTTTGAAATGATAAAGTGACTTATCATTTCCTACCGCATTTATAGTTACTTGTCACATAATATCAACCTCATCATTTGGATAGGGAGCAATCTTTGATTGATGTTCTATATAAAAAATTTATTCTTTACTCAAATTCTCAGAGGGTGGATTACTATTTGAAAACCATGGATAAGTTTCTTTTACTATAGACATATTAATGGTAGGTCCTTCTTGCCCTACACCCATTCGTTCATCCCTCTCATCCATTTGATCAAATAAGGCTTGGGCTACCACACATTGATATGAAGAATGTGGCATATTCTAGGCATCACACCAAGGATTGTTTTCAATGTAATTTGTATTATTCCTTTTTAGGGGATCAGGGGTTTCCTTGGCTTTTGGGTTCTCTTGATCATCAAAGATAGGCTTACCATTATTCTAGTTTGTTTTGTATGGGTAATCCCTCAGGTTAGGATTCTTATCAAACCTTTGGTTTGAGGATTTATTATTATGGTAACCTCCCCTGTCATTTTTGTCCATTTTAGCAGCAAGTTCTTTTACTGCACTCACTAATTTGTCAACCTTGTCATCTTCTTTGACAGGTTTGTTAGTTGGTCCCTTTTCTTTCCAAAGTTTACTATCATCCCTTTTTCCCATCTTTCCTGATGCTCTTCTATTTCTTTCAATATCAATAGCTAATTTATATGCATCTCTCAAGGTTGTTGGGTTTTTTTCCCTAAGAAGGTAAGACATTTTACCTTCAGCGGCATTGAAATAAGTTGTCAGACACACTTCTTCATCTAACCTCAGCACTTGGAATAATTTATTCATGGTCTTTTGGAATCTATTGCTAAATTCTATCATACTCTCATTTAGGAATTTATTGATATTATTGAATTCATTTAGCATATAACCAAAGTTCACATGTTCTCTATATTTTTCCCTAAAATATTTTACAAACTCATCCCAAGATGCAATGTTATCATTAGGTATATTTCTAAACCAATCCCTGGCATCTTCTGTCAAAGACTGAACAAAAAGTTTCATGATGACATCTTCATTTACAATTTCAAAATTAGTTATCTTATCACTAAAAGATTTCAAATTTTCTTCACAAGTAATGACATTATTTCCTTTGAATTTAAGGATTATGTCTCTTACCTCATTGGGGATCACATTTGGGTGACCAAGAATACCATCAAAGAAAAGATCTCTATATATGTCCATGTGAACAAGTCTCCTTTGGAAATTTCCCAACACGTTGTTACCACTTGGTCCAGTTGTTCTTGATTCATACAAGGAAAAGGCTAATTAACAAGGATATAATCCTTCTACACTTCGGGCTCCACAAACCCAGGCGGGTACACCTTATACAATTTACTTCCTAACAGTAAACTTATCAATGGATTGGGCTTTACATTGATTCTCCAATTATCATTTACTGCATCAACTGATGAAAAATATTATAGATGGTTGTAATCAACTTGATATAGGACTTAACAAGCCAAAATATAATCATGATAATAGAAGACAACAGTGAAACAAGGATTTTCATCCTTCTTCTTTTTAAATTTCTTGGACTTAGGAAGGCTAACCTTATGATTCACTCTTCAAGGAATTAGTAAAATAAATTGTACATTTTGAATACAGTCAAACATGAATATTCTCAGTAACAGAAATGCAAAGATTAATTTGATTTATGATTGATGATGAGATTTACTTATCAGAACTTAGACCAATGCCTAATCTCGGGCAAGGAGTCCAATGATATGTAAATACATAGAAAATAAATTAATAAGAACCCACATAAAATCCTAGATAGAGTGTCTTACAAACTATCCTCTCATTCTCACATCCATGTATCAAATTTTCATACTAATACCTAGCCCTCTAGAATTACTCACAAGACTGACTCCCTCCTTGAATGAAACTCACACGTAATTACATAGTTACTTTATAACTAGTATGTTTAAAATGCATTACAAACTAAACATACAAGAGAATTAACAAAAGTACCTAGGTTTGTTGGGAAGGAGTTGGATCCTATCACTAAGAAAGCTAGTGATGAATTCTTGTCAGATGATCAATTTGTTAAAGAAAGGGATTTTATTCAATTCCTTTGGAGAATTCACATTAATGAATTCAGAGAAAAATGTCATAAATTGTAGAATGATCAACCTGATAGAGATAAAGATGACATTAGAAAGGAAATAAAGTAGGAGATGGTAGCTAAGTTTGACAAAATCACTCCTGAAGAAGGTAGAGAATTGGTAAAGAAAGAAGGAGTTCTCATTCTACCACAATGGGATCTTGTTGATGTTATTGTCTTTGATGTTGTTACAAAATAGACCAAACCAATGCACACTAGTGGAGTGTCAACTGGTGTTAAAATTAGTGAAGACCATGCAGAACTAGTAATGTGATCTATAAAGAAGAAAGACAATAAGAGAACTGGTGAAGATGGCCATGCTGAACACTCAGGTAGCCTATTAGTAAAGAGAGTTGCAGATAATTCAGGAGTAGAGGCAGCTGGCCTCACATTAGAATCTACTAAATTCAATATGAAAGTAGCCTAGAGGAAAGATGAAGAAATTAAAATTTTAAGGACACAATTTGAAGTAATAATGAAAGCATATAATGAAGAAAGGGTAAAATCCATTGAAAAATATAAGAAAATTGCTATCCTAGAGGGAAAACAAATATCTCAATTTTCTCCTCAAAGGATGATAACACAAGATCCACATCAGCTTGATACATCTAGCCCAATTGTAACTTTCCCTCCTTCCCCTATGCCATCAATTCATATTACACAAGCAGACTTGGAATTAGAAAGAGAAAAATTAATTGCTGAAAGGACCAAGTTAGAAGAATCAAAGAAGAAATGGGTTGAAGAGTCTGCAGCGTTTAAAGAAGAAGAGGCATGGGTAAAAAAAAGGTATTCTGGTAAAATACATGCCACACTCATGCAGTGTACTAAGGAATTAAGTCATGCTGCCATTTATTCACTAGGAAAGAAAGTTATTACCATAATGAATGAGTATGATACAGATAAGGATCAGTGGAACTTGATCATGGATAGATGAAAAGGAAATATGGCTGAATTGAAATTTTTCTATTCCACATCCAAGGAAGAAAACAACATTGATATTGTACTAACCAGCACTTATAAATGCCTCAAATTACTAATGGACATGGACATAAAGAGAAGCATCATCATTAGGAAGGTAGAAAATTTGAGGAAAGAATATTCAAAGGATCCTTATGAGATGTTTCCTAATCTTTTCAAGAAGAGTGGTGAGATAAAGAGTGAAGAATTGTGGCTAAGACAAATGAATGAGGCGTTGGCAACCAGGACCAACAATATTATTACTTTGGAAAGAACGCTTTTGTTTGTCCAAACTATGGAAATCATTGGTAAAGCCAGGTCATTTTTTGAATTCTGGAAAGAGGAAATTGAGAAGGCAAGTGTCAGTTGGGATGAGATTAACAACAAAAAAGATGAAGTCGTTGGTTTCTCTTGTCCAAGTGATGAGGTCTATACCTCCTGGAAGGACAGATACAATGTAGTTGATCAGGGAGAAGATGATAATGTGTAAAAGGAAACAAATGACAATGCTTCCCAACAGTTTGAATGAGACAAGCAAAGGCAAAAGATTCTACATCAATAAGATCAAGGACAACAAATTCTAGATGGTTATTTTTGAACAATTTTAAAGAAAGTACAATAACCAGGTGGTCAGAGGACAAACTACTTTGAATATCTTGTAACAAAAGTGGTTATCATTCCACTTGTTATTTTGTCCTATATATAGGTCAAAGGTTTTGTCTTTTAGCTTAGTCATCTGAAGCTTGTTGCATCCTTGATTTTTAAGGATTCTAAGATGACTAAAGAAAACTATATATTGAAAGTTAGAAGACTTTTTAAAAGGATGGTGAATTTACAACTGCAAAGTAGACTTGATATTTTGTTTAGTTTTTTCAATCTTTGGTCTATTTGAATGTATTGAAGTAGAAGGATATTAATTTAATACAATGGAATCATGTTTTAGATCTATGGTGTATTTTTGTACTTTTGTTCAAGCTCTTGTATGTTTAGTTTGTATTTCATTTTAAACGTACTAGTTATAAAGTAACTATGTAATTACTTGTGAGTTTCATTCAAGGAGGGAGTCAGTCTTGTGAGTAATTCTAGAGGGATAGGTATTAGTATGAAAATTTGATACATGGATGTGAGAATGAGAGGATAGTTTGTAAGACACTCTATCTAGGATTTTGTTTGTTTTCTTATTAATTTATTTTCTATGGATTTACATTTCATTAGACTAATTTCCTGGGATTAGGCATTGGTCTAAGTTCTGATAAGTATTTCTCATCATCAATCATAAATCAAATTAATCTTTACATTTCTGTTACTAAGAATATTCATGTTTGATTGTATTCAAAAGGTACAATTTATTTTACTGATTCCTTGAAGAGTGAATCATAAGGTTAGCCTTCCTAAGTCCAAGAACTTTAAAAAGAAGAAGGATGAAAATCCTTGTTTCACTGTCATCTTCTATTATCATGATTATATTTTGGCTTGTTAATTCATGTATCAAGTTGATTGCAGCCATCTGTAATGTGTTTCATCAGTTGATGCAGTAAATGATAATTGGAGAAGCAGTGTAAACCCCAATCCATTGATAAGTTTACAGTTAGGCAATGACTTGTATAAGGTGCACCCGCCTGGGTTTGTGGAGCCCAAAGTGTAGAAGGATTATATCCTTGTTAATTAGCCTTTTCCCTATATGAATCAAGAATTGGGAATCTGAGAGCCAAGCTGGATAAGCTATATAGTGATTCTACAAGAAAAAGTGCTAACACTATGCACAGGAAAATTCAAGGAAGAAATCTATGGTATAGATTAAGTTGTAAAAGTAAAAGTTTTATTTCCAAGAAAAGTGCAAGTTCTAAGGTTAGGCCAAAGTGGTTAACCGAGTTTTAAATTCACTGAATTAGGTCAAAAAGTTTAATCTAACGGCTAAGAATTATTGAAGTAAAACCTAATCAAGAAGATTAAGAGGAAAAAATAGAGTCTATTTAAAGGTTGAATTCAAAGAACAAATGGCTGGCAAGTTGACGTATTGAAGTGCTATTGAGTGATGCAATAAAGAGAAAAGAAGTGATAAATCTGAGTCTAAGTGAAGAGATTGATGAAGTGTTGATGCTAATAGTCTAAGAGAGCATAAAAGGATCTGATCAATCAAGAGGTAGTTGCATTTTTACAGATCATTTAGACATTGTTTCTTATTTGCATTTGTAACAGCAAAATCTCTTAACTGATTGGACTTAACAATCTTATTGTAAAATCCTTGAGAAAGGTGACATTCTAAAAGAGTGTTCAAAGCCCTCTAACTAGGCCACTCCTAACAGGGTGAAGATCTTAATGGGTGTGAGGTAAATTGCCTAATATGGTCACATTTAGCAAATATGTATCTTAATCTTTATTGGGATAAGCTTTTAACCGAGCATACTTCAGAACAATATTTTCATCTATGGGTGACAATTACCACAGAGGTTTTTCCCAAATTGGGTTTCCTCGTTAAATTTGTTGTCAAATATGTTGAATAATTCATGTGCATGTTATTTACTATTTATACAAGTTACTGCTTAAGTTATTGAATATATTTGGTGATTCAGTTGCAACTATTTTTTATCCTGCTGAGTTGAATTAGAGTTAATTTTTTAATTATTAAGTATCATAGTTTTCTTATTCACCCCCTTGTCAGTAATCCAACAGTATGACCTTCCTTATGACAATTAAAACATATCAATTTATACTTTCTCTTACCAGTGTTATTGTTCACCTTGGGTGTTGATTTTTCTCTTGAATTGGTGTCCTTAGTGCCAGATGATTCACCAACTTCAAAGTTAAAGAAACCTAGACCTTTTTTTCTCCATTCCTCCTCTGCCTAGCTAATTTTTGATCAATTTTAGCAGAACTCTTATTGAATTTTTCCAATAGATCATTCACATATTTAATCTCTTCTTTCATTTCATCATTCTCTTTCCTCAATCCCTCATTCTCTCTTGTGATGTCAATGTTTTCTTCATTTTTGTCATGTAATTGTTCCTTCCATACAGCTACTTCTTGCTTTGATCTGAATAGTTGCTCCAAATTTTTAGTTAGGGTTTCATCTTTAGCCTTTAGGGAATCTTCAAAAAAAAAATTGCATCTTCAGAAACTCTCCTTCCTTCAAGATCTTCACACATCTTGACAGACTAACTTTCAAGCTCTCTTTTCAGATTGGCCACCTCTTCTTTAAGTCCATTGTTCTTATCCATCAAATCTGCAATTGCTTCTTCAGATTCTTCAGACACACTTCCTTTAGATAGTTGCTCAATGTAATCTTGAATTTCCATTAGTTTCTTAGTGAGTTCTCTTGTTTTTGAAAGGGAGTGCCTAAGATTTTCATTTAGTTCATTTATTACCATGTTTGCATCATCAAGTTGTTTCTCATACATGTAACTCTCCATGTTGATTATTAGGGATCTTTTTCTCAATAATTTAAGCTTAATATCAAGATGACCTAAGCTATGATACCAATTATTAGCATGAACAAGCACTAGGAGTGGGAGTGAATCAGTGTACACAAGTACTTAATAAATTTCACTACCAATCTAACAAAGCTAATCAACAACTTCCAACTATTGAACCATGCAACTAATAATATCAAATAGAAGTAAACAACAAAAATCATCCACAAAAGCATCACATATGACACAAATATTTCACGTGGAAACCCTTGTTAGAGGGAAAAAACCACGGTGGGGATGACACCCACAAATCACCTTACTGTAGTAAAAATATTTGCCCTATTAGTAGCTACAATACACTTTCTAGGATTCACCCTTTTAAAAGTGACTAGTACCTTGTTAGATGCACCAAAAGAATTGTTAGAGTCTACCTTGCTAGAGGATTTCAACCTACAATAAATAAGTTACCATGTTAAATGATTCACAAATAAAGACATGATAGGATCTACCCAGTTAATGGATTTAACATGTTGTAACTGTTAGGAAAATAACAGTAACAATGATCTATAGAATGGCAGTGATTTCCTATCATATCCTATCAGCTCCTTTTCTCTTTTATGTTGTATTTATATCTTCTTCTTCAATCTCTAATCGCTAAACTTAAAAATACAATTGCAACCCTAAATCACATGATTTAGCTCTCCTTATATATTGTGTTCTTAGTGGTTTAAGACCTAAAAAAATTTTATCCAAGTCGGCACAAAATACTTATCAACCTCCTCAAAATTAGCATTAATCATACCTAACACATCATCTCCAAACATAATATACATTAACATAAATAATATCCAACCTTAGATCCATCGCCTTAGCTTATTCATCATGAAATTATGATCGGTGACCCAATAGGTGCATTGTCTTCCACATCAAAAACTTAATCTACTCAAAACATTGAATTAGTTGTCGCGATAAGAACCATGCCTTCCTCACACCATATTAATGTCTTTTCTAAGAGTGCATCTTCTGATTTTCTCTGCAACTCAACCGCTACCAATTTATCTGACTGAAATTGTTCTTCCTATACATCTCTTGTACACTGATCAACACAGTTAACTGTATCTTCCTTTACCGATCATGTACGGATCTTACCAATCACTCCAATCATATTAACTGAACATGTTTCCATCAATGACAACCAATTATGAATCTAGAATTGACCGGTCTCCAAATCTCCTCCAAAAACTACCATAATGCCAACAATAATTTTATTGCATCTTTGACAATGGTAGATATGATGCAGACATCCACAAAAACCTGCAAATAAGTCAAGCTAGACCCAACTTATATTAGCCACCATGAATGTTCGAAGACATCCTTTGAATGATAATTCCCTCTAGCCAAAGATATTGTTTCCTCTACACAAAGGATTTATGTCCTCTAACACACAAAATTACAAGGACTTTCACCCTTGAATTTGGGATAAGTTCTCAAAATTAATTTTAGTTAGGGCTTTGTTAATATTTCATAACAATGTCCCATGAAGGCACTAGTCAGTTAGTATCCACGAAATGAATTTAGATATCCTTAAACATCAATATGAAATTGAAGATGACACTCCTATCCAATGTTGTTTTCCCTTGAAAAACCCCAAAAATGTGTCCACATTTGTGGGGTTATAGTTAATAGGTATGGGAATGTGATTCTTGTGACCTACAATTGTCCTATAAAATAATTGTGTGAGGTCCCACAATTATTGAGATACTAAAATCTGCATTAATGGTACAAATGTCTTCATTATTTTTCTTTATAGTTGGAGAAACATATAGATCTATGCCCTAAATATTTAATATTATTTGCAGGTAGAAGAAAACCCTTTTCTATAAGTTACAATGTCAAAATGGAGCATTAATGGATTTTTTTAATGTGCTTAGGGGTAGGTGAGATGAACAATGGAAATTGCAACTTTTAGACTTTCGAGTTTGAGATTATAAGGAAATCATACCCTTATGATAGATAGATGAGGGGGATTTCATACAAGAAATCCTTTAAAGGAGATTTAAAAATCTAAGTAATTGGGGATGACTCATACTTGGTAGAACATTTAAGGTAAGTTCATGCCTCCAACACCAATAATATAGGCTAAAAATTTTTGAGCATTAGAGATAAAGAATTATCATGAAGAATTACTTAATAGGGTGGAAAATTTTGTGAGTTCAATGACAAGTGTGTAACTATTAATAATGGAGTTTGAGATTTGGGCATGACAAGAAATAGATTCCCAAGTGGAGGTAAGGCAATAAGTATGACGTCAACAAAGTAACTTGGAAAGAATGAGGAGTTGAGAATTAAGAGTTGAGAGTGGAGGATAAAGTGAAAGGAATTTGGGAAAATGAAACTCTAACAGTCCAATGAAAAATGAAAGAAATGAAAAAATAAAAGGACGAGTCTAAAAAAATTCTTGTGCTTGGTTCCACTACAGTACCCATTTTCCTATATCGTATTTTCATGCACACTGCAACACCCATTTTATAGTTGCATTTTTTAATTCTCAAGAAATTGAGATCTTGTTTTGTATTCTTTATGTTTGTTACATATTGCAACACCCATTTTCAATCACATTTTTATATTTCTTAGGAAACATAGGTTTTGTTTGTAATATTTGTGCTTTGTACATGTTTCAACACCAATTTTGTAGTCACATTTATAGATTATCTAGCAAACAAAGATTTTGCATTATAGTCTTCCTTAGCAGAAGCCAACTAGGACAAAACATCTTGCTAGACATGTTTGAATCTCCCTTCTCAAAGATAAATCACCCAATATAACATACCTTTTTGGCCACTAAAATTCATGGTTCAAATATTTCCCATGGATCCCTAGCATTACATGTCATGCTAGTTGTTAGACCATGAGTTATTGTCGCATCAATTGATGTATGTTCTTTATTTTTCTATAAGTTCACTTGTGCTCTTGCAATAAAATTTCAAGAATGATATTAGTGGATGAGACATTTTGATTATTGAGGTCTCTTCAACTAGTTGACTTGGAGCCTTTTCTTTTAGTACTAACTCCTTCATATGTCTTTTTTGTTTTCCTTGGTTTTCCTTTTTGCCCCACTTTTTTTCTTTGTTTTTTCATGTATTTTGTGTTTCCTTACATTTTTGTGTGAGTTAAGATCTTAAGCTTTGGGGCTTGTTCTCTTACTTAGTGACATCTTATCTCTTGTTAGTCTTTCTCCCAATTTCTCTACCTCTCCCTCTCTCTTTCTTATAATTTTATCATGAGTATGAGTGTAAGTTCATACTCCCTCTAAATTGGGGGCTAAATTTAGTGTCATAAATGGTAATCCTTTAAAAGTTTCATTCTCACTTTTGGGAATTTCTTTAGTGTAACCTCTCATGGACCATTTCAAGCCTATTCGTAGCCTTGTCAACAGTAATTTGTCATCATATGCTCATGAGGTTACTATATATTGAATCCTAGGACCTTCTACTCTACATTCATACTTCTCTACTCCTTTTTGGGGTGGAATTTTCCACCAAGAACCATAGTCCTAGTGGAATAGAGCACCTAGCACCATAGTCCCTCCAAAAAGTGTACAAAATCAAACATGTGAAAGTGTCAATTCCTGGCATTTGTTAAATGGCCTTGATATTTTGATATGACCATTAGAATTTGACATAAAATAAGAAATGCCTTGAGATCCCTTTATAAAGGCATCATCCATAAAAATAAAATCACCAAATACAAAGAAACATTAATGAGATCATTTCTATGTTAGGATTAAGTAATACTGAGAGGGGGGTGAATCAGCATTACAGCACTTCAAACATGAACTTAATAAATTCCAAATTAACCATACAATTACTGAAATGAAAATAGCATAAGCACATAACACATAACTCATAACACCATGAATTGTTGTCGAGGAAACTCTGGCCAAGGGAAAACCCCGGTGGAGATGGTACCCACAAATATGCACTAAAAGTATAGTGTCCCTATTAGGAGACCTAGCCCTGTAAGGAGATGAGTATTACATTAGCACATTTCCATGTTAGGGGGATACAAAACCCTATTAAAGGTACACTGAGCACACAGCTCTTACAATAAAAAATAGTTATGTTACAATCTCATAAATGAACATTACAAGCATCAGCTATGCTTAGATAGTTCCTGTTATAGCTCACAATTGTCTGATATGCATTACATCTGCTTTATATCATCTCATCACTACCTCTTTTTCTTTCCATATACTTCGCTTAACAAAAATCTCTTCATATATATGTGTTACATCATTCATTCGGCTCTCTAATACATTACAAAATAGAATCAATATTTATGAAAAGAGTAAATACAAAGTCTGTGACCTTATACTACCAAATAATAGGTAATACACATTCTCAATCCAACTTATCACATTTGGATTCCATCTCATTCTCCCTTAATCATCATGACTCTTCATCTGCCCTGTCTCTCTGTTACGCTATCTTCACATGACTTCAAAATACTGTAACTCACTGTGATCAATACCAAAGCCCAAGCGACCTTAATCGAAGTTCATGCACATTCAAAAATGTCTTCCTCTAAGCTCGCATGTAATCAAACATCATTTACTATCTTCACTTTCCAAAACTATAATGCTATACTTTGTCTTACTGATTACTGTACTAAGTCATTTTTGTATCTGCATCTCCAAAACTATAAACAAATCCAAGAGGTCATCATACCAGATGTGTTTCCATAAATGACAACCCTCAAGTGTCCCATAACACTCCAAAATGCATCACTTTCCAAAAATCTCTCCCTTTGGCATTGATGGCAACACTTAGTGAAAAATGACTAAGTGTCAATACTCAACAAAAAAATATCTCCATATATTATATACATCTACATACATTTTTCATCTCTTCTCTTCTCCCCCTTTGACAAAAATGGAAAAGGTGTACAAAAATGTAGAATACTTCTACTACCAAAAAATTTAGACCATCTTTGGTACATCTTGGAAAGAGTTTTCCAAGATCTTCACTTCTTCTGTCCAGGTCTTCACCAAAATCTGACTCACATGAATCAATCTATTCAATGCAAATGAAGAAGTCTCTGTTGCCTTTAGATTAGTAGGCATATTTTTTTTAAGGGTCTGTCCTATCTTCTCCATGTCAGAGATATGGACCTCAAGAATTGATATCTTGGGAGTGATTAGACTCTTCAGCAAACCAAATATTGTCATAACTCTCCCTCTTTCTATATCAAGGACACTCAGTTCATCCAAAATCTTAGATACCTCTCTGTCTATCTCCAATACATATTGTGAGGAGGTCTCACAATTTTCCATCAATTTATCTAGAGTAGATTTGTCCTTCGCTACTGTGTCTTCAATGTTTTTGTATATGTCTAATAGGGTTGATACAGTAACTGTATAACTTCCTTCCTTGGGTGACACAAAATTTAGCCTCATATGTAGTCTTATTCAGTATTCCCAAGTCACAATAAATAGACTTGCATACTTCCTCTAATTTCTTCTCAAGATATCTCTTCTCATCCTTCTCTTCAGCGATCTTTACTAGTTACTCATAGTGATTGTCAAAGTCATCTAGTGCCATGTTCAAGTTTTGTGCATCATCATTTCCTTGAAAAACAATAGGTGCTAGAAGTATTTTGTTCAGAGTGTCAACTTCTCTTGTCATTACCTTAGCCCTCTTCTCTCCTTTCTGATTAGATCTTTCTTTAGCTTTAGAAAATGTGATGTAGGATAACTCCATCATCTCATCCACATCCATGTTCTCAACATCATTGCTCAAAGCCTTATCTAAACTTGACAACAAAAAAGGTAAAGAATAAGATGTCACAGTTTCCTGCTTCACTTCAACCTTATTTATTGTATCTTCCATTATTTCATCGATGTTTTCCTTATGTTTTTATTTCTCTATCATATCCTTGTCACTACTTTCCTCAAAGGTTGTATCTTTCACAAAGGGATCGTTCACATCCTACGAAGTTTCCAATGACATAGGGACACTAGAAACATAGAAATTTGGTTGCTTCACAATATTTACATGTTGACTGGCATCTTTTCTCAATGATTTATCAAGATTTATTTCAGCTTTCTTTGATGATTCGCCTATCTCAATTGGTTTGGGCTTAGGATCCTTAGGTGGCGAGATGTCCTTAGTTTTAGTTCCCATCCAAAATTTCTCCACTTCTCTTTATGTCTCCTCAATTACTTCATCTTATTTTCTTCCCATTTTCTTTACTAATCTTGTATTTGTTCTCAATAAAGGTTTTAGTTCCTACAATATCCTTTCTATCTATTTCACATATACAATAGGAAACATGCCTTTAATTACTTTTTCTCTAATTACTTCATCTTCATTGTGTTCTAATTGTTTCCTTATCTCTATTTTCTCATATAACTCCTTAGGTACACAACCTCCAATCTCTAAGAAATTCTTCTTAAAAACAAGTAAATGATTAATCACTATGTCCTCAATCAGAATTTTTTCAGATGCCTCATACCTGTCATAGTATTGAGCCAATGAAACAAGATTCCCTTGCTCAATAATCATTTTCTCTAGCATTTTCATATATGGTTTCCATAGTTGTCTTACATTGGTGGTTTCTTTTTCAACTTTCTTCTCTTCTTCTTTTGTCCTTTGTTTCTTAGGAGGTGAGTCCAGTTTAGTGGACCTTGTGTTTCTTTGAGGTACAAGCTTGGTTGTCTCTTCCTGCAATGTCTTCTATGGTGGTGAGGGTGTAGTTACATCTATCACAGTAGAAAATGTACTAACTACTTGCACAACTTCTGCAGGTGGAAGGGCTGCAGTAGCAGTGCTTTCCATCCCAGAAGATCTATCTGTCATCTTCTTCCTCACTTATTTCATTTCCTCTTTGGTTATTATGGCCTTAGCTGCCAAGTCATCTACTACAATTTATATTTTTCTCTTCCTTGATGATCTAGTCCGCTCTACTCTAATCTGTGTTGATTTCTCCTCATAGGTTCCTCATCTCTCCTTTGATGAATCAACTTCTGAAGCTAAAACGTGTTCTTATTGCATGATTAAAACTTTAGAACTTACCTCATAGCCTAGTGGATAGCACCATTTTATTCTAGTTATAACTGCCTCAAAGCATACAAAATCAGTTTCAACCATGAAACAGATTGAGTCTTTGCATTTTTCTACCACTGCCTCAGGAATTCTTTCCCTTGCCTTCATTTCTCTTTGTAGGATTTTGATCATAGAAAATAATTCTCCATCTACCCATGTGACGTTCTATATCCTATAACTCTAGGATATCTGAATGCCAGTAGGTATACTGTTCATCCAAGCTCTAGGGTGCATGCTTGGAAATTTGTGAACAATGTGAATGTACATATGTATCAACAAAGATCCAAATCTAAATCCTTTAGACTTATCCTTCTTAATCTGCCTTACATTCTCCAAAAATTGTTGTGTTAGGACTTTGCAAAGGTTATATTTTATGTCTTCTTTTTCCATCTTATAATTCATCAAGAATACTCCTGATGATACTGAATTAAGTCGGCTGCTATAATGAAGTTTATAGCTTAAAATCATAGTAACCAATCTTACATCCTATTGAAATATGTCATTTATTGCCATCGCTCTACTGTCCCACTGTGAATGTGTTAGGGATTCTACCATCTTCTTAGTGTTCTTATATGCAACATGTACTACACCATTATTTTCCAATCCTGTTATGTCATGAATTAGGTCATTGCAAATCTTCATAGGCTAATCTCCAAGCCATATGAACTAATCATGAACTCTGTTCAAGATAATCTTAACCCATTCTTCTTCGTCAAAGTTGTGAATTTTGGTTATCTTCATAATGCTTAGGTTATTAAGGTGTGTGAACTCATCCTTCATCGTTCCATCTTCACCTATCATGTCTTCCATCTCTATATAAATCTCATCATCTCCCATAGATTCATACTTGTAATGTATGTATGCCCTAATATCTTCGACATGTCAAACTCCGTAGGGTGTTTGAGAAAATGTGCCTTCAAGGTCATCCTCAATAGATTTTAAATGGTGTTTCTTGAATTTTTATCTAGGTCTTTCTGCAACATCAAAAATCATAGGAGTATCCATTTTCAAAGCTTTGTAATTAATCTAAATACCTTTTTACCACTGAAAATGCGAAACCCTGCTTCGATCAAATTCTTCAACACACTTTCTCCAATTTTGTTTCTGCTATAGACTTTGTTCTCCTTAGGTTCTTCTCTGCAAATTATGTTCAATTATGTTCTTTCAATTTACCTTATACTTTGCTGAGTGAAGAAATGACACGATTCCCAATGAAATTATTTTTGCACATAAACCAGTCAAATAATAATTTGGTGATCATCAGATATAGGCTTGTCAAACCATGTGATCATAGATATGTATTCCAAAACATTTCTACATGCTCTCCTTAAGCTCGCAAGAGCTTACTCTGTGAATTCAGGGGCTGGATAGATTTGAGATGTATTCTTCCAATGCTCCTCCTAAGGCCATTCTTGGCCATCTAGGTTGATGTAGCAATGTTAGCATCAAGTGAAGACTCTGTAGCATCTACTAATTCTCCATGAACCTTTTTCTCATTTGACTCCTTTACCTTCCATACCTTATTACAGTTGTTATCTTCTGCTTTCTGGAAACAACTGTTAAATTCACTTTTGTACTCTATAAGACTCTTACCACTATCACTGTCATTCTTCTTTGTATCCATAGGAGGTGGTACTCTTTTTCTATCTATTCTATTGTACCTACAAAACTTTTCTATATGCCCTGGATTGTTACATTTGTAGCATATAGGAGGTGATTTGTTTTGATTTACCTACAACTTACAATACCTTGCGATGTGCCCAAGGTTATTACATTTGTAACATGTGGTTTCAGTCACTGACTCTTTCCTAATGTTATCTTGTCTGTATCTAGATTGATCAGGTTTCCTGCATTCTGCTTTCTTGTGCCCCTATGCATGAAAATTAAAGCAATAACCAGAAAAAGGTTTGAAATGGGATTTACCTCTACAATCTCTCTTCATGTGTCCAACCTTCTTACATCCAAAACATCTATCTCTAAAAGGTCTAATCTTTTCTTTAGTTTATTCAAGAGTAGGTTTTTCTCCATCAATCTTCGCATCATATTTTTCTTCTTGATTCTTGGGACATTCAGCTTCATTGAAGTCAACACTAGTCATGTCTCCTATAGGTATCTATCTTTCTCTTTGTTCATCAATCAAGTCACTGCTCATGTCAATTCTCTCAATATGTGTCTTTTCCTCAACAAGTTCACCTTTTATGATCTGATTATGTTTCTCTAATGGGTAAAAGCACAATAATCTGTCACCCCTAAGGACAATTTTGGGCGCTCATTCGCGTCATACTCGGCCGAGTCAAACTCGGCCCAGTCTAACTCGGCCGAGTTTACGTGGCACCGAATGGCGCCT
>MU224083.1:1266823-1302112 GCA_018584345.1 Thuja plicata
AAAACACACCAAATCAACAAGTTCTCACTTCTACTGGTTTTTTGTCCATTGAAACTTAACAATGTCAAAAAACTAAAAGTACCCTTTTGTAGATCTCGGAATTATGATTCTCGACATATAATTTTTACGAGTTCTTGTAAATGCCAACACAATAACACAATACTTGTTGTCGAGGAAACCTTGTTAAAGGTAAAACCCTGGTGGGAATTAGCACCCACAAATAATGTATTGAGAGTATAGTATCCTTGTTAAAATATTTAGCCCTATTAGGAGCTTATTACAACATTACAATACACAGTCCCTGTTAGGAGACAGACCCTATTAGGAGTCAAGAAAAGTAGTAGGCTCGCTTCCTAGGTACACTGCACAAAGAAGGTTAAATCCACCCTCGAGGATTCACAATCTGAACAAATGTATATATAAAATATACAATCTAGTGAATTGTCTGATAGAAACTATCTTTACTTGGTCAGTTCCAATGAAGTACTCTTATCACAAACTCTGCTCTAAATCTAGCAAAAAAACAAGCCTCGCAGCTTTCACTTCTCTTCATTTTCAATCTCTTCCACTACCACATCTTTCCAAAAGAAAATATCACTCATATATACCCTATTACAATAATTCATTAGGTCGGCCAATTAAGCTTTCCTAATACACAAATAATTAATTAGGTCAGCCAATTAGACCTTCCCGATATACAAATAATTATTTAACCCCTTTCTAAGATACACACGGTACCTATAACAAGTAAACATCAAATATAATCCATCATTTATGATCCAAGATCCGCAATCCACGCTCACAATTCATATTACATGCTACATGTCTGAAGTTGGGCACCAAAATAGGTCTCCTCCAGAATACATGCCACAGCTGACGTCACCAAAATTCTCACGCCAATCAAAAACACCACAATATGTCTAAATTCATCCAGTAATCTCTCTTCGCCAGTAAGATATACCCAAAACATAGAGACCTTCTCTGTCAAGCATCACCGTTACAGTCCAGAAACCAGTCTTCACCAAATCAACTATAACATCCTCAATATGTAACATAAAGCCAAGAGACCTTAGGAATAAGGTAACCACACATCCTTCTTCATATAACCAACTTTGATCATTCTGAAACATCTGTATAGTGTTCGTACACTTCTGCTAGTCAAGTAACCAATTTGGCTTCTTCACAGAAACATATGTTGACATCATTGACAAAACATGAATATCAACAGCATGATCAGTACCCAAAACTATTATCATCCAACAATTTTAACAACAAAAACTTTAATATCTTCAAATCTGAATATGATCTTGAAATGAAATTTTTTTGGCACGCTTCTCTATCCCATCTAAATATTTGGGAAAAAAATTGGACCAAGTTGTGCTTAAATGTAAACTTACTATAGATAGTAAACTTATGTAAATGCAAGGTTGATACACCATTTTCCTAACATTCTACCACTTTTCAAACACCTTACAAGAACAAAGAGAGTACGTAGGCCATAATTTAATTGCTAGGGACCATTAGGTTCATAGACTGTGAACACCATCTAAACTTTATTTTTCTTACAACCTTAGTTAACAAACTTGAAATATTCATCTAAGTCTCTACCTTGACCAGTTTCACCCTACCATACTGAACATACTAAACATCAATGTGCTCAGTCTTGGCATGAAAACTCAATTTCTTATCTAGGAAAATTGCACTCTGACTATCACAATAATCTATCATTTCTCCTTATTTTATTTTAATATCTGAACATGGTATCTTAAGCCAAATGGTTTCTTTAAAATCATGAGTAGCTTTCATATACTCAACACTAATAGTGGAAAATTAAAACCCATCCTATCCCTTACTCATCTAATTGATTGAACCACCAAATAAAGTAAACATGTAAGTACTAGTGGATCCTTTTCTATCAATATCACATACCCAATCTGAATATGCATAACCATGAATACAAGGTAAATCTCATCTCCCATCTAATTACCATGATAACGTAAAGACTCTTCAAATATCCAAAGACTATTTTAACAATATCCCAATGAACTCTTCCAAGAGTAGGCATATACCTGGAAAGAACTCCCACTATTTAGGCAATGTCTAGTCATGTATCTTCATAGAATACATCAAACCTCTAACTATAGAATGGTAAGGTGCTCTTCTTATTTCTTCTATCTCTAATGGGAATGTAGGACAATCTAAAATAGATAATTTTTTTCCAACTATAAATTGACACATGATGGTGTAGAAACCTAGATGTTAAGCCTCTATAAAAGTGAGTTCACATACTTACTCTAGCCTAGCTATATCTTTATATCCACTTTATCTCTTCTAATTTCCATCCCGAGTATTTGTTTAGTTGCACCAAGATCTTTCATTTTAAATTTAACAGCAAACTGAGACTCTAATTTGTAAATCATACATTTATCTTTACCAATGAATATCATATCATCAACATATAATGCAATGTACAAAAAATTATCATCATCAGATTTATAATAAACACATTGATCAGATTTAGAATGATCAAATCCTAAAGTCAACACATATGTATCAAATTTATGGCACCATGTCCTAGGACTCTATTTGAGGGCATCTAAATATTTCTTTAATTTACAAATCAAATTACTTTTATCTTTTACCACACAGTTCTTTGGTTGTGTCATATAAAGATCCTCTTACAAATCACCATGAAGGAAAGTAGTGTTCATGTCCATTTTCTCAACCTATAAATCATAAGCAACAACAATGAAAATAAAAATTCTAATAGATGTCATTTTTACAACAAGAGAAAATATCTCACAATAATCAAAACCATCAAACTAAGAGTATCCCCTTTCAAAACCAACCTTGATTTATACTTCTCAATACCTCCATTTGAACAAATATTTTTCTTCAACACCCATTTGCAATCAACGGGTTTACATCCTTCAGGAAATGTTACAACATCCCATGTATCATTCTTTTTCAAACTTGGCCTTTCTTCATCCATAGAAATTTTCTAGGTTCCTGCATCATTCATATATAATCCCTCTTCTATAGATCCAGGTTCATCCATGTTAGTATATAAAGGAAAACTACATCTCTAATCATAGTTGAATACCTTTGAGTTAGTTTTTTATTCCTTGAAGACCTTCTAACAACATGATTTGGAGGCTCTTCCTCATCTTCCAAAGATTCATAGCTAGATGAGCTCTCATCAGCTTCTTTTCTATGAAGGGTTCTTGATTCAACTTTGTTAGGAATAGAAGGAAGTTGAATCGCATGTTTTTTGGTTTTTCCTACCTGCAATATAACAAAAGGAAGATTAGTTTCTCTAAAAACAACACTTCTACTATGTATCATATTTTGTGCAATAGGGTCCCAAAGCTTGTGTCCGTTCACACCATAACTATATCTAATGAAGATACTTTTCACATCCTTGTTTTATAGCATTGTTTTCTTCTCATTTGGTAGATACACATATGCCTCACAACCAAAAAAATCTAAAATATCTCAACAATATCTAATATAGGAGACTTGTTAATCAGGTAGCAAGAAGTGGCAACGTCTTCAACCCAAAAAATTTGTTCTAGACCAACACCACTCAAAATACTCCTTGCCTTCTCCATCAACATCCTATTTATTCTTTCTACAAATCCATTTGTTGTGGAGAATACAGAGTTGTCTTCTACCTGTAAAGACCACAATCTTTACAGAATCTGTCAAAATCATTAGAGAATAATTCATGTCACCATTATTTATCCTCAAACATTATATTTTCTTTCTAGTATGCAATTCAACCATTGCCTTAAATTCTTTAAATCAACTGAAAGATTTAGATTTACTCTTAATAAATATACTCATGCCCTTATATAATCATAAATAAATGAAACATAACATGTGGATTTTCCAATGGAAGGAACATCAACATGACCAAATACATCAAAATAAATGAGATCCAACACATCACAATATTTATGAGAACTTGAGTAAAATTGAATGTGATTTTATTTTCCATAAATGCAATGCTAACAAAAATCAAAATCATGATTACAATCATTCAAACCTTCAACAGGGTTTTTATTTTTGATGTTCATTAGACCTTTTTTTCTCTAATGTGGCCAACTCTTTGATTCTATATCACAATCTTATCTACAAGTAACATTGATTTAGAATAAAAGCACCCTTAGGTACCCAAAATCCATGACCATTTTCTAACGGTGAAAAACTGACCTCTTCTAATGCAATATTCATCAACTTGGTCTTCACAAAATAATATTAAACTCAATAGGGTATGCATCCAGTTTATGCAATGTGCCAAATTGGACACCTCTAGAAATCGCCATAACACCCCTCACCATTTTTCATCTTGCATTAAAAATGACTACCTACATCTATTAGTTTACTCACACATAAAAAAATTCATAGTCCATGGATCTACAAAACATCATTAATATTTCTTATTCTACCATTAGGGAAGTTGATTCCAAATTTACCTCTACCAAAAATATCTAAATGAGAATAAACACCCAAGTACACCTTACCTCCATTTAATTTTCATAAATTCAAAAAACTAATCTCCATCAAAGTTCATATGAAAAGAAGCACTTGATTCGATTAACCATGCATCATTACCTACATGAGTAGACAAAGATGAAATAAATGGATCACCATTTTCCTTCTTAGACTCAGAATCACAACCAAATTTCTTCATTTTCTTCTTCTTTTCATCTTTTCAATTCTTACAGATGTGTCCAGGCTTGCTACAATTCTACCAAAAAACTTTCTACTTTCTAGAAGATTTGTATCTCCCCTTGGATTTTGATTTCATATGCTTCTCCTTCTTATTTCTTTTTTCCTTAATTTTTCCATGAGCACTTAGATCCCCCTTTGCATCGATGGATATCTTCCTCCTCATCTCTTCAAAAAGAAAAAAAAATACCAAATCTTTAGTCTTCAAAATAATAGGAGTATTATTGATGGCTATAACAAGAGAATCTCACAAATTGGGCAAAGAAAAAAGCAAGATTTGACATTTCTCCTTTTCATCCATCTTGACACCAATAGATGTCGATTGAGCCACAAAAATATTGAATGCTTCTAGGTGGGCTATGATTTTTCTACCCTCTTCCATCCTCAAGGAATACAATTTCTTCCTCAAGAAAATCTTATTCACCAAATATTTGGCTTGATACATCTCACTAAGCTTCTTCCATAGTTTAATTGCAGAGGTCTCTTCATAGACATTGATCGTAACAGAGTCTACTAGGCACAATCTAATTAGACCCTTAGCTTTATGGTCCATAACATCATATTTGGAAGACTCCTTCGGATCTATAGGTATCAAGACATTCTCATCAGCAACATTTCATAGATTTTGATCTATTAACAAATCATCTATCTTCAGCTTCAACATTTCAAAATTATTTCCAAAAATAATCTACACCTATGTTCTCCTTAATGAACTTGCCATCTAAACATTTCTGCAATAGGATCACAAAGTATCTTCTACATAATCTCCCACTCAAATTTGGATTTGTTCAAACAACCAAACCACCCACAGCTGAAACAAAATGTGATCAAGCCCTTATACTACTTGTAAGGAAATTAAGGTAGAATAACAACTTCCTACACTAACCTTGAGGGGAGGGTTGTGAAAAAATCTTCTCAAGTCTTTACAACAGTTACAGAAACTTAACAAAAATAGACATAAATATATGCATACCACAACATGCTAATTTATATAGGGAAAGCCCTTTCAGGAAAAAAATCTCACACTCCAAAATTTGCCCAGATATATTATTCAAAAATCAACAATAGATTACTATATAATTATATAGAAAGCTTCTCTAATGAGTATCACCAACCAAATATCTAAAGGTAACTCAATAGCTATAATACTCTTACGCACAACCTCCATCTCATGCACCTAATATATAGGAGATCCATTACATGAAACAGTCAAATGGTATTAAAATACCATTGACTAAAACCCACCTAAAACGTAGTACTCATCTTATCTTCAATTTAAGATTCCCTATGATGTGTCAAAACATGCACCAACACATGTAGCTCCCTTTTACAACTCATTTATGTGTACAACATATTTTTATATTTCTTATTTCAGGAGACCCAACTGTTAGAGTATATAGTTTTCCTCACTTATTAATTATATCATGTTGATATTAACTATTAAGTTAGTCGTACTCTATTTTTCACTTAAGCTTTCTCTTAGGTTAGCCTTTTCCCTTTTTAGGGTTTCATTCACCTTTGAGGTTGAATGCTTGTAATTGTTTTTGGACACTCTCGGAATACATTTTTTGAGCTCTCACCTTTTGAGCACAGAGGGGTTTCAGCTTTTTCCATCTTTTGCTTCATTCTTTGTAACAGGTATCTTACATGCAGATTGGTCTTGGAAGTCAAAGTTGTATTTCTCAGTTTCTACATGGTATCAGAGCCATTTTGTTGCTGCTTGTTCGAGTTCTTTTGAAGATGTGGATCAAGCATCCTTTTTTCTACTTTTCTGTTGTTTTTATTGGATCTGGGGAGTCTCATTTTTTTCGGTGCACTTTGGGCAAAAATCGACCTCATAGTTGCATTTAGAAGGCCCAAAAACCCTAGAATCCATATAAAACATGACCTATTTGGCCTCCGGAGCATCTGGGAGAAATGTTTTGCCCTACTAGGGCCGTACGGGCAAGGAAATCAAAAAAAAATTTATTTTTTTCGCAAAAAATAAAAAAAAACCTTTGAAAATTAATGCCTCCAGTGTTATTTCTATCGCGCCATCGGCACTCCGCCCGGACGCCGCCCGCGCGCCACCCTGCGGCCACCGTGCCGCCACCGCCCCGCCCAGCCTGGCCGCCACCTCCGCCAGCGCCGCCGCCCACCGGCCACCTCTGCCTATCCGGATGTCCCGTGATAGCCATACGGCCGTCAAATTATTTCCCGAGACTATTTTTTTCCAGGGAGCTGGTCTTTTGGGGGTACCTGTGCCTTTTTGGTCCTACAAGGCTCATACGGACTCAAATTTTTAACTTGTATATATCGTCGGAAAGCTCTTTCTAAGCCTGTCACTCTCATCTAGGTTGCATTTTCTAATTTTTCCATTTTCTTTCCAGATTTTGCAGTCAAAGTCATACCTTCTTTTGTGCTCCTATTCTGCTTCTGGAACTCATGTTTTTTTCTCATTTCTTGTACTTTCATAGTAATTTGTGGTGTACGGGGGATAGTATTATACACTGTGGGGGGGTGCATTTTACTTTATGCAATTTCCTTCAGAAAGACCCTTCTACTTTCATCTTATTCTTCTCTCAATGTCAAACCCCTCTGTGGCCCGACTGACACCACATAACTACCACACATGGAAGCCACAAATGACCAGACTCCTCATGTCACAAGGTTTATGGTGCTGCATGGATGCGGCTCAGCTAGTTCTACAGAGGCCTTATGAGGCTCTTATGCACATAAATAGGATGGATGAGGCAATGGACCTCATTTCCATGAATATTTCAGATGGGTTGTTGTTCCACCTGGATGGTCTAACCACACCCAGGGTTATGTGGGACAAGTTTTCCACCTTGTTTGGCACCATGAATCAGTTCAGGGTTCTCCAGATAGATGCAAAGTTCACCTCCTTGGTACCTGAATCATTCACCATCATTAAGGACTTCCTGATGAAGTTCAAATCTCTTCGATCTATTTTACAGGTTGCTGGAAAGACGAATTCAGATGATGAGTGTATCTTTCTGATACTCTCAAAACTTCATGGCCCTTATCAAATTTTCACTTCTACCTTCTGCTCCACTATGGATGCACTGGGTGCACGTCATGTTATGCCCTCTTTTGAGACCTTATGTGTTAGGTTAACTCGTGAGCAGTCTAAGCTCATTCAGATGGGTTCTCTTACAGGTTCACAGTCACAGGCATTGCTTGCCAAGTCATCTCAGGATACACAGAAGCTAAAGCCAAAGAAGATATCTGATTCCTCTTCTCAGCACTCTACTGGCCCACCATCTTCTTCTAAGAAGGAGAAACAGAAGACTGAGAACCCTACATGTTCCTATTGTCAGAAGGGACCTCATGATGAGTCACATTGTTTTCAAAAGAGATTTGATGGCTATGAGAAACAGATTGTAGATTTGCAAGCTCTCCTTCAAAAGAGCACTATTTCCTCTCCATCCTCTTCCACCTCACAGGGGTCTGCTTTTCAGTCTTCTGCCTCATCTTCAACATCTGGATAGGATTTTGGATAGGGTCATGCATCACGGACTTCCGTTGCATCCCCTTCCCAGGTCCCTTGGATACTGGATTCAGGTGCTTCTCACCATATGGCGTCTTCTCCGGAGATCTTCTCTTCTATTGAGGCTTCTCCTATCCCCCACATTCTCATGGGGAATAACACTTTTATGCCAGTCTGCGGGAAAGGTTCTGTATGCATTCAGGATGGCACATTCAATGATGTATTGTATGTTCCATCTTTGTTTGCAAACCTTCTCTCGATTTACCAGATTACACACAGTGGATCAGGGAAGACAGTTGAGTTCATATTCAGTCTTCATTTGGGATAGTGTGACAGGTGGCATTGTTGCTACAAGGACAGTTGATCATTCCACCTGTCTCTACACTTTTTCACAATTTGGTCCACCATCTCCATCATCGGAGCACAGCTCTCCTCTTCCACGAGAGCATCATGTGGTGCAGTCAGGTCACTTGAACCTCTGTGTTGTTCCTGAGACCACTGTTGTGACTGCCACACCTCATCTTGTTGAGGTTCTTTCTCTTCAGCAGGACTCTTCTTCAACATTGCCAGACCCTCTAGCTCCATTCATCGAGCCACCAGGTGCAATTTTTGAGGATTCTACAGAGGAAACTCATCTCCTCTCTCCTGATAGTGTCAGCACACCTGTCATACCACTTGCATTGGGGATTCCATTTTAGGATCCTTGTGTCTACTCATTTGAGCATCAGCTCAGCCTTCCAGTGACACCTCATCTTTCAAGGTCACCTCTTCCGTGCTCACTTCCTTTCACTCCTTTGTATTGGCGTCATGGTGGTTGTTCATTGATCCAGGGGTTCTTTCATTCTGGGGGGGCTTTGGAGCCTCGACCCTCTCTCACGGGGGGGTTGGCAGTATGCATTATACTCATGGCTTTGAGAGAGTCTCTTGAAGTCATCTTTTGTCTTTTTCTTGCTTTTATATCTCTTTTTGGAGAGGAGTTTTTCCCACTGGGTTTTCTCCTTTGTCTCCGGTTTACAGAGATTTCCTTGTTTTGGGTACTTGATTAGGCCTTGTTGTCGAGACTCATTTTCCTGCTTTCATAGTTGTGCTAGGTTAGCTTACCTCCTGAGCTTCACTTAAGGGGGGGTGTTAGAGTATATAGTTTTCCTCACTTATTAATTATATCATGTTGATATTAATTATTAAGTTAGTCGTACTCTATTTTTCACTTAAGCTTTCTCTTAGGTTAGTCTTTTCCCTTTTTAGGGTTTCATTCACCTTAAAGGTTGAATGCTTGTAATTGTTTTTGGACACTCTCGAAATACATTTTTTGAGCTCTCACCTTTTGAGCACAGAGGGGTTTCAGCTTTTTCCATCTTTTGCTTCATTCTTTGTAACAGGTATCTTGCATGCAGATTGGTCTTGGAAGTCGAAGTTGTATTTCTCAGTTTCTACAAACTTTTGGAGGACATAACTTTTGAACCAAGTTTCTAATTGATGAACCATTTGAATTTCTAGAAAGCTTGTGACATGTTCTCTCAAGCTATTACCAGCTACACAAGTTTTGGACACTTATGATCCATATTTTAGCTTTTAAGGCCTTCAAAATATACTTTAAAACTTTTTTTCACAAATATTTAAACCTTACTATCTTCAACTCTAGACATGATCTTGCAATGAAAATTTATCAACATGCTTATCTAGCCCATCCAAATCTATGGGCAAAAATTTGGACCAATTCTTGATCAAATGTAAACTTATTATTAATACTAACCTTGTGTAAATGCAAGGTTGAGATACCATTTTCCTTACACTTTCACCTTGTGTGGACTTGAGCGAATATCATTCTTAGAGTGAGTCATGATGACTTAGCTATATTAGAGGATAATTTTCATTCCCACTCTTGGTGTACTCGTCATTTTATCATCTAAAAGGTTTTAGCCCATCCTTGTTTTCAAATGATTTATGTTTTATGCTTGATATTCCATATATATGGATTTTGAGCTATGGATATATGGTTAGTTCTAGAGGATTCATTTTGAGATATGGATACCATGGTTATCTCCTTGTACATGTGATTTGATTATGATATTTCCTAATTTGAGAATGGTTACTTTGAGTTTGATTTCCTTGGTTAGACAGGCTTACATCCATGTTGTTATACATGATACATATGTTTTATTTTATCTATGACGTTAAATAGTTGGGTGTTATGGATTTTAAAATGGGGTTGTAAGGAAATCATTCTTGACATGACATTACTCATTGAGGTGCTGATAGGACAGGTTATGGTTCATAGGTTCTTTTCTTAATTCTATGGTTTCTTCCATGGATTTAGTTTTCATATGATTTCGGATAATTGTGACATGTATTGTGAGAGAGTACATAGCCTTTCGGTTGAAATGTGTGGATCATGGTGATTATTCTTGGTACTTCATGTTTTATTACTTATCACACCTTGATGTGAGCTTTTGTTGGTAGACTTGATATGCCTCTAGTTTATTTTCAGATTTGACATCATCCTTGTTATGGGAGTTCTAGGATTTGTATGTTCTTCATTGACGGGTCTACTAAAGGGATTTTGATTTAAATTATAGGTTGGATGGGATGTTGATATGAGTTCATTGATTTTACTAATACATCCTTGGTATGGGTAGTGGGATATATTAGTTGGTGTTGTTGATACTGTTTTTTATCATGTGAGTTTTTTCCTTTGGCACTAGCCTAAAGCCATTGATTTTACTTGGATTTGATGCTTTTGTTCTTGGATTGGTACATATTCATGTTGGAATGTTTCATTGTCTTCCATAATTGTCATGTTGGAGGATGAGATTTCTTGCTTGACATGGTGATCACTTTAGTTTTATTGGAAGTATCTTAATGTAGTACGAGAGCATGCTTGATATTCATGTGGTACCTTTGATACATTACACCTACTTCAAATATTACTCTTCCCACACTAGTCCACCTTACTCTTAAAGTATGGAAGAGTAATTTTGCTTCGCATAAGATGAACTAGTGTGGGAAGAGTAATAGGTACCAAAACAAGGGGTACCTTTGATACATTTTAAAACCCATTTTTTCTGCAAGCCAGTGTTTTGTCTTTGGATTGGATATGAATCGAGACATATAGCTAACTACAAAATACAAGTCCAACCTGGTAGTAGTAAGATAGATCAAATTACCTATGAGTTTTATATGAATGGTCTCATCGACAAGAGAGTAATAGGAATGGGCTATCAACTTCAATCTAACTTCCATGGGTGTAGCAGTATTGGGAAGTTTCTATGAAAGAATAATTTGATGCCTCTAATGCTTTTGGAACTATTTTTTAGAATATTTATTTGAAAATCTCAAGCCTTCAAGCTTTATTCAACACTTAAGTATGAAGGTTAGCCCTATTATTCTTCCCACACTAGTCCATCTTATGTGAAGCAATATTTTTTTATCTACTTTTAAACAAACCTTGAATTCAAGACATGAAGGTTGTTATTTATACCCCACTATTTTATAGAATTCATATATGGAGGTGATACTTTCATGATTAAACTTGATGTAAAATCTCTCATTATTGTAAAATTGATTATTCTACTTTCTCTACATCATCCAAAATTAATCCACCTTTTGTATACTGATAAATTCTTATGTTAAATTTCATACATTGTTGATGTCTCTGATTTCTATGTATGTACCAATGATAGTTCTTGTTAGATATTGTATTTTCTAGTTATTACTGAGGTTCCTTAGATTTCACACCCTTTCATCCTAATGAGGATAAGGAGAATTAACACATTTTGGCATTCCTAATTTCCACATAGAGCTAGATACTTTTATTAAAACCAATGTATTTCTTCAATAAAGAATCCATCTACTTCTCAAGCATGTGATTATACTACTCATTTTGACCATGTTAGTGACAATGGTCCTCCTACTAAATCAAAATACCATTATGGTGCAAGAATGATAAACTAGATCCTTAACCATCTTCAGAACACTCTGATTGTCACAAAATATAGGTGTTGGATCATGGTGATCTATGTGAAGATCATAAAGAACTTGACGTAACCAAACAACTTCACTCATGCATTACATGTTGCTTTATATTTTGCTTCCATAGATGATAGTGCAATATTGTGTTGTAATTTTCTTTGTCAAGAAATAGCTACATCATCAAGTGAGAACACACATCTAGTAATCAGACAATGATCATCAATGGAACCTACCCAATTTATATTTGTGTAACTTCTCAAGTGAAATTCATCTCTGTGTTGATACAATATACCAAAGTCAGGGGTACCTTTGATACATTTCAAAACTTGTTTTTTTGTAAGCCAACATTTTGTCTTTGGATTGGACACGAATCAATACATATAGCTAACTGCAAAACATAAGTTTGGCCTGGTAGTAGTAAGATAGATCAAATTACCTACAAATTATTTTTAAATGGCCTCATCGACAAGAGAGGAATATGAAATGGATGAAAGCTTCTATCCAACTTCCGTGGGTGTAGCAATATTAGGAAGTTTCTATGAAAGAAGAATTTGATGTCTATAATGCTTTTGGGACTAATTTTTAGGATTTTTATTCTACAATCTCTAGCCTTCAAGATTACTTTGTATTTTACAACACCCTAGTTCTTTTGCATGATAACTATTTATGTTATGAATTTTTCTACTTACTATTGGACTTCATCCTCTTTGGATGGTTTGTTGTGCTTTTCTTATTTCTTTTTTATTATGCATTTTATTGTTTCCTTGTGATCTTTGGATTTCTACATCTCTTAACTCTCTCTTCATCACATGAGGATAATAGTATATGCACTTCTCCTTTAACATTCACTTTATTGTATTATTAATCCTAAATGCACTTAGGATTAAGAGAACACACAAATTCCAATCTAATTTCTTTGTGATTTCCATGGAGGTTGAAAGACCATATTTGAGGCTTAACCAATTTGGAAAGCTTCCAAGTAGTCACCCATTTCCTCTTTTTCCCACCTACAAGTATTATTGGTGGCTCTCTTGCATAGAGATATTGCACATATAAATTAGACTCTTCATTTTTCTATTAATTGGAAATGACAACACAATTCATGGACTACAAGTTGATTCAAGAATAAGAGCGCAATCATGATTTAGCCTGATTAGTATGATTTTATCCTTTCTAACTACTTATCTAAATTCATAAATTTTATTCAAAAAATTCACGTCTACTAGAAATGGTTATGGTTGTATACACCTAAAATGACCACCTTTGCTCAATTTACCCCTATTTCATCTAACTTGCCATCATTTATATTAATTAAATAATATCTTTTTATTTAATTAATATTATCCATTTTGCTCTAATTTATCCTATATTAAATAATTATCGTTAATTATTACCCTTTGTCCCTTATCCCTTTCATCCAAAAATTAAGTAAATAATTTATTTTATTCCCTCACAAGTGACATCCTCCATCATTTTTCATTATCTCCTAATCTTCACCTAACTCTCCATGCAATCATTTGCACATTCCCTAATCTTAATTAAGTGGAGTTGACCCACTTCAAATCCCCAAAAAATCTCACCCCTCACACTCAACCTTTAATTCACCCCTTTTTGGAGAAGATCTTGTGTACATGTACTTGAGCACGTGGGTTTTGTCCCTTCTAGTACTCTTTCCATCATGTCAATATTGCATCTCCCTCTCAACTGACCTTGTTGTACCACTCGGCCCAATTCTATTAGGTGAGAGGACCAATCCTTCCTCCAACCTTGATCTTCATCAAGTAATCTTGACTCTTCATCCATTTTCATTCTCCAATCTATATATCCAAGCCTTAGCCATTTATCACAAAAGTCACTTCATTTTAATTTAAGTGTCATTTTGTTTTTGAATTTTTGAGCAAGCGCACATCCAATCAAATATTATGGGCAAATCATTGCAATGGGAGGTCTGATATACATTGTTCTTGTGGTATTTCATGCTAGTTTAACTTCTTTCTCCTTATCTTAATTTTTTGTTTGAATTTATGTTTTGTTTGGTTTTATTACTAAATCATTCACATATTGAACATGAATTTCATACAAGCAATAGTTTAACATTATTAGGAATTAATTCATCCTCCCCCAAATTTTTATTTTCCTTAGTCAATAATATTTCATTTCCTTTAATAGAAGTTTCAGATCCATTTGTTCTAATTAAGTCTTAGTCTTAGTCTAATTAGAATATGAAAACCTTGTGTAGATTAAGTTGTATTAGTATTTGAGAAGTTTAATTACCTGTTACAAATTCTAGCAAGTGGTAACAGTGTATGTTATATAGTTATACTTTTGGCTCATTCACCATGAACTAAAGATTTGATTTCTCTTCATTGCAAAAGTCATTCAAAGTAATTTAAAAAAAAAGGATAAGGAGCATACAATAGAATTATTTTTGTTGCAAGAAATAAGATTGATTATTACCATTCTAAGAGTATCTCTAAAATTATAAAGTGTATTTATACAAGCTATTTTTTTATCAACAAAGGGTCGAAGCCGAAATTATATTAAAAATAGTATTATAAACATTTAATATGCATATAAAGTAGTTTATATAGTATTTTACTAGAAATATGACAAGTAACCAAATTGGACCACCCCAAAAATCTAAGTCCCACACAGGGGAGAAAGTTGACGATTATCGGAATATATGCAACTATAAAATTCCATAGCCCCATAATTTATAGTCTTCAAAACCCACCTATTGAAAACTTTAAACCACAATCTCTAAAGGTTGCAACTAAAAGACATAGAACCAAACTAGAAGAAACAAGCAACTTATCTAGCACCATTAGTAACCCACAAAAAATTATCTCTTTTTCCCTGAAAGCAAGGACCGCCCAGAACCCGAGTTGTTCATCCTTCTTTTGGACAGCCTCTTCAATCCACAGGAGCAGTCGTAGCCTTCTTGCATCACAATTCTCATATATGCTTTCCTAATATTGGTATCCACAAAATAGCATTTCGCGCACTGTTGAGTCTCAGCCTCTTCCTCTTCCTCTTCCTCTAAGGGGAACATAACCTTCATTCAACATGTAATCTTTCAACCATTCTGGATCAGCCACTACCTTAATTTAAAACCACATTTGTAGAAAATTAATGTTCCTCAAAATAACTGAACAATGGGCATCAAAATATATCCAGTCTCTCATTGATAGAATAGGCCTCTTGGCTATTTCTTCCTCGGAACCTTCCTTATAAAAGTCTACCGGATAGGGAATTTGCAAATTCTTATCAACAGTTCTCACCATTCTGTCGAAATCGCCCAAAATATTTTTCTTAAACGCTTCTTTACAAAGTGAATTTTATGCAATCTTGGACAAACCCATTACCACAAATACTGAAAGAAATGCCATCGAGATATCACTATTAACCCTGAAGGCATGATCCGTCTCTAAATACTCCTACCCAAGAATTATTTTGACTATTCTTAACGCAAGATCATCTGTCGTTAACCACTCTATTCCGTCTTTTTGGAAGAATTTCTCCAAGAAAGGTTGTCTGTCTCACTTTCTTGACGGGTCTAAGAAAAATTACAGACTCCATAGGAACACCTCATCTTTTTGGAGAAGAAATCCTAATTGAAATAATCTTGTGAAGGGTTGATGGGAACTAAAAAGATTAATTCTGAAATCGAGGAGATTAATTAAATATGATAACCACCCATTACCACATGTGTAAGAAGGAAAGGACACCTCATAAGTTTGGAAATCGCATTCCAAAATGATTTCAAGTAATTCAAAAAGTATAATCACCTTTTTGTCTGTATAAGAAAGGGGTTGTATTTGTCTGATCATCCTTAAATGCCACTTGTGCCTTTTTATTACCAATTATGCCTTTTATTACCAAATTATTTTAAACTAATATCAAATCATGAATCGATACAGTCCTTACTCCAGTTGTTCCTAACACCCTTTTGATTTGAAATCTGAGCGAATTTACTCATGGTCTCCATTTGTGAGATTATAGATACCAACTGCTAAAAGTGTTAAATTCTCTCACTGTCAAGTCCCAATTAAATTATAAAATATAGTCATCTATCCATCTATTAGATCACATTCAAAATATGAAACAAGGTATAGAAAACTTTGATCATTGGAAGTTTCCTGAAAACCAATACTTCATTTCCAAAAGGAAGTAATCTTCCTTTGATCAAGATCTTCACCATCTAACTTTCTAAGAGTGGATAAAGATTTCCTACCGTTCTTTTTATTCAAATCAGCTCCACAATCCAGTTTGAGAAGGCCATCCATCGTCTACCATAACCCAAGTGGTTGGTTTTCTTTATTTGAAAAATTCAAGGAATTTGTGATTGGCAATGAAGACTTGCTAAATTCTCCCTCTCCTTCTAAACCTAAATCTAGGATTTTTTCTATAAAAGATTGTTTTACTTCAAGATCCTCCTCCTAAAGAATACACGGGTCTGTGAGCCCAAATAAATCATAAACAACTTCAAGCTTCATTGATAAACCTTCCTTATGCACCATCATGTTTGAAGGGTCCACAAATCTCCAGTCAAAATTCTCTATTGGTTTCTCTCTAATTCTCTCATTTTGTCTAGAATGCTTCTCTATCCTAGGATTCAAAGGTAGCAGACCACCACGCATTTTGGAGACTTTTGATGCAGAATGTTGCTCTTTGATGTTGTGAAGAATTCTAGATAGCATTTCCTCATCCAATTTCGCAGAATCTTGATTTTACCTCACTAAGTACACCAACTCAAAGTCTTTAAATCTATAATTAACAAGGGACTTAATGCCTTCCTTAGAAAGTTTTTCTTTGATCCTCATTGATTTCCTTTTTCCAAAATTCAATAAACCAGAGGATTCTCCCTCTAAATCCAATCGACCTCTTGAAGAATAAACATTCTTAATTAACTTCCTTCCTGAAGGTCTACCTCTACCTTTCTTAGTTGTCATCGGTGAAGAGACAAACTGTTGAGATCCCATTTTGTCTTCAGTTTCCAAATCATGCTTATCTTAATTGGCTTCATGAGTATGAATAATTTCCCCTGAATCATTTGAATCCTCCAAATTGCTAACCTCTGATATCTTTTGAATAAGACACATTTGGTCCTTCACCGATTCCGTAATATCACTCCCTAAAGGTTCTAAATTTTTTCCTTGAATTTCCAATTGATCATTCAAATGAGGGGTCGCCACATTGTTACTCTCTGATAACTCAACACTCTCACTTCCAAGAAGTATTTGATCCTTTATTTCTTCATTAATTTTAATATGAGTATCCAATAAACATTTCTAAACGAAGTCTTCCATTTCCTTAGAAGAGGGGTTTTTTCCCTTATGGGATTCTCTTTCTTTGAGTCTTCTATCTGTGGGAAAGATTATAGGTAGCTTAATTCTGTTACACCGTGTGGATGGAATCTACAAATACTGAAGCCTAGAACTAATACTATTCTCAAATGGTCTCATATGAAAGGGCAAGGAATTGTGTTCAATCACCTTATCATGTTGGATCAATAATTTGAATCCAACCTTGAAGCCATTAAAAACAAATTCTCCAATACAAGATCCATAAAAAATAAAGAATATCTATTTATGAAAACAGAGGTGCATCATGAAATGATCTTAATGATCTCAATTGTCTCAATGATAGAGTATAAGAGGAATAGGAAGAATTCTCACAGTTATCAGCTTCTGGAAAAAGAAAAAGAGAACTATTTGGAGTAGGATCGATGTATTGACATCCAGGATCCAAGGCAATTCCTTGATATTCATGATCCGAATTCATAGAGATTTGAGACGCCCCATACTCCCACTCCTGCTTCTGTTATTTTTCTCATATCCTGGTTTTCGTAAAGAATGTCTTGAGTCCATACTCCATTTCTTGTGTTAATTTTAAAGGATGATGGCAGCGCTTTCTCCATATTCATCAATAAACATAGCCTAACAGGCAGTAAAAACTCTTCCAAAGATGAGATATCAGTTTTCAGGAAAATGCCCAACATATTTCCAATAGCCTCTATTATAGAAAGCTCTCTATACTCTAGAGGCATGTTGTTCGACTGAATCCAAAAGGGAAAAAAATTGATGCTGATTGCTTCGGGAGTAAAATTGGGAGTCCAAAGTTGCATATGAATTTCAGAGCTCTTATAAAACCAACCTTTATTCTTGTATATCCTATCCCTTGATTCATTTAAAAAAGAGACCTTTGACCAATCTATCCATTCCTCTGTAATCCATTCTTTTAATTATGGGCAAGAAATTGAAGCATTCCAAAACTTACAAATTAAAGCTCGGTTCTAAAAATCTTCTATTATGGACTTCAACAAGGAGTTTGAAAATTTGATACTGTAATCTTGATTCTCCCTCATCTGAGAGTTACACCTTGCCTCTGGATCCCTAGATCTTGAAGAAAAAAAGTGGATTTCTCCCTTCCTCGAAGGCCATCAAACTTTTAGAGGTATTCCCTTCCACTGAAATATCTGATGTCAGATCTTCTTGAAAATTCTGTTTGGGTAAGGTTTTCCTGTAACTGCCAATAGCTTTCTCCTTCCACACTTTTTGTCTGCTATACTATGCTTTAATCCTTTTTCCTTCCTCCATTAATGGCTTTATTACCCTTATAAACTTCTCATTTCCTTTTCATCCATTGTGAAATCCTCCCGTCTCCAATCTCTACTACCATACCCTACAACTTTTGAGGCATTTCTTGATGTATTTTTGGCTTGGAACTTCTGCGAAATCCATCCTCTATCCTGACTATTCCAGAAAATGCCCAAACCCCTTACTTTGGTGTCTATCAGTTATATAATTTGGGCTTCTTCTCCCAAAATCTCATACCCTCCTATGAACAAAAGGATTTGTTCTCAAAGACCCCCTTTTCTCTTTTGAGTCTTGCTACTCACGCCTAAAAACTGATAGATGTCCGTGAAACTGAGAAAATCTTCCATCTGACCAATTATTCTTCCTCCCATAATGCAATTTGGGTGTATAATTTCCAGAGTACTTGAAATCTTCCTTAACATTGTACAACCGTTGTTTCATGTTGTCAGTCAATGCCTTGTTCTGAGTCGTCACTCTTGCCTCTGGCCGCCATGACCTATGTTTTGGTAGGCCTTTCCACAGTTCTCTCCATCGGCTCCAACAGTCTCTCCATCGGTTCCAACGAATCATTTTGCGACAACAGAAAAATGTATCTTATTTAAGACCGAGGTATTTATACAAGCTATTATGAAATGGGAAAAAAACAATTACCGAGAAAAGAACAATATGTACTATTCATAATACTCCCTAGCATTTGCATGAATCAAATGAATTGCAAAAAGCAAGGTATCAGTAGATGATATTTCTTTTGCAGTTTATTTGGTCTTCAATAAGAAGGAAAGCATGGATATAATGGTAGATATAATAGACCACAAATTGTAAAGCAAAATTTAATGTTAGCAAAGATTTAAATTAAGAAGCATATAATCAAACTACAAATTTTGGAAAGAAAAAAGTAATTGAAGACAAACCTAATAGATATCTTAGGAAGAGCTAATTTTAACACAATAATGAATTGTCATACATAAGAGATAGACAACCTATACATGTCATAGGACGAAAGGCTTACATCCAATATCTATGACATGAGTGTATGCTTTTCATGTTTTATGGCACTTTGGCATAAAGAAAACAATGGTTTGTATGCAAGTGTGTGTATTGGCCCAAAATACAAGAGGTGGTCTCAGAATTTATGAGAGAATGTACCTCATCTTGTACACACGAGACTAGAGCCAGAAAAGCAAAATTTGGCACCATAGAAGACCATCCCAATAGATTTTATCGAAGCTCTGTCTATGTCAAAGCATAGACATGACTTTAGCTAGGAGTTTTTTTCCTCTATAATGTTTCAGCTTATTTTGGTTTTGCTTAAGTGAATTATCTCAAATATGTATTCAATGTTTAGGATTAGTTTTTAGCCACCTTGTTGACTTTAATGAGCAGGATGGGCAGCAAGCTCAAAAAAGAACAGCCTTCCATTTACAAACTTATAAGCAAACAAAACTTTGAATGCAACTTAGTTTGATAAATTAAGGGCTATATCAAGCAACATCATCAAGGGCTTCTTAGTTCAGCCATAAAGGGCTTTAGCAAGCAACACCGAAAGACATGGGATAAGCCTTTGATAATATATATATTCCTTAATAATCATCTTCTAAAGCATGTTTTGGTAATTTGCCTACTAATTCACTTTATGTTGCTTTGGTACAACAAAGAAGGGGGAAACTAGACTAGAAGTAGATAATGATACCAAAATTTAAGATGATTAAATCATTTGAGTGCGCACAGATGAATTGAGAACTAGTACCATCAAGAATACATTCCCCTTAAAACAACAAGGTGACATTGTACTTAAGCAAAGGTAGACTACAAAGGCAAACTAGAAAGCTCAAAACTCTAATATATGAGAGAGAATGTTTTTAATTTTAGCTAACATAAATGTCCAACTATTGTGGAATTTGCATCTATTTGGGCCATCCCATTGGATAGAAAAAAAAATTACTGCCTTCTATAGGACTTAGGCAGTGATACCTTGAGGAGAATTCAAGAAGATGGTATTGCATTATAAGGTTAGAGAAATTAGAAAACCAAATGTGTCTTTGATCAAAAGAAAGACGTGAATACCATCATTTAGTACCTCAAGGGGGTAGCAAGGGGAGTAAACCAAGTAAGAAATTCCCATGTCTCCTACACCAATAAACCTCCATGGGATAAATAAGCATCTAAAAGGAGGGTAGCAAGGGGAGTTAACAAAGTAAGAAATGTCCCCGTCTTCTACACCAATAAGCCCCCGTGGGATAAAAAAGCATCTACACCAATAAGCCTCCATGGGATAAAAAAGCATCTAAAAGGAGGGGGCTAGGGTGGTATGATCCATAATAACCATAACTACTTCACTAAACAACACAAAACTTGCTTGACAATGGAATTGAACAGAATGTCTATACAATGACAAACCATGAATAATAGCAAGGTCATAAGACACATTACCATCTAGACACTTCCCATGTGACAATTGTAGTTGAAAATGTATCTTTACAATTTCATCATGATGCCCATGGCAATTACACCTAGTTCAAATAGAGAATCAAAGAAAGATCAGAAAATGTGTCCTTTTAAGTTCCTTAAACATCTTAAAGTTCTTTCGTGCAACATAGAACCATTCCAATGCATCCTTGTGAGAGGCATAATACAAGTCATGTGTTAGAATTAGAAAGTTTGATTGATTGGAAGAATGCATAAAACAAACGAGTGAGCATGAAAATGAGAAGATTGTTTTTTGATGTTGACAAAAACGGGTTTTGAAATGGTCCAAACCCTTGAACAATGAAGCAACCAACAAGCTAACATAATGAATACAATAAAATATATAGGACAAATAAAACAAGGATTCCAACCCTAATACAAAGCAAGCCCTTTAGAAGAGATGATTGTTGTTTGTATTCTATCAAAACGTTTTCTTACAATAAGATGAGAATGGAAGCTACACTTTTACAGAGGGTTTTCCTTGTTAAATTCTGTCATGTTTGTTGTTTCCTCAAAAAATTGCCATGTTTCTTGTGGTTGTTTATCACCATTTTAATGCTGGTTAATCTTTGTTTCTTACAACTTCATTTTCAGTTTCATTCCAACAAAGTAAGAATACTAATTTAAATATTAATACCATTCAAAGCTCTATCAATTTGAAAAAATTCAAAGATAACAGCATAAAAATTTGTAGATTTCCAACCTAAAAATTTGAGAGTACAAATCATAAACTAAGGGCTCAGCCTGTTCGATCTCAAACCTGAGTCCTAGTGGCACACCCTACAGAACATTATTAAATGTAAATTACTAATCAATAAAATACCGTGTACATGACAAGCTGAATTTTTTTTGTTATTACGGCTTCAACTAGGGTCAATTGGTCAAGAGTATGGTTGATCTTAATAGAGTGTAAGGCAAAGAGTCTGTATATTCAAGAGTCAAAGGACTGTCGACTGTGAGGCTGTAACATCTATAAATAACTTCGCGTGAATTAAAATGCTTACGTGGAAAACCCAAAGTAATGTTCATCATGCAAAAGCAATAAGGATTGAATCCATTTTTACCAATTTTCTGTGTGCCATGAAGATTGTGTTTCATCATTATCTACTGCTTTATTGAATTCATTTCAGAATTTGTGGATGGCTAGAAAAAATTGGCGTACTTACCTACCATACATTTTAACAAAGACAAACAAGTATATCGCTCATGCTATGTTAGCATTTTACCTTAATAGAAACAACAAAATGTAAACTAGTATCTACTCACTGAAAGAAATTAAACAAAAACATGATTTTCTATTGACCTCTGGGTTCTAGTTTCACTTGACACATAATGCTGCTGCACACCTAAGAACTTTTGCAACCACCTGTATAATATTTTCCTCACGCAATTATTTATAAGATTTGGTGAGAAAAATCATTGAGAATCTGTCAATTTTTAAATTGTAAAAACTAGGTATCACCTCACGCATTAATGTAGAAGGAATCTACAAAAAAAACATCCTCTCAATTTTAAGGATTTTTCTATTTAATACACGACTTTCCACTTCCTATGTAATTTGGGCAGCTGGTAAGGTTGCCTTGTCTCCAATCAAAAAAGCAACCTCCATCTCTAATATGTGATTCATGTTTCTGCACATAAGGATATACTGCGCACTCAAGGTAACATCAAATGACATTGTTTTGCTTCAAAGGAAACTCAAATCATCTTCAATTCATCTCAGCGGAGAGCAATGTGTATTCATTCAGCATAAATGGATACATCTCTCTTTAGTCTTGAAATAGAAAGGTCAGTTTCCATGGCCAACCGAAAGAGATGCTAATGCTATTGCTCTTCACTGGACTTCCTGTATATGTACCTGTACCAAATAAAGCAAATTTGATCAAATCATAAATAATATTAACGCATAAAGCATAGGTCTGATCCACAGAAGATCAGACAGAGGGAGAGACCTCCACAAATTTTGTATTATACTGCATAAAAGATGTAAGAAATGCCTATATACATACGGAGTTACCAACTTTCTGTCAGGGTTACAGCTGAGGCCAGAATAAATCATGTATCATATTTACTTGTACCACACATGAAATGGCATATTCAAAAAATTCTGCTGTTAGGGACATGGGTTACCATGTGAACAGAATAAGGTCTTTTACATTGAGTGATCAATTAGAAAAGCAAATAATATCTGGTAATGATGGTCAAACTGCCAAAAGTTCCTAGGATTTTTCATATAGCAAACCCTGAAAGTATATGAGAGATAAGCATATATCAGGACTACAGCTAAACCTGGAAACCTAGTGTCAGGCCTCCAGCTGAGGCCAGAAATTAGTAGTATATCACATGTACTCACACCACACAGAAAATGGCATACTAATATATTCTGCTGTTAGAAACATCAGTTACTAGATGAAAAGAATAAGGTCTATTATTCACAATTGGTAATCAATTAGAAAGGTAAAGATTAGTAGCAGACCAATATTGATGATTGAACTGCCAGAAATACCTAGCTTTTCATTTAGCAAATCCTGGAAGTCTGAGAGATAAAGCAACTGAGCAATGAGTTTGAATTCCGACACTTATTGACCACCCTTTCTAGGCTGTCTGACCAGTTGTGTCTCTTACATTCCATGTACAAATAAATCTTTATAGTCATAATTTTTCATGATGATTCTTTGGTGGATCTTCTGAACTAATCAAAAGAAAAAATAAAAAGAATAGAAAGCCTAAAAACTCTACTAAGATCCAAGAACGAACAATCAGAGAAATTGAGAAAACCAATAAAGTGTCCTTGCCCCCACAATCCTAACTGGATGCCAAGAGATTAAGGTCTCCAATTATAGGATGAAATATATCCATGAGTCTTATAATAAGAGCATGCATGCCAGGGTGCCTCAATGGTGGTATCACTTGTCCACAAGGAGATATCTTCAAGACTAAAGAACATGGCCCAAATGCCCAGTTAGTTTCAAGCACAAGAAGTACGAATGTGATGTCCCTCCAATCAGATGTGATGACCAAATAGATCAAAGGGCCATTTAAGAAGAAGAATCCTTAATGACAAATTTTCACCATCCTTGATAGCATGCAACATCATGGTCACCATCAATAGTATAGTTTCATGTAACGATGGACCTTGTTGTGAGGTTTTCACACCATCGACCCATTGCTTGGCAGTAGAGTAGTTGACGTAGTTGGCCTTAGTTTGGTGGCAATTTCTGATTTCTCAAGTCAATAAGCTAGGTTTAAGAGGGCCTAAAGTGCAAGTCCTGTGTCCGTTTGAAAGTTGAACCATAAAGAGTAGAGTTGCTGGCTACACACCCAACACTTAGAAATTTCGAGGATAGAGGTAAGCCTTGACTGATGGTTGATATGAAAGGATTCAAAAAGGAGAATCTGAGATGCAAGTTCTGATACTTGGAAGGGTTCAAATCTGATTTAGAGTCCAAGGTAAAATCCGATGAACAAAGGAGAAAAAGCTTTAAACTCGAGCATTGAGGATACAGCATGAAAACCAAGATGAAAATGGACAAAATCAGAGTATGAAAAGTCGGGAAAAGAGAGTTTTGCATTCAGATCTGAGATTAAAAGTGGGGAAAAGAGATGAATATCATTAAAAATCAGAGAAATGGATGATAGAAGAGGAAGTTTTTACCAAGCAATGAAAGGGAAAATTCAAGTTATCAAAGGAAAAGACAAACACTGAGCGATTTTTTTAAGTCTTGGAAAAATTCCAAAAGGTGGTCAGATTCTGACCTCCCCTTGGAATTCCATTTCCAACAGAACCCCCATTTCCGTACTAGCTCAAGGCCAAAAAATGGGAGATGAAATTCAGATCTAGTATAAACTTAATCAGCGATCAACGAAAATCAGAGCAAAGGACATTAATTTTGAGATCAAGAAGTGAAGCACAATTATGAAATGCAAGCAAGAAAGGCTGAATGGGTGATCTTAGCACACAAGTGCAAAAACAAGAGATTTCCAACACATGGTCGGAATCCGACCAGGTGTTGGAACTCGAGTTCCAACACTAGGGCGGACCCTGACCTTGTGTTGGAATTCAATTTCCAACCCAGCATAGAAAACAAACAATTTGACTTAAGTGGTAAAATTGTCTCTTCAAATCAATAAAATTGCTTGTCCAAGTCGACCTAGTGGAGAAATTAAGTGATTTAAATCGAATTGAATTCAAAAATCAGATCAAAAATGCCCAGGTCGGCTGGCCTTAGGAGGGAAAAAAATTGAATTTAAAATTTGAATTTCCTTTCTATGTGGGTCGGCTCAAACCAAAGGGAATTTCTCTAGGCCATAGGCACCTATATAAAGAGGAGAAATTCATCTCATTTCATCAAGATCAAATCAGTTCAAGCAATAAAAGGTGCAGACCAGACTTGCAGTCAGCAATTTTCACCTTTTGGGAGTTGATTTTAAAGGGGAAGTTGGAAATCATTGATTCAGACTTGAAGAAGCACCAAAATCTAGGAAAATTAAAAGTGAAAACTCAGAATTTATCAGGGAAAATCAGATTTAGAAAGTGTGAAATGCAGATCTGTTGAAAATAAAAAAATGTCTGAAGTTGTTTGATTTAGTCTACATTCATTGTCATGAATTCAATGCAAGTCCCTTCTTGTTTTGCTAGGTGAAATGGAAGATGAAGATTCACGAGGACAAATGGCAAAATCAAAGGAATGGGCATGAGGAAATCCAACATCCACACCAAGAGGACAAGCAGGATGATATTTGAGGTTGAAGATCAAAGTGAAGATGCAAATTCGAGAGCAAGATCAAGATGAAATTCAAAAGGCAAGTTGTGCAAGGGAATGAACGAAGCCTACAAGCAGATGGAGAAGGTTATCAAAACTTGAATTTCGGAAATCCAAGTTCAATTGGAAGGATCCAACGTCATGAAGCACCTACATCACTTCTAAAGACCAAGGCCTAGACACCAAGTTTTTAAGTACATGCAATTTCAAGTCATTTCAATGAGAAGATTTCCAAAAGATAAAGAAGTTTATGAAGATGAAGCAATTTGGGAATGTGAGCCATCACAATCAACTGAGAGCTTGATAATGTTGAGTATCAAGAGATATCCCTCCATCACCAAGGAATTGATCAAGTCTACAAGATATACATGCTGAGCTGGCACCCATTCATCTTCAACCAATCAAAGAATTCCAAATTCACATGTCCTAGGTCATCCAATCATATCATTCCAAGTGTAAATGTGGAGTCCACTTACTGTCGCTACCTAACCAATTTTCTCATTGGTTCTCAAAGCTATGTAATTTTCTCATTGGCCCACAACGTGGTGCTTCATTGTAATTGGACAGCATTTAATGCTTGTAGTTGGTAGTTGTAGTAGGGTTGTGTTGGCGTAATCTAGGCTATTGATTCTAAATCAATCAGAGTCATTCATTGTAATTGATGCAACTATAAAAGGCAAAGCCTTCTCATTTGTAAAAGGAGACATTTGCTGAGATTGTTCCTATAATGCTACCAAAATTATTCTTTATTTGTTGTTATCATGGTGAATGTTTGTGATTTTTTTGAGTATTGCATGGTTTCTACAATTCTTCACTTAGAGTAGGATTTTACCTATGTTGAATATAAGTAGTTGAGTAGATGAATGGAAGATGATGTTGTTGGTGATTTAATGGTGAAACTTATGTTCATACCTTTTAGTGCCTATTAATTGCAAGTAACAGTGTAAGGGTGGTCTAAACTAATTGCAAGCACTTAACTTCAATAAAAAGTGTTCATTTGTATTGAGCTTTCATTGGGTATTTGAATGAGTGTTGACAATATGAAAATCATCCCCTAATCCTTAAAAGATAGCACCCTCATTTGCGTAGTTGATTTGGCGAAGCAAGGTCTGGTTTAGTTCCACCTCACCATCAATAGTTTCTTGCATTGTTAGTGTTAGCTTAAATTCTCTAAACCCGTTTCTTTTGCAATTCATTTCATAAGAAGTAATTGAAGAGCCTACATTGTTAAATCATTCGCATTTGCAAAGTTGATATCCATTGAATGAATAGCATAAGTCCCTTTGTGATACCCAACATATCACATTATACAAACTGAGTTAAGTCCACAATTAGAAGGAACCTTGGGGTTGTCATAGTTGATCACACATTGTCATATGTTTAGCATCTAAGCTCCTTTATTCAAGAGAGGATTTGATATTTGGTGTTCTATCCTAGGATACTAAGTTTTTCATCCCGCATGTTGGTGTGGTCACAAAACTCACATCAGCAGGCCTTTATTTCTGAAATTGGTTGACTGCTCAAGAAAATGCAAGGATGCAGATTTTCTATTTCCAATCCTAAGAGATGCCATTGAAGAGGTTGGTACTTTCAATGCAATGAATGTGGTTATTGATGCAGTGTCCTCATGCAAAGTTGTAGGAAAATTAGGTGAATCCACCAATAGGAAAATCTATTAAAAACTTAGACGCCTTGTGTGTGTGTTATGAACAATGCACTTAGGCACATCAGAAAAATTGAGTGGGTCAAGAAAGTACATTTACCACTGCCAAACCTGGTGGTTATTATTTTCGTCGTTTTCAAGGAAAGAATTCCTCGAATGGGTTTAGAACAAATATTCTTCCTACTTCATTCTATTGCAAAGGATGCTTGTGTTGCAAAAGCCCTTCCAACGTATGATCATGACATGGGATTAAACTAGGTGAAGGGAATCAAAGACAAAAGAAGGAAAGATAGTGAAGAAGGTTGTGATCTGTTGGGTTCCAAAATTGTTGCTCACACCCCTACAAGATTTAATCCACTTCAGGGCCAAGGAAATGTCATTTTGAAGGGGGATTGATCAACTCATCAACAAGATGTGAGTAATTTAAAGCCAACTGTTTAGAGTGGATAATCTCTCCTTAAATTTAGGCTCAGCTAGATCCAAGAGGATATTCTAGAGGTATCCTCAACAAGATTAATCACAATTGAAGATAAACAAATTGAAAGTGTCGCAATAGTATCCAATGTACACTTTAGCCTCAAAGCATGTCACTAGACCAAAGACTTACTTCACATGAAAGCTCTAATATATTGACAAAGACATCATTGCACAACTGTAAGATGTAGGTATACAAAACATGATTACATTAAGAAATGTTATAGCTCGCTAAGATGTTTCCTTAGATGAATCATTAGATCATGATCTGCATACAAACTACTAACCTACTCCTCAACTACTAGTGAAAGATGTTAATCATAGACTTCCAAAACTGGTGCCTAATCCATTAGATTACAGGGTCACAGTTTACCAAGAGACACAACACATTGAAATCACAACAAAATATAAGCTAAGCATATAAGTACACTATGGTATCAAAGAATCAAGCATACCTAATAATCCCTCTCCAAACTCCCAAAATCCATATGCAAGAAAAAGAGACCATTAGAAAGATAGAAATGATTTAAAATGTTGCAACATTTATCAAGTCTTTATTTAAATCATACTAAAAACTGTAGCAAGACAAAACCTAAGCTCTAGAAATGGCCAATGAGACATTCAATTACAGACACAGTTAACAATACAACAACCTCCTTATGCTTTACAAAATATGTTAGTCTAAAGGCAATTGGATTTACAACAGTTGAATCCCTAGACAATCCTCAACACATGCATTCGCATGGAAATGCAACAATGACCCACCTTTCGTCTATAGAACAAACTTGTATACATAAGATTATTTTGGTCCTCTAATTGCTTTGCAAGAATTGGGCAAAGGGTAGAGATCATTAATGGGCATTCAAGTTAAGCGAATTCCCACAAAATATGTGAAATCAACAATTTGGAATAAGTGCAAGGACCATCTAGAATTGAAATTCAATGACCGCATTGATGACTACTGCATGGTTATCTTCACCTTCCATTGTTGAAATTGCATGCGGATCCAAACCCTTCTGATGAACAATGGTGTTTAGATGGAAAAATCCTCTTGAAATAATTGCTAGAATCAAGTTGTTAATAGTTGAAGATTTGGAGAGTGGTGGAAGCAAATAGAGGAAAATGTGAATAACTCGGGAAATTGAAGGTTAGGGTGGGAGACACGGAATTTCAAGCTACTCTAAACTCCATCAGCATTTCGAGAATTTGGAAGATCCAAAGACTAGAGTAGTCAAACAAGAGGAAATGCAAGTATCGATTCAAGAATCGAAGATTAGAGCAAGAAATGATTTCAAGATGCATCAAACTCCAACGTTTTTGAAAATTTGCAAGCCCACAACGATGTTGATTGGCCTATCCTTCTAAGTTTTTAACAATTGCTAGCGATTTTGAAATTATTAAACTGTGTTCACATTTTAGTGAATTCACAAACTCATGAACTCATTAATACATAATCTTTGCAACCTTCAATTGGAACTTTGAGCTTGAACTTTGTTAGATTACCATCAGCTCAAAATCCTTGATAGCATTTTGACAACATTGCAAGCTTGCAAACCTACTAACACCAAACTTGGTATCCTTCAATTAGAACCTTGCACTTGAAGCAAACTTTGTTGATGATTTCAAAACTTCAAAAACCTTAAAATTCTTCGATGCTTATTTGTCAACACTCAAAGGATGACTCATGCCTAAAGGGAAGCCCTAATGAGCATGACAAAACATTGAACCCAAAGAGAGTATAATAATGGACGTCAAGGATTGAGGATCAAGAGTACTCCATAACTCATGCTCAAAGAAAACAAATGAGGGTACCTTCATACCCAAAGAGTTTAAAATTTGAACTTGCAAACGTGAAAAGGTGACAAAATGTGAAACATCAAAGTTCAAGAGTCAATTATACTTTATAATCCATACCAAGAGTATCATGTTTGAGGTGCTCGCACATCATTGATTCTAATAAATATTTCAATGAAAAGAATTCAGAATCAAGGATCAATGCTACCAAGGGATTCATGCCATAAGGCATGCGAACAAAAAATAATCGAGATTGTGACACCAATAGATGACAATGTAAAATATCAAACTACAAGGTTTGGAAGAAAAGCATGACAGGATGTTGGGAGAAGAATGTCCAAAATCACAACATGGTAGAGAAAAAAGGTAGGGTTGAGAGAAAAGCATACTGAGATGCCAAAATGAGAGTGAAATTTCAACATGATAGAGGAAAAGGGCAAGGATTAGAGGAAAGGCATGCCAAGAAAGAAAACTCTAATATCGTGAAATTTTGCCCAATCCTTCGAAATTGAATTGCCAACCTTCACACTCAGACTCTTTTGGACTCTTGCGACTTCCAACATTTGATAGCAACATGGGGAATGAAGAGGAATAATACCTAGACAAATTTGACCAAGAGAAACCCATTTATAAATTTCTCATATTGGTTACATAGGATGTTGCAATAAGGCAAAAAGCACAAGGGCGTTAGGTCTTACACAATTTTTGCATTATCAAATTAAGTCCCAAAATTGACTCGGTTTGAAATATTAATATGAATATTCAATCGTTGACGTATAAACATTATACCGTGGTAACCTTGAGACCTTCACAAAATATTTCTGCCATTCGGTAATAGAAAATAAATATCTTTGCGGGCAATAATATTCCAAACAATTATCCTTCTAGACCACTACAAATTACCTTAGTTTGATAGTTAACCTTATTTTTTATTTAATTTTCAGATTGATCTTTAGAGACTTCACTATTGAAACCTCAGAGACTGGTAGCAAACCCGCTCTGATACCATGTTTTTTTGCAGGTTGTATGTGTCTATAATTATTATTTTTCAAGAGACGAAGATTAATCTTCCTTCATACCCTTTGTGATGCCCCTTCACCAAGGGACGCCACTCTTCCAAGTGGCTCCAATTATTACATTATTAATATAATATAATAATAATTATATAATATAATTATATTATCACATAAAAATATAATTATATTATCTCACAATAATAATTTACTAATTATATAATACAATTATATTATCTCACAATAATAATATAATTATTATATTATCAATCACAAAAATTTTATCAATATAATTATTATATCGCAGTAATTATAGTATCATAACCTTTATGTTATCTATGTCGGCTTGAAGGAATCCAACCATAGCTACAATAACATTAACACTTTGTGCTTATTAATGCCAAATTTGGCTACATAATCAAAGTACAATTCTTATACAAAATGAGATCAGTCTGGTTATACCGCTACAAAGTACAAGAAAAATTGTGCACCTTGAAAAAAATTGCACCAAAAAATGTTACCATAGGAGTAAGACAAAGCCCAGGAAGTTCCCAAAATGAGAACAACTCAGCATCTCCTATAAGAATCTACAATTTCTAGAAAAAACTAGCACCAAAATCAAAAATGGATTTCACCATTGCAAAGAGCAAAAAATTCTACCCCATCAAAAATGATTGCTTAGATTAAGGAGCCCAGATGGTTGAGATATGCTCTTCTGAAGTTGGCCTTAAAAATCAAAACTGCACATGTAGGGGGGGTTGATTAGGTTGACCTACTAAGGTCACTGCTTATGCAGTGATGGCATCAGCAAATCCCATCGATAGAAAACTCCCTCCCTTTGCGCGGATCCCGACGGACCCATGGGTCCAAATCCGGACCCTGCCCAGATCCAGTGCAGACCCGTGGGAATCCAGCGTGGACCCTCGAGGATCCCACGCGGATCCCTAGGGACCCACAGCCAAGCATGTTTAAAAGTGGGTCCAACCCACTTAAAAATGTTTTTTTTATTATATTTTGAATTTTCATTTTGTAATTCAGTAATTCAATGTGCTGATTTTCTTTAGAATCATGAACATAGATCAATGATCAAGTATACTACTTAAATTTTTAATGTTTATCTTTGAGATTTGGCATTGATCAATGATCAAGCATCATAGATTCATACTATGAAATGATTTAGTTTTAGAATTATGTATATTTCTCTTTTTTTTTTGTATATATAATGCATATATATTATATATATACACACATGAACCCATACGAATCATAATGGAAAAAAAAATTCACGAATCCACGAACTGGATTCTCGAACCCGAATCCGTCCCCAAACCCGAACCGGCAACTTTGAAAAAAGGAAATAACGGACTTTTCTTAACATTTAAAGCCATCCCAATTAAAGTGAAAGTGAAAGAGAATGTACACCGTGACTTTTGAAATATGTTTTTTTCTCATTAATCTTGAGATGACTACAGATAATTGTAATATAAATCTCCTTAACAGTGTTACTAACTAACTCTGCCAGAATGTTAATGAACCCTTCAATAAGACACAACAAACATAAAATGACCTATTAACCTACTGTTCTCCTTCACTATCAAACCCAAGAAACTAATCTATACACAACAGCAATCTCCCTAGCCTCATCAAATGCCTCTTAAGTTTAAAGTCAGTGGCAACAATCATGCCTGGCATTTCAGGCCAGCAATTTCTTGTCTTAATAATGTTTCAAGTTAATCATTTTGATCAGCTATATTTTTTATAATGTTGACAACAGTATTGATGCCCATTTTATTTGTTCACAGTACTATTAACAATGCTACTGAGCCCCATATTGATAAAAAATGAAACAGATCACAATAATGATAGAGTGCTACCGATCTGTGATCATAAGACAATTACAAATCACAGAACGGGAGTTTTATCAGAAGACAAAAATGATGACAATAATTTCAACTGTTACAACATTATTAGCAGCTGATATGTAGCAACAAAAATTCCCAAACTATTACCTCAACAATACTACTCTGTTTACAAATGAAGTAATAACACCAATATACATTGATCAGTAGAAATGACAGCAAGTCAACAACAGCACTAACATTAGCAAGTCAACAACAGCACTAACATTTGTTATCCAATAAGTATTGACTATGCTTGAAAATCATAATAATGACAGAAGGTTTCACTGTTATGAAAGGCAACAATGATAATCACTAATCAGGAGGTTTACAAACCTCATTATAACAACAGTAATCTTCCCTAGTCACGAGGTTTTCAAACCTAATTATAACAAGAGTATTCACAACTGTAGATAACTATGTTCATTTTTTAAATTAGAGCAACAATAATTCCCATTGTCCCTTGGCAGCAGATAATAACTTCTATTCAGTAATGGTAGCTGAAAATATTAACAGATACTTAAAATCGTTCGAGTTGAATAACCTGTTTATAAAAGTTATAGAGAAGAATGGTCAAAAAATCACAGGTCTGATGCTTATATAGAGAGAAAAGACTAATCCATTGTGATATTAAGGTGATATTATTGCCAATAATATTACAGTGCTGATGAAATTTTCGGTCAAAGTTGCAGTCAAATATTTTAAAACTCGAGATATTTTCAAGAAAATGTCGGGAATTGTTGTGAGGTTTTCACACCATCACCCCATTGCAAATGGGGACCCCCTCTTTTTGTTTTGGTAGGTTTGGGTGGTAGAGCAGATTGGCAACAGTTCGAAAGCCTCCTGGAATCAAAGTGTTAAAATTTTGAAAAAATGGCAAAATTGGCTAAGTATGAGAGCTAGAGGTTAAGAGTCAAATGTTGAGTCAAACTAGTCAATGGCATTAAAAAGAGAGCAAGGTTTTGTTTAAAATCACTTAGTTAGATAGGAAGGTTGTTCCGCCCTGCCAGATAAGAAAGAGGAATCCATCCCCTTAAGTGGCAACCTGCCAGATAAGAAAGTGGAATTCGCCACCTTAAGTGGCGCTTGACAAATAAAGAAGTGGATTCCACCACCTTAAGTGGCGCTTGACAAATAAAGAAGTGGAATCCACCACCTTATGTGGCATATGATAAATAAAGAAGTGGAATCAACTCTCTTAAGTGGCAAAGGAGTGAATTATATTTATTGGACATTGGGACCAAAAGGATCGATTTGAGCATGAAAGTTATGAAAAGAAGAAGCAATTTGAAGTGAGGGAAACTTTGAGCCAATCATGAAAACCTTAAGGCTGATCGAGTGCTCTTGATTTAAGTTACTAAGGGCCAATAAATGAAACATGTGGGCCTTAAGTTAAGCTTATAAACCCCAAACTTCCAATGTGTTGGGCTTGAGTCCTAAATCAGACCCTTAATTCGATGAAGACAAGGCCTAAATCAGGCCTATGATGAAACGTATGGACCTATAACCCAATGGTAAAGCCCAAATCTCAGCGTGTAGGCCCTAAATCAAACCTTAATCCTAACATGTGGCTCTAAAATCAAGACCATGACCCTAGATCTGAGTTCAAATCCAACAAAGCAGCCCCTAATCCAAACGTATGGACTCAAATCCCATAAAGAAGACTTAAATAAGGTAATGTGTGGGTCCTAACTCCATGATGCAGCCCCAAATCTGGGGGTATATGCAATGGGCAGGCCTTATAGCTAAACGTGTGGACTCAAAGCTCAAGACCTGGCCCTAAATTTCAAATGTAGCCTTGAATTTCAAACATATAAACTCTTTGTCCAATCATCAAGGCCTAAGTCCTAACAGGTCTGGCCCTATAGCAAACATATGGGCTTCTAAGTGAAGCGTGTGGATTCAAAACTTCATTGATCAGACCTAAATTCAAATGAGGTAAGGCCTAAATCAGGCCCTTAGCCAAACGTATGGGGCCTGGGCTCTTTGACCAAACAGCAAGGCCTTAAAACCTCAAACGTGGGCCTATAGATGAAACGTGTGGCCAAAAATTTAATAAACCAAAGCCAATAGATGAGACATGCTTGAGTACTAAATCTGGGTTTGAATTCGAACATATGGCCCATTAATTTTAATGATAAGGCCTAAATCTAAGACGTGTGGCCTCATCTCCCAGCTCGCAGCCCCTCTTTATCCAAATGATCAGACAACCATGGCTCAAACTCTAAGCATAGGACCTGTTGTGAGGTTTTCACACCATCACCCCATTGTAGATAGGGACCCCGCTCTTTTGCAAGCAGTAGGAGTAGTGGTCTTAGGTTGTCTTTGTCGGTAGTAGTTTTCAAGCCCCTTGGTCCGGCAAGTGAAGTTCGAGAGTTGGTTTTGGCAATTTTGGCCTGTTGGGAAGTCAAGTCTGTCAGGAGCAT